>JAPFFP010000001.1:30350157-30395156 GCA_026153255.1 Solanum medicagineum
AAGGTCTGCGTACATTTTACCCTCCCCAGACCCCACTTGTGGGATTACACTGGGTATGTTGTTGTTGTTGTTGTTAAACTACCCATCTTAATTCTTATGTTTCACTATATGAGTAAAGCTAAGTATTTTTTTAGTGATCAACAGAATGCTTCAATTTGAGACAAAGAGAGCAATTAACAGTAATAATCCAGCAAACAAATTATTGCTCCATGATCCGGAGTGTTGTAAATTAATCTTTTGGAATAGTTTTCATTTAGAACTACCTGAAAAACTGCTCTTATTAACTCTTACTTTACCAAAATACTTGCAACAGATTGTTACAAACCAGTTTTCTCGGGTTGCTCAAAATGGATGTTGCTCATTCATTGGGAATGTCTCTCTTGGAGCCTCTGTATCTTTGGCAGAACTGCGTGAATTATATGATGTGGTAAGACTACACAATGACGAGGTTGCATTTGATTCTCTTACATTTTTTACTTGCTTAGTGCAGTATGTATTATCCACCGGATTCGAAGTTAATATATCACTTTACAGGTGGTGCTTTCTTATGGTGCTGAAAGTGATCAAGCTCTAGGAATACCCGGAGAAGTATGTTACTCAATGGGGTAGCTTCGCTGAGTTTCCTTCCTTTATATTTAGCGTCTAGCGTCTTGGGGAGCAAACATTACTGATGGTTCCATAACAATCACAAAAATAAAATAATTACTGATGGTGTCATTTGAATCTTCTACCTCTATGCTTTGATTTCTTAAAGAAACATAGTTTCTGTTTATCCATCTAGCACTGCATGTCTTATAGGAGCTGGCTGGGGTATACGCTGCCAGAGAATTTGTTTGGTGGTATAATGGCCACCCAGACTGCCGAAATCTGGCACCAGATTTGAAGAGCTCCGATACTGCTGTTATTATTGGTCAGGTATGTCTATATAATGCCCATTATACTATTTTACGTCTAAGCAGAGTTTTCAATTGTGGTAAAATTGAACGTCTAGTTTCTAGACCTGTGTATTGAACTTCAAGAAGACACTGCTTGCTTAAATTTAAATAGAAAATCGTGTGCACCAAAAGGTGTGGCCCACGAAGTGGGGGGAGAGCCATGAAGTCTCATGTTCAAATCCCAGTGAATACAAATCATGCTAGTTGTCTATCTTCCGGTGCATCGTCAGACACAGTTATTCTATACCTATGCTGCTGGAGATACCAGATACCGATGGAATAGTCAAGTGTGTCCAAGCTGCCTGGACTCCACCATCATGGAAAAAAAAAAGATTTAGAGGTGCAGGGTATATGATAGAAATGGCGAGGTACACAAGCTAGCTCTGACACTACCGTCATTTGGATGGAGCCAAAGATTCACTATTTTTTGGCTTTGGGGTATGATGGAATAAAGCAAAATGGCTCTTTAAACTGTTTGCGCTTCTTTCAATTGTGAAGTAGCAGTCAGTCAATGTAACTTTCGATGCTCATCATGGGTCATCTGGAAACAGTCGCCCTATGTTTTTAAACCTAGGGGTCAGGCTGCGTACATCCGACCCCCCCTTACCCCGCAATGGGAGGGAGCCTTTGAGGCATCGGGATAATGTTGTTGTTGTTGTTGTATAGTGAGTTCTATTTTTGGATTTACCATTTTTTTGGTTAAGCTTGAACAAAACCAATGGAACAACTCCGTATACCTCTTTTTGGGTTAATAATAAGCCTACCAAATGTTTACTTTCTGGTGTTTGATTGATATCTATACCTACAGTATGTAACTCCACATTGGATGTTTACTGCATTAATACACCCATCAACTCATCAGTTTATAGTCTGAATTGTCTACGGGGGAGATTGGTAAATGCATCATTGTCTTATCAGAGAAGGTATCTTTTCATTGAATGTTTGCGTTACTTCGAAACAAAATCTTCTCTAGGAAATCACCTTAGAACTTTGTAAAAGAGTAGGCACAGTGAAATGTAGTTGCTTGCTAAGCGTTTTCCACTTTTGTTAAGGGAAATGTAGCTCTTGATGTGGCGCGTATCCTTTTACGACCAACTACTGAATTGGCAACAACTGATATCTCCTGCCATGCTTTGGCAGCTTTACGCGAGAGCTCCATTAGGTTTGCCTTTTGCCCTTTTATTTTTCCATTTTCAATTCAAGCTTCATCACTGTTGTATTTAAATATGTACCCGAAAAAAAGACATTTTTTATTTAAAATGATGACACTTATGCTTGAATATTGTCAGAAAAATATATTTGGTTGGAAGAAGAGGAGCAGCACAAGCAGCCTTCACGGCGAAAGAACTGCGTGAAGTTCTAGGTGAGTTCGTGGATTTTTTGTCAGTCTAAGATTGCTGGTTCCAGCCCCTCCTACTTTCATTCAACATGTTATTCATTTAACTTTACTGTCGCAAGATAATTAAATCCAGATATTATTTGCGCCAGTAATTGGTTTGTTGATGAAATTTATGTTGCTTCAGGTATCAAGGACCTATCCATTGAAATTCGGCAAGCAGATTTAAGTAAAACCCCTGCAGATGAGGTATGCCTGCTATCTATATTACTGATTAAGGCTACTAAGAACTGATGTATAGATATGAAGCCCTTAAACTTTACTCTTTTGTAGCATAATTGCTTCCACTGCTTTTCTATAGATAAAACCCTTGATCTTTCGAAAGATAAAAACTCTTTTTCTCCTTTTACCTTCAACTACCATGTAAAAGAAGAAAGAAAAGAGACGGAGATACAACCACATGATTAATAGAAAAAGACCTAATGGTTCATTAACTACAATGGTAAGTTTGAATTTGAACCGTTAATGTTTGTCTGACTTCTCTTTCCAAATGAAGAAAGTAAGAGATAAATGAAGAAAGTAAAAGAATGAGAGTAATGTGGCATGCTGGATCATGTTGAGAAGAGCGAAGCCTATCTGGTTTTAAAGCTGATCTAATTTGTTAAGAAACTTAGGGTCTCAGATGGTGTGAGTTGTCGTCTTCTTATTCCCTCCATTTTAATTTGTTTGTCTTTTTCTCCTTTTAATCTATTTTAAAAAGAATGTTTCTTTCCCAATTTGACAGCTCTATAATTCCCACATCCAATATTACATATTTAAGGCCACAAGATTAAATAAAATTTGGTACCTTATACATTTCTTTAGTTTTATATCACAAGATAAAAAGTGTTCTTGCATTCTTAAACTCCGTGCTCGTCCAACATGACAATTGAAACAAAGGGAGTACCTTTCTTAAGCTCTGCGCCCTTCAAACTACGACAAACAAACTGAAACAAAGGGAGTACATTGTGAGCTAGTTTTCTCACGTTCTCGTTTGAATGTTTGAATATTTCAAAACAGAGGCATTGCACATCCCTAGAAATTAACTGAAAAAGCAGTCATCGAACCGGATTGTAGGCAAAGGTGGTGATATGTGATTTTTCATCATATCCCGTAAGTTGGCTGATATTTGTTGCTCATCGAATATTGTATCCTTTATGAAAATTGTTACTATATTTAGCATAAAGAACAGTTGTTACACTTCAAAAGGTTGAAGGACTATAATTCCCGGGAAGAAGAAAAAAGGTGCAAGATCAAAATGCTTAACTTTCTGAGATGGAGTGTGTTCTAACCAAAAGCAATTTTTCAACTTCTTTTTGAATCTAATTACACATTAAGTAAGAGGTATTGATGCACTTTGCTCCAAGAATTTCACATTGCTTTTATGCACTATTGTTATGCATATCCTTGGCATCCCCCAAGTTAAGTATTCTGTTCTTTTGTTTTGTATGCAAAGGAAGAACTAAAGAATAACCGGATTAAAAGGAGAATTCATGAACTGCTCTCTAAGGCAGCCACTCCTGCAACTTCCGTAGGCAATCCAGGTCAGAAAGAATTGCACTTTGTTTTCTTCAGGAAACCAGACAGGTTCCTGGAATCAGATTGTAGAAGTGGTCATGTTGCTGGTTTGCGCGTGGAACAGACAATTCTTAAAGGTAAACTGTATTCTCTTAAAGCATGTAAAGAGAGAACTGCATGCATATAAAGTTTCTTGCACTTTTTGTGTTTTTGGGGTATATGTTTTTCAATAAAATTTTCTACTTTTACATTGTCTGGTGAGGACTTTTGCTGTTGTTAAGATTTTATTGATATGATGGGGGAAGCTCGCATAAAAAACACGTATTCAAAAGGATTTTTGATGAGGATTTATGTTTTGTAAGGTGTACATGTATGTGTTTGTGCAAGTGATGTATTTGGCAGAGTGTATGCTTGCGTGTACATTTTTTAGTGCTTCTATATTATTCTCTTGAGCTAGAATGTGAAGTAAGTGTATAGCAGCACGTGGATAAGAGCATCTAATATGATTGAAATACTTTTGCACCTTACATTAAAGTAATGCACCATATGCCCTTTTCGTAAAATTTAAATAATTTTGTTAATAATGGAAAATCCTCCATGTACAAATGTCAATCTGTGTACCAAAAAATGGAGAATTTACAACATACTATGATCCTCCACAAATGTTGCCTGATCATCTGTACAAATCCATCTCATGGATGACTAGAAGAAAAACTAGAAATGAGTGTCTATTCCTTAAATGTACATAATTATTCTCTATCCCATCTATAGCTCCCCTATTTTCTTCCTTCCACATGACCCACATGATCGCTAGTGGGACAACATCTTAGGTTCACCAATTTCTTTCCTATTTCTAAGTTTTCATTTGGAGAATGCCTCCGTCACATATCACAATAGATGTGAGATATAGGCCAAGGAAATTGGTGAAACATATTTCTGTCCAATTTCAGATAAAAACATATGCTATACAATGTAAATTCAGTTTTTAATGTAACTAACCAAACATCTGATAAGAAATGCGTATGCACTAATTAATCCAAAGGTCTTTTCCGTTATAACGGGTGACGGAATGGTTGAGGCATAAGATAAAGAGTAATTACACGGAGATTCCAGGTCTGTTTCCTAGTTACAACATTCATTATTAGCCTATTCCTTCAGCTTTGGTGAGCAGGTTATGTGTTTATGGGTAATCGTATGCTGCTTGATGGATTGGCCAAGGTCTGTGCAAGTTGGTACATACACTAATCTACAATACCTATTGAAAACAAATAACCCTTTAATGTTTTTTTTTTGTGTGTGTATTTCACACATAAAAGTGTTCAAACAATGTGAAATACTTGACATACTGTCTGCATTATGTCAGTGTTTTTTTTAATGTGCATGTTGAGAGAGATCTTGTTCATGAGAGAGAACCTGTTCTAACTCTGAGCTTTTTCTTCCTACAGAAGATGTTGGCTCTGGGAAACAAATTGCAGTTGGCACTGGTCTATTTGAAGAAATGGAATGCGGGTACATTGCTTTAGTTTTCTTTGTATCCTGCATTTAAAATCTTTTCTGCCTTCTACCAAGTCATATAACATGTAAGAAACTGCTTGAGTTGTAGATTTTATTTCATATTGCTGTGGTGCAGTAAAACCCTTTTTTAATTCCTTTTTTATTTGCATCTAAACCTCTTCTTTACTGAATGTTGATGTGTTACTGCATTTGTTCGTAGGCTGGTATTGAAGAGTGTTGGTTACAAGTCGATACCTGTTGATGACTTGCCTTTTGATCACCGTAAAGGTATGTGATGAAAGCTAAATAATAACTAACACGTTGGTTGCTCTTAAAGCTCCTCACTTAAATAGATCTCTCTATATTTTAAGTTGCCTATTCATCATTTGTATTTTCTATTTTAGCAGTTGCAAATACTTCCATACACATTAGTTGTTTTGATTCCATTTTTAATCCTATCCTGTGGAAAGTTGTTTTCATCATTCACATCAACTGCGTGAAAGCTTTGATTGCTGTGTGGTCCATCAATCTTGCTAAGTAAATGATCTGGGGCTGCTTTACCAGGTATTGTTCCAAATGTTCAGGGACGTGTGTTAAGTGAAGCTTCTGGAGATGCACAAGTCGAGAAAGGCTTGTATGTATGTGGGTGGTTGAAGAGAGGTCCAACTGGGATAATAGCTACAAATCTTTACTGTGCTGAAGAAACTGTAAGTGCATATCAATCACAACCTGGTGCTTTTTGGACCAAGGAGTTTTCGTTCTAGAGTATCACAGTTAGCTTTGCTAATCATGAGACGTAGCAGGTCGCTAGCATATCAGAAGATGTTGGGAGAGGAGTGGTAAAATCAAGATCTGGCTTATCAAAGCCCGGAAGGGATGGCCTCCTCCAATTGCTAGATAGCAGGAATGTCAAAATTGTTCCATTTAGTGGCTGGGAAAAGATCGACAATGAAGAGAAAAGGAGAGGGAGTCTGAAAAAAAAACCCAGGGAAAAACTTACCACTTGGCAGGAGTTATTAGAAGTTGCCAGCAAGTGATAAAAAGTCTCTCCAGGATGGCAGATTTTGCTCACATCTGTGGGTTTGTGGTAAAACCTGAACTCCGTAACTCTTTCAGATGTGCGCATTGTGATTGGCCCTCAGCATCTAGAGGATTGACAGTGCATTCTTTCTAAGAAAACATGAGAAATAATCATTCACCTGCCAATTATCTTCGTTTTGGCCTCTTCTGGTCCTGGAACCTTTTATTGACATGGTGACAGATTCCAACCAGGTTGAGGCAGATGACAGAGTGTGTTGTGCTTTTGTAACACAGCCATCATTTGTAAGTTGAGCACTGTAGTTGTATATGCATTTCAGTTGAGGGAATTGCAAGGATAAAACGATCTAAACATTTTTTTTGCATTGCTTCCCCCAATTTCGGGTAGGTAGTTGAATCAGATATAGGGCGCACTAAAACAATTTCTGTCAAACTGCCAGAGTATGGAAATTGAAGTACTTTAGTTATATAATCATTTTTTGCTCTGACAGTTCAAAATGAAAGGACCACCACTATAGGAGCTAGCATATCGTCTTTATTTCAGTAGTGCCTAGTATTTTTTTTTCAACTGATACTGAAAAAACAGTAGCCTACAAAATCAATCCTCTACTTTACCTGGTGATTAAACCACGAAAGCTACTTGTTTACCCTATATCTTCCCATTCAAGTCCATTTCTTTTTTCGTTTGTCATGCCTAATGTTGACGCAATGGAATCTTCAATTAAATGAGAGGTGAGAGGTTCGTGGACAACGGGTCATACCTTTTCGGATATTCTTTCTTTTATATACGTGGGTCCCCCATCAATTTCAAGTTGCAAACTAAAAGTGATCTCAGCATTCACTTCTATAAGCAATTTAATTTCGAAAACAGCGTCATATCTTTTAGATTAGCAAGTATGCACTACCTTCCAATCAATTGATGCGTGGCTAAATCAAATAAACTAAAGACAACCAGCTAGCATCTGGGGTGGTGGCGCAGTTGGCTAGCGCGTAGGTCTCATAGCTTCTGAGTGATCCTGAGGTCGAGAGTTCGAGCCTCTCTCACCCCATTTCCTTTTTTTTTAAAACTTAATTTGGCAGATGCCCCTTCCTTCTTGCCATCATTATGAGTATGTGTTTAGTCTTGGTACCATGAAAAACATCAATTTTTGGATTTTACAGGTTTGGAAAATGAGTAGATAAATATCTTTTGACCTTGACAACTGTCGACTATACAGTAGTAATTTTCTCTTTATTGAATTGATACTTTAAATACTTGATAACACCTAGGTTCGACCTTCCGTTTGCGGAGTCTTATGTTTGCTTCTCCAGGAAATTTCACGGTCTCACTGATGATAAATAAGGCCTAAAGGAAAGGAAGCAACAAGGGGTGGTGGCGCAGTTGGCTAGCGCGTAGGTCTCATAGCTTCTGAGTAATCCTGAGGTCGAGAGTTCGAGCCTCTCTCACCCCATACTTTTTTTACTTGTTTTCCCTCAAATCTTTTGGTAAATTAATAGTAATTCCCAACTTACTTGGTGTACCAAACGACCCCTAAGTGACCATTGGATTACTCATTTTTAATTTCCCTGATCTTCATGCTTTGTTTTTTATTTTTCTACTAGCAGCAAAACAAGAGGGAGCTCAGAAATGTAATCACGAAGTTGAGAATAACTAGCTATCTTTTTACATAAATGTTAAATTTCTTACAGGAAATTTCATTCTCCCATCATCAGCCTAGTCCTGGTCTAGCTCGATATCTGGTAGCCAAAGCATTCTATAACTCTATTTACTGGGTGTGTTATTCGATATTCTACTTCTGTATGGATAAATATTGGCATGCATGACGTAGGCAATATTATTCATCAATCAATATACGATCCTTTCTCCTTCTCCAGGCTGTGTGCTTCTACACCATAGAATTTCGTCATTCCATTCAAATCACCTCTGTCATGCGTTATTCATTTTCGAGACAGTTTTAGAGTTTCAAAGTAAGATTTACCGAGTGTTTGCCTGCTGCCAAACGTGAGCAATCTCCCCAAATAAACATGAAAAATTGGATCATTTGGATGCAGATAAGCAGCAAACAGATCTTGGCATAATGTTGCTCATCAGGATGGGTGATTTTTGACTTCCAAACAGTCTCTTTAGTTGGACGTGGTTATGATTGGTTTTGAATTACCTCTGAAGGGCCCCATATATCATGATAAGAAATGGATGCCATAATTCCTGCAGGCCTTGTGTTGCTCCACTATGTATAGCTGGACGTTTCTCCATGAGGCTTTTTCTTGGAAGACGTGGTATACTTGGGAGCACTGATAATATATTAATTGGATATATCATCAAAGGATACTTCTCTTTTATAGTATTATATTGACATGAAAAAGCACAGAAGAAACATGCAGTGACACTTGCGACCAAGGAAGAGCTCTTTGTTCTTTATTACCAAGCTCATCTAGTTTTTTTCTCCATCTACAGAGATGGCGTAGCGCTTTTTCCAACTGCGAAACCAACATTACAGAGATCTCTCTCTTTAATCAACAACTGAATAGAAACGTTACATCACAGATTGAAGCAGTTACAACATTCCTACTGACAGCCTAACGTATACAAACATGAACTGATCTGATCATCTAGCGAGTTGCGAACAGTACCCAATATAGAGAGATCAACATTGAGTACAGTATAAACTCAGGTCACAATTATTAAGTGAGAAAACTTAACAGCCTTGGAATCTGATCTGCACAGGCACTAAGCAAACCCTCTTCATTTAGCACCAGCAACACAGTTAAAACTTTGAACAAGATTAACTAGCTCATCCAACTTTTATTAGAGGAGTAAAACTGCAGCGTGAAGCCATGTTTTCCCACGAGATCTAACCTACATATAACTCTTCTTAAAACCCTATGGGTGCCTGTTGGCTGAGATTTTGTTAGGCAGTTTTGTGAGAGCCAGCACCTGCTGATTCATTAGAGTATGAAATTAGCTGATGTTTACTTGCTTGTGGCAGGTGCTTATAAGCAACCACTGAAACACCAATGGCAACAGAGAGGCCTATACAACTCCATAGCCACTTCTTCTGGGATCTTTTCCTTTGTCGCTGCTTCCGAGCAACCTCTGCAGAATGATTGAAATGAAAATTGTCACTCCGATAAAGAAATGACATCACTTGTGATGCAACATAAGCGTATATTTCAACAATCACATTCAAAATGTAGGAGCTACCGGGAGAGATTTAAAACAAGTACTGTAGGGGTTATTATAAAAGCTACATTAAATGAAATGGCCATTTTCCAAAGCTACAACGAACTAAGTAAACATAATCCTGACCAAAGGTCTTTACGCCATCAATAAATGAAAGTTACAGCTTTCCCAAGCTACGATTCTTAACTGATAAATAATCCTGACCAAGGGGCTTTAAACTAGGAATTGGCAACCAACAAGGTAGATCGTTTGAAAAAGTTTGATAAAAGTATCCAACTACATTAATGCTGCAAACACAATGTCACTGTCTCTACACGTTGAATAAACCAGCGGCAGAAGCAATAACTCGCTCCATTCAACTTTAATCAGGGCAGAGTCTATGACATGTAATTCAAGCCTTTAATTGAATGATGGATCTAATCAAACATATGCGGGTATGACAATAAATGAAGGTTGTTATAGCATAGTCTAAGGAACTAGGGAAACTGGATATACATTTCGTCCAAGATAAGGTGCCTGGCTGATTGAGAAAGACGCCAGCCAAGTGTTTTATGTGAATGCAAGGCACACACTCATCCTAGATGTACTTCTTTAGAATGGGATATAAGATTCTCTCAGTTATAGGAAATTAAAGCTGAAGCAAGCCACAAAATATTAGCTGTTACAACAAGACCTGTCAGTGCCTGGATGGTAAGGGATATTTATCAGTTAGAAGTAGCAATTAAGTAGAGCAAGAGAAGCAACACCTACCAATGATTTCCTGATTTCTCTGGGACATCTCATGATTTACAGCCTCATAGTATCGGAGCCTGTCTCTTAACCTTGAAATCTCCTGGTTTTTTGACTCAAGAATTGATTCTGCAGCTAGTTCAGCTTCTGCACGAGCTTGACCTTTTCCAATTGCTTCAGCAACAAATCTTGAGACTACTACTTCCTGATGGAGCTGCTCAATTGAAGCATTATCAAGCTGCATATCACTAATGACATCGGAAGGAGAAGGAAGTGTTAACCCTGCCTTAGATAGAACAGTACTGATGTTCTGCCACTGACATCGCATCATATTAAGAGCCTCCTCTGCTGTTTTCCTCCTTTCAATCTCCTCGAGGAGTTTGAGCTTTGTGGCATGCAGTTCTGATTCAATATTAGGTCCACATGTAGAACCATTCAGAGATGACCCTTCCATGGAGAAATCTGAGGTACCATCACAATGAAAAGTACAGTCATCATAGACTGTAGGAATTACCTAGGAAACATGACTTTTTGTCTCACAGCTATTATAATAGAGCAATTACATTCATAGTAGTATTGCAAGAACTATCCAGGCAATATGACATATTTTGTTTGACAGCTGTCAAAATAGAGCTTCCTGCCGTCAATCATCACCTTAGCTTGAAAAGCATAAACATTAGTAAACTGAATCACAATCATAAGAATTTCTAGGATACAACTTTTCATTTTCCACAGGTGCTGGACAATAACGCAGGATATATTATGCCATTCTTCTATGACAACAATTAACTTAAGTTTAACTCCAAAGTAGTTGAAAGCAATACACCCCTCTCGACTTCATTCCAGTTTTGAAGTCTTATTTTATCGAGCATTACAGTTCCAATTTGATATTTAATTCACACTAGGGCTTCTGTAGAACGAACTTCTCTTGACTTCTGCTTGGATCAACTATACAAATCCCAATCTGATTTTTAAGTCACATTAGGGGTTCTGTAGAAAGAATTATGAAATCAGGATTGTCCTTACACGGCAAGTCTCTAACAAAAACAAACGATTGCTGACATAAATTGAACCTCATCTAAGTGTAGCAACAAGACAAAACCTTGAGAACAACTAGTTGGTTTCACCTGCATCTATTTTTTGCTTCCATCTTCTTTTGCTCTTAGCTATAATATTGAAAGACTAGGCACCCAGGGAAAATTTCTCTGCATCATAACCTTTCACCACTTCCAATATATTGCCTCACCCATGGATATGCATGTCCGCATAGGACATGTCCAAACAATATATGATAACCTTATTTTATTTTATCCTCTATGTATGCCAGATGCACCTCTGCGAAATGTTCTCACTTCTGTAAAGCTTTGATATGTTTCTGTAATATATATCAGGTAGTTGTATCGTAGGCGTAAGGGGAACAGGGATGAGGCGGTTGAATTGTTGTTCTAGTCAACAATTCAGATTTAGGAGGAAAAATACAACTCAAACCATTTCCTCTCTTTTAACACTACGGTTATAAACTAAAGCATCTTAGCGACAATTTACTCAGAGGGGCTATGCAGAGTGAATAAGCTTAACCTCAAGAATCCTGCTGTCAATAAGATCAAAAAAATTCCCAGGGTCTTAACAAAAAATCAAAAACATACTTATAGTTTATCAGGGATTTCACCAGATCAACATAACATTTTCACAGATTTGCTTAATGAAATCATAGAAACAAATATTAAACTGCAAAACAGAAACAAAGATATACCTTCATCTGCATCAAAGAACTCCCCTTGAGCAGACACATAGCTCCGGCAGTCAAGCCCTTTCACCTCATTAACACTTCCGGTACTTGCCGTATCACATCTCGGATCCAAAAATCCATCATCTTCATCAAACAAATTTTCGTCAGCTAACTCCTCTTCCAATTTGAAATCCAAATCAGTCTTCTCGTTAACTTGTTCAACTTTCTCCAATCCATCAAGTTTCCGTTTCGCAAATGCTTCTCCACCACCACGTCGCTTGTGGTTGACTACATAAGGAGAAGGAGACACCGAGCCAGACGAAGTCTGCGGAATCGGAGCTGGTTCAGGAGTTATATACAACGCCGGTGATATAAATATATGATTCGCCGGCGCCGGCGGTGGCTCAATATCCTCCACCACTTTTTCTTCTTCATTTATCTCGTTTAGCTGTTGCTTTCCATAGGATTTTCGAACACGAGGCTCCAGTAGATTCTCGAAGGCTATTGCTGTATAAGTCGGCATAATATCGATAGAAGAGAAGAAAACGGAGATGTCGGCTTCGGCAACCGCGACGACGACGGCGGAGGTGAATAGCTAGGTTTTGGACATCGGAAAAGAAAGGAAAGAGAAATTTTTCACCGCCGCAGCAGCCACTAAGGGTTTGTTTTCTGGAACAAAAAGGCAAGAGAGAGAGCAACGTGTTATATGGCGTTTGCTTCAAGTCCAGCGACTTTGGAGTTATGGGGACACGTTTGGTTCTTATATTTACATTGCTTTTGGCTGCTTCTTCAAGAACAAGTTACCTTTTTTTTGAGATTAGATTTAAAGAAAAACTTTTTTCAAAGATAGATTTAAAAAAATATATATTTGCAAAAACAAAAAGTTTTCTAAATTGAACCAAGGTATTTCTTTCAATTAAAAAAAAGTTAGTTTAATTTTTTATATAGTAGCGAATTCAAAATTTTTATTAAAGCGAACTTAAATATCAAATCTTTCGTTCAAGAATTTAAATCTATACAACAACAACATACCCAGTAAAATCCCACAAGTGGGGTCTGGGAGGGTAGAATATACGCAGACCTTACCACTACCATAAAAGTAGAGAGGCTGTTTCCTGGCAAGAATTTAAATCTATATACATATAATTTTTGATCCATGGATTCCGAACACTCTAGCCCCAACAAATAAAATCTAAGGAGCTACTTAAGTGATAGATATTCTCTACCCTTATGCTTCAACCTTCAAGTAGTGAATTCGAGTTAATAAGAAAAATTTAAAAACGCAAGCTTCCATGAGTATTTTTCTTAAGGACTAATTAAGTATGCTACTTTTCCTCGATTAATTTTCGAAAAGACTTTACTATTGAAAAATTAAAGCACACGTAATTCCAGAGGCTATGTTTATTTCATTCTCTGTTTCCACTTCTATTTTGTTCTTTCAAATGGAAATTTTCAAATTAAAACACCATCTCGTGAAAATAGAGACCACGAAATACATTAAAATTTCGTCCACAGTAAAGAACATACATTGATGGATTTATTTAACTCTCTTTTTTAAACAAGTATTTGAAAATAACACCTTTATTTTTATGAGATTGTGATAACAATCTATGAATGTTTTATTCTCGTCGGATCTTACTCGTGGGATCTTATTAAATATGTTATTGTTTTTTTTGAAAAAATAATTTAGTAGAACAGGTTTTATGTTGATAAAGAAAAAATATTAGATCATATCCTTGGATGTATTTGTTTGTATATTATTTTTGACGAAAAGCAACTTTTTGAAGACAGGATAGCCTAATGGTGCTTTACAGAGCCATTAGGCCATTCTGCGTAATTTAGTTCACGAAATTAATTCTCGTAAACTTTACAATTTTATAAATATGAATTAATTTTTCGTCCAATATTATTCTTCGCTCATAAAAATGCTATAAGATTCTACGAGTGCTTTGATGTCATAAACTTTTGTCCCCATTTTGTGCTTTCCTAATTCCCTCTCCACCTAACTTGAAAGTAGAATCCTCCAACATTTTGGAATTTATTCAATTTAAAGTTCTCTTTTCCTTATTCTTTTGTGTAATACTAGCTCCTTTGGTGCTTCACATTGGACCTGGGAGATCACTTATTCTACATCCATTTTAATTTAATGGCTAAAGAACTCTCCATGTTAATAAAAGCATGACGTTTTCTCAATCAAATGTGAGGAGATATGGACAATGCATTAGAGGCGGGTTCAGAATTTGAAGTTTATGAGTTCAAGATTCTGTTCCAGTTAAATTACTAATTCTAAATTAATAATTTGCACAAATTCATTTTATTTTTTGAGAGAAGTATAGAGTTTGAATCAAAGTTATAGAGTTTGATTGAACCACTTTACTCCTATACCCCCGGACCACACCTACATTACGTCCCATTAGGAATGAAGATTTTTCTCTCTTTTTGGTAAACGCAAATCGCGATTGGCAGATGATTCGCAACATTGATCGTCTAAAATATGGAAACAAATGATCAAAGATTATAATTATTTTAGAATCAAGAGATTGATTCTAAGATATTTGAATTACCTAGATTTCTAAAACACGAAAATTTGTTATTACAAATTATAATCACATAACTTTATTTAAAGTAGAAAAAGATAATCGTATGACCAAATTAATAGCTGAAATTACTGCAAGATAATTTTCTTTATCGGACAGATAAGAAAGTATTCAAATGTAATAAATTAGGTGAGAACTCGAATTTTATGGTTTGATCGTTTGGTTCAAATAAAAAAACAAAATCCTATTCACATTCACGCGTTCAACGTTTGAAATCTATGTTTCATCACATGTATGTTGCTGCGCAAGAAATTAGGGCAATGTTAGTTGGAAGACATACCATAAGGATTCAAAACTGAAGGCCATTTTAAAACTCCAAACCTACTGCCTTTTCTTTTATTGGAGACCAATTACTGGTCAAACTTGACGAAAGGCTCGAAAATGTTGATAAGTTCTGAACTTAAAATAGAAACTTCCCCATCCAAATTTTTGACGATGTCAGCCTTATTTTTTTTCATTTATTATATGACTGGTTCGAATTTCAAACCACATGTTATGGTAATAAAATCAAAATCTGGAGGTCTAACTTGAATACCACGAAGCAGACGGTGAAGATAGAAGCAATATACTGCTGAAGAGTATGCCAAAGCCCCGGAACAAAGAGTCACAAGAGCATGTTTATACATAAGAATTTAAACCAAATAAAAATGAAGTACATCCAAGAAAAAGAAACAGGAAAAAGGGAAAAAGGAAGCCGCAGCACGAAATGATGGGTACAAATACAATCAAATTACAAGACAACAAAAAGGCTATAAAATCAAGGAAAATGGAGCACAAGATTATGTGGATTGGCAAAATTCCACCAAATCAAAGAATAAGGAACATACAGGACAAACTTACATAAACAAAAAAACTAACACCTAATATAATATAACAATCCTATCAACTCGCAAATTCAACTGCAGCATGTGTAGTGGTTTAAGCATATAAAACGAGTATAGATATTCTACTCCACATTAGGAATGTAGTGCAAGGAATCCATACCACTAGTATGACAGAGAATCTGCATGGATAGGTGAGCTTGCAGTTAGAGCACGTCAAGAAAAATCAATCATTAGAAGTTCATCAGTAGAACTTGGTTTCTTATTATCTGGTGCAGGGGGTGGACCCGTGGCTGAAGTTGATGGAACAATTGCACCAGTTATAGTTGGTTCTACAGCAGCTGATGTTGATGGGACCAAGGCCAGATAGTCTGATGTCTTTTCATCTGATGCTGGTGCAGCAGGCACAACTGCTTTAGCAGCAAGTGAAGCATCCGAGTTTGATTGGGTTGTACTTGATTCTGCAGGAGCACCATCGGTTTCTGTCGCAGGTGCAGCACCGGTTTCTGTTGCGGGTGCAGCACCAGTTTCTGTCACAGGTGGTACAGCACCAGTTTCTGTTGTGGATGGTGCAGCGCCTGTTTCTGTCGCGGGTGCAGTGCCAGTCTCTATTGGGGGTGCAGCGCCAGTTTCTGATGCGGGTGCAGCGCCAGTCTCTGATGCGGGTGCAGCGCCAGGGTCTGAGACAGGTGGATTACTTGATTCTGGCGTAGTCGAAGCCCCATTTTCTGATTTAGGAGGAACACCTGATTCTGACGTTGCAGCTGTGTTGCTTCCAGCCGGAACAGAACCAATTGGAGCTGTTGTTTTAGATCCTTCCAGCAGTAGTGGTTTGCCAGGTTGTGGCAAGGCCTGCTTCCCCAAAAGAGGTTTGGCTTGACCAGGATTAGGACCGTATAGAGATGCCATACCAGGTGGCAGTATTTCAATTGGTGGCTTCTTTGCAGCATCTGCCAAACTTGTGAGCTTAGGCCCCTCAAGAGAGGCCAGAAATGCAGCTGCAGCATCAGTTTTCGTTGATGGAGTGTGTTCCATCTCCTTCTGCAACATTTTGTTCCATGCCTGGACCAAGGTTCTCATTGAAGGTCGCCCATGAGCCTGAAAAAATGAGACCATAAGTACCAAATGCTAAATCAACAGATCAAATCTAAAGCAGCAGATGGAGACTGCTAATTGAAGCACTACTCATAGGTCAAACACAATTTTGAACATCTCGAAAATGCAAGCTTACATGTGCGTGTAATACAGCCTCAGCAAGCATCCCAGTTTCCTGCCATGCTTTTTCCATAAGTACATTGTCTCCCAAAAGTGCAGCTGCAAATGCAGCCTCCCTTCCCGCACCAACTGATATCAAGTTGTTTACCAAGTTCTGCAAAAGATTTATGTTGTCACTATATGAGGAAATTTATCTCTTAAAATCATTTAGTAAATATACACTGAACCCTGTCATGCAACTGATCCAATCGATCTCAAATTTCACAAGGAAATCCCATCATGTTAGCAGAGTCGAGTGGAGGGGGATGGCAGAACAAACTAGAAGCAGAAAAACTGAATGATCCTTTGAGTTTGACTGCTCTCTTGATACCTTAAGACCAAGAAGTATTGGAAAATAATACGATGCAGAAACGTAAATCAATGTTAATCTTCTAGGTTATATTAATTTAAATCTGATAGCATAGATGATAAATTCAGACTTGGGAAAATTATTATCAAAGGAAAAGGTATAAAGGAGCGAACAGCCAGCTAGTAAATTTCAAATGTATGCGAGGATCTGAAACAAAAGCAGAAAAGCAGCAGGGGACATTCTATGTCCACATTTGTGATCAAGCTACCAGAAGATGACGATGGAGACATAATCAAGCTATTCGTCTGCGTAACTCTAATGTCCAGTTTGATCCTGATAGTGGGACACACTTATGCCACTGCCCTGAATTGAAGTACTATCTATGGTCCAGTGTTGGTCAATGGATAGGTCACATTTTAGAGGCAGCTCATTCATGATTTACTTAGCTAATTTTCGACCCCACTGTTAAATTAGGACACTCAATGAGTCCTAACCTAGTCATAGCTTTTATGTTTTGCGTTGTTGGTACTCTGTCAAGTAGATTTACTTGGAAAAGAGAAAGAGTCGTGTCAATAAAACCAATTGGAAACAAAATCAGAATAAAGCGACGTACACTAAGTCGTGTTAACTCCCCATGATTTGCAAGTCGTAAAGCAACGCCTCGTAATTCCTGACCTCGTAGGGCTCCCTTTATAGAACCAGCAGCAGCTAGTCTTTTAAGAGCTTCGCGAGCAATATCAGCTTGTGCTGTAGCATCTGCAGCATCAATGAGTTCCATAAACTCCTTGGCAAATTTAACTACTCCTTGGACAGCTTCAACAACATTTTCCTTCTTCTTTGTCATGTTCATAAGATCGTTCAGATCCAATCCAACAGTCTCTTGCCCAATATCTCTGCTGTTGCTCATTGTTAGAAGGCACTGAAGTGCTCTTTTCAAATCATTGCTCTGCAGGGCCAGATCAAACTCTAATCTCTTGGATATTCCAGGTAAATGAAGTGCTTCAGTAGCATAACCCATCCCAAGCATAAATTGTGCCAGATCATCGTGATGTTCTCTGCCAAGTCGACTGGCCCATTTTACAGCACTTACAGCATCTCCATAAGCTGCCAAACATCGGCAACGGATACCAGGATGGCTAAGGGATATTGCATGAGCACACATATATCGATCAATTAGCCAAAGAACACCATCTCGAACGCCTACAATAACAAGAGGTCCAACTGGACGTGTCTGCTCTGCAGGAAAACGAGTGACAGCTACTGCAACCCCACCACCACCAACTGCCACCTCATTAGCTTTACGAGCTTCCATCTCCTTGAGGACACTCGATGCATCACCATCAACTTTTGACTGTCTAGGTAATGACAGAAATGGAGGAATGGAGGGAGCATGCTGAAAAGAAGCCAACCGCACAACTTGTAGCATTGGAGGTCTCAATGCTATCCTCTCTTGTGGATTTGATTGTTGATTGTCAACTGTTATCAATGCTAATTCTCCATGTTCAGCAATAGCTCTTGACTGTGCCTCTTTAAGTTTCATTTCCTCTTTTCGTCGTTTTGTTTCTATATCAACAAGTGCAACCCCGGCATCCACAAAAACACACTCAACGGTAGTAGGTGTAGCAACAAATAACTGCCTTCGCTGCCAAACTGCCCCAGTGGCATAAGGAATTGCAACGTCCCCCAAGTATCTAAACTGTGGACGCAAGGAACATATAACAATGTGCTGCGGATAACCAAAAGCACAATACTCAACTGTTTGATCCCATGCCGTCCAATCTGGTTGAGGAAGAAGACCACCCACAGGTTGAAATGTTTCCCAGCTGTATAATTGGAAGTTCTGAGGTGCTGCTTCAGCTGCAGATTTTTGAGAACTGTCTTCCATAGTGCTAAATGAAGATACAGAAGTACCTCCATAGCCTGATAATGGCATAGATTGAATTGTTGAAATTGCTGTAGCAGCAGCAGCACTAATCCTTCGAGAAGTTCGATAAGCCACACCAAGTAATGCCCCTCCATGCAAGCCAATAACTGGTTCACTCCGGCTTCCCACCGACTTCATTAATACATTTGATGTCCCGTCATCCAGTAATATACGAACTTGAACAGTAGCAGAAGAAGCAGCAGAAGCAGCAGCAGCTGCTGCCTGTGCTGCAGCTGCAGCAGCTTCCTTCGCTTTTCTAGATGAACCTTTTGGAATGATAGGAATTCTAGGAGGAAGTGCAGATTCCAACAAAGAAAACCTATCTCGACAAGTATCCCAAGCCAAAAGCCTTGCGCTTCCAGAATCAACAACTGACCAATCACTGACTTTATAGATAGAGAAGTAAGGAATATCAGGCCATACAATTGCTAGATACCTGCATAACATTACCCACTCAAAACCTTGTAAAACCAGCCAGTGCAACTTAGAAAAGCATAATAGAGAGAATGGATGAGGCTTTTAACTAACAATATGAGGCAACACCACAAATTGAAATAAATTTGAGGATAATACATGCCGGCTGCTATGCCAAGCCTGATGTCTGCGAACCACTTACTTCCCAGAACTGCTGACAGAAAGAACTGAGTATGAATCATGCGGAGCTGGGGTAGTAATATGCTTTTTGGTTTGTTTGACATGGAGTTGTTCAGGAATCTCTCCTCTGAACCTTCCTGTGTCACTCAAAGATCCATTACTTCCAAGTGCTGGAGCAGTGGTGTTGGATAACTGAAACTGCAACAGCTTCAATTCCCTTTCAACTACATAGACAGCAGTATGTTCACGACTTTCTGTTGGTGTTGGCAGTACCGCCACAGGAGGAAGAGACTTCTGATCAAATTCACAGAGAATAATGCCAATATTGGTTCCAGTGGCTACAAGGTGTGGCTGTAAAGGATGTGCAACCATAGAATAAACCTAAAAGACAGAGAAAAACATAAAAAGACTTTAGTCAAGTCATCTTCAAAAAGTCAAAATATAGAATGTCAACCCTATAAGCTATGATAGAGTGTGTAAACAATCCTCAAAATTATCAAGTAGAAGAACCTAGAATAAATTCTTCTTATAGAAAAGATGCTGCAAAAATCACTTTTCTATTACAATAGCCAAACTTCAAACAGGAAGGCTTTGCTCGTCGTAAAATAATAAACATTTATTGGTTATTCATTTTCCTGCCATGATAGTGTAGATTTAACACTTCACATTATCAATCTTCTAAAACTTAAGAAGTTGCATACATAAAAATAGGTAAGATTTGAAAGACAAGATATATGGAAAGGAAAATGTTAAGATAAACCACGTTGTTTATATATATTAGCTTCACCTTCAGCTTCTTGTGAGAGACAAGTAGTTGTGGAGGTACTAGAGCAGAAAGTTCACACAATGGCCTTGTAAGAGCAGAATAGGTGGGGTGCTCGACGGCCCTGCAAAGTTGCAACAGAGTATCATGTTCGCCCAAAGAGGGAATACTTCAAGCAGTTGTTAACAATGTTCAACCAAGGGAGGTGTGTGAAGTATGCCTACCATATATGGGAATCTTTGACACACGTCAAGATATCAAGATTGGGAGCCCGTGGGTGGCACCACGATGCTACACTATGACAAGCTAGTTTTGGAACAGGTTTTATTCGACGTAATTCCTGCAATTGGAATGAAATTAATATAATCAGAATTATATCCGCTCTGTAAAGCAACAATCCAAGAGATCTAGTTACCTTAAAGGAGACGGTGTCCCAGATTGCTAATGTTTTATCAGCACCAATAGTAATGAGTTGTGGTGCATTACCAATCACTCTGGAGAGCTCTACAGCAATAACCCCACCATCATGAGCCTATTAAGTGTAACATTGGAAGATCAAGAAAAAGCTTCATGGATTTGATAAAAATCATGCAAGGACTTGCAGTTCAATCAACTTTCATCTATCATTGATTTTCCAGATACAATCCATAAGAAAGGACCAAGTGGTTAATAATGAAATGGAAAATAATAGAGTAAATTTTTGAAATATAAAATGAACTTGAATGCTGTAAAATAGAGACTTCTAATAAAATGCTGTTTTGGTGTTAAAATAGGCAGGGTTGGGCACCAGATGGCCAGTCTTTCTAGTCAACTCCTTAAAACTTTTAATACTCATGTATTTTTTTGGGATAGAGTAAGAAGTTCTATTGAAGTTAGGGCAACAAACACCCATATACAGAAGCAGACCAAAAAATAGTAATACACTAGGTTTGTTTATGCTTCCTCCTTGTGTCCTGCTCTCTGTGTGTGTGGTGGGTGGTCTCCCCATCTAATACTACAAACTACAAGATCGTAAATGATGCATTTAAGTCAAATGGAACACCGGCCCTGTTTATTTGGTCTATTCTTCAACGGACTGAATATCATTTTGTGCTTTTAGCAAGGACAATTGAAAATCTTACTTGGTGTAATTATAATTGCAGTAGAAAATTAAAAGGATAGAAACTAAAGGAATAAGAAGATACTTTTAAGCTGAGCTTAGGAACAAGCTCTCTTGAATCAAGAGCGTTGTCTGCACTCCAAAGTACAAGCAATCCATCATTACCTCCAGAAACTAGTAGAGACTGCATATACATGTTAGCAAAAGAAATTGCAATGAGATATCAAACAGAAAATATAAGAAGTGCAACAGTCCTAGTCATTCGTTTGTGTAAATTAAACAAGAACACAGAATTGTCACTTCCAGCAATTCTGTTTACAGTAACAAATCTCAAGAGTAAAATTCCCATATTCTCCGTTACAACAATTCAGTTTCTTTTTCTCGATTTACATATCGAGGAAGGGAGACACAAGAAACATTCAGTTGTTGAATGGATGGAGAGAAAACATATATACTTCTGTAATCCAATTTCATTTTTTGAGAATGCTAACTTTCTGTGACCTAGTTTCATTTTAAAATGTACTAACTAAAAAGTGAACAAGGTACAGAACAACGCAAGCCACCTTAGATAGATGTTTCCCTTTTTCCCTTATTTCTTTCTGATGGAGAAACCAACATTGTCCTGACAAATTAATTGCTTCACTAACAGCAAATGAATTACCAATGCAAGAAACACTCAAGAGTCAAGAGAACCTAAGTCCACTTTTTGAAATGTGTGAACCGCCACATCTAAGCATTTAAGCTGTTCCTCGTTCAAAAAAAATGTTTTAAGTTGTTAGATAGAGGACATCCTTCTTCCAGTTGAAGTACTTATTGTAGACTGAAATTTACTTAAGCTCTCTGGGTTAAATCATAAAAACTGGATACAAACTTTTCACAATCAAGATCTATTATTATTTTCTGGGTCCTAACAAGCTTTCGAAGTCTAAAAGATAGATGTGATTCTCAATCTCTTATGGCTGATTCTCTGCACAAAAAAGATTTGATGGGACTTCAACTCCTACTGTTCTTTGAAATCTAAAAGTCTAGTGAATCTTTATAGCTGAAGCAACTATCCCCGTTAAATGATGTGATTTCCCTTGTAGACTTCATTAGCTCAACTTAGAGTTTTTGCCATAGGTTTAATTCCCAGATCTCAGTTGTTTTTTTGTTTTTCCTCCTCTTTTTTTTTTTTCAATTCTGGAGTTATCATCTATTTTCTTTGTAACTATCTTGCATCCCCTTGATGCCTTTTAATACAACCTCTTCATCTCAAAAAAAAAGGATAAATGCAAGCAATTTCCAACTTTAACTTAGACAAAAGCTGCAAACGTTGCACTATTTCGTGGCCTGAATGGCAAAAATGTGTTTTTCATTATTAATCGCTCTTTCTATTCCCTTTCCTTTCCTTTCCTTTTTGTCATATCTAGTTTTTTCTGCGTATGGGTATTGAGATGAGGGTTCCTAGGAAACAACCTTTCTACTTCTATGAGGTAGTGGTAAGGTTTGCGTACATTCTACCCTCTCAGACCCCACTTGCGGGATTTCACTGGGTATGTTGTTGTTGTTGTTATTACGAGAAGCGAGAAGAGGAAAATTTCAAGCGCGCAAAAAAAAAAGAGGAAACCAGCTTAACCAAAATTAACCTAAGTTGCTCGGACTTGGGTGCGGATGTCCGATACGGGTGCATATATAGAGGTCGGATCCTTCATGGTCTAATTTTTACGATACAGGGATATGGATCCATGTATGAATACGGGTGCGAGGATTCGCCTAAAAATAATCAAAATATCAAAAAAACATAGTGATAAAACCTAAATTATGAGATATTATGCGGAAAACACGAAGATAATCCTGGAAGGAGATTAAAGGAAAAGACGTCATATAGAAATTTATAAATAAAAGGTATTCCATTTTCTTCAATTTCATCTTAGCTTTTGTATTGATTACAGAAATCATTAAAACCATCACAACTTTCCTCATCGATTTTGGTCAAAGTACCCGAAATCGGTTGACCAAATCGGACACGGATCCCACAACTATGTCGCGTCGACACGGGTGCGACACCAAAGGTGAAGAGTCTGAGCAACTTAGAAATTAACAAAGACCCATTTCTAACTTCAACTTCAAATACTCCTCTTTTTTTTTCAAACGTCAACTAAATCATGTCTTAACACCTACAAACTCCATCTAGCCAAGTACAAATCAAGGATTTTTGAAAGTCAGCCTATATTTTGAATTATAGATGGAAATCCTAGTTCCCAGATTAAAAGTTGAAGTCCTAAATAAGTTTCAAGGCCTACATAGTGTGAGGTGAAAAAGGGATCTAAATATCCACTGGAAGCATAACAAGTACCTCGCCAGAAGCAGCCATGAAATTCATCAAACAAGAAATTGCCCCCTTGTGACCTCCTGTGTATCTTCGCGCAAGCTACAGAGAAAAAGCATGGGAGTAATTCAACTACTCATTTTGACAATGAATGGAACAAATATCAGAAAGACTTGATAAACCGAATATTCTAAAAAGAGACCTTCCATGTTATCATTGAAAGAACTCTAATTACACCATCTGACCCTCCAAAAGCCACAAGAGGGCCATCAACAGCAGTTGTTTTAGACAGGAACACCATACTGCAAGAGATTTAAAAGACAAACCAAATTAAGATAATCAGATACGTATATTTCCCACATTCCGTGACCCGGAGAACAACTTTTGTCAGCAGAACAATGAAGACCAGTATGACAAAGAAGCATATATTTTAGCTCAAATCAAAAAAAAAAAATAAACTACTATTTTGATTATCTTCTTGTAGCAATCTCAGTTAGCAATTCTAACATCTAATCTGTCATACAACTGGTAGGAATTCCAACATTCAACCCTTGACATCCAGCCACATATTTTCAAATTTGAATACATTCTTCAACTTGCCTCACTCTCTGTATATCCAAAAAATTGGGAATAATCTGAGATGGTTCTGGGAAGAACTCTCTGTTTCATGTACTTGAATGTCTCATCCCAGTTACCATTGATAAAATATCTATCAATTCTTGAAACTCTATCATCAGAATTGTCTCTAAACCAAGTAAATTACCCCTAGAAGAGGCAAATAAACTCAAGATAGACCTGGTATCATCTCAATTACCTCTTTTACAGCTTTGGTAAATTAAGCATAAGAAGTCCTACTGATCAGCCATGAATCTGTAACGGCACAATACACTAGTGATATTATCCGCTTTGGTCCTAGGCCCGCACGGCTTTAAGCTGTGTCACTAGAATGTATGGCTTGTTTACTTATATACCCATCATCTCTTGGGTTTTTACATCTTAAGCTAGGTTGTCACATACACCCCCCTCATATGAACTTAGTGTCCCCGCTAAGGTTTACTCCACCTCATGTGATTTCATTAGACTCAACACTGAGGATTGTCTTGCCTAATTGAGATTTGCCTAAACTCAGTTAAACTGCACATCAGCAAGGCTGACACAGGAGGCTCTAAAACCATCTATGAAGGCCCAACCCGCTAGTGATATTGTCCTCTTGTCACCCGTATAACTTTAAAACGCATCCCTAGTGTGTAAGACCTGCTTACTTATATACCCAACATTTCTGTTGTGTATTTGTGATGTGCAACTTCCTATCTTAAGCTTGGGTGTCACAGAATGATAATGCCAAGTGACAATGCCAAAGTCCTCTTTCCGCAACCAGCTCTTCCCATAAAACTTTCATGGCATTCTTTGTACCAGGTCAATACACCCCTAGTAAAAACCAGTTTAATCATGTTCAACCCTTCTAGTCCCACTTGTTTTTGTGAGATAAAGCATAGATATATGATTTTTTTTCTCCATTATCATCCCTGAAAGTTCCTTTCAACTACTCAATTTCATAATCTGATTTAGCCAAAAAAAAGTACTTTTTTCTAGAAGTATGCCTAATTCAACTTAGATCTTGTTTTTTTTCCCCAAACCTAATTCAACTTAGATCTTGTTAAATAGAATATCTTCTCGTTTCAATTTTCCAACTTTTTCTTCAGTCATTTTCCAATTCAACATATAAAAGTCTAGTAGAGAGGAAGAAGAAGTGGCATCTTTAGCTGGTGAGCAATTTTGGAGGCTTATTTATCTGAAGACAATTTAACAGAAAATGAGGCCTAGCAATCTGCAACAGGTGATAATTGTTCTTGACAGAGAATGAGCACCTAGATAATCTGTTTTTGCATTTTCCTGTAACAAAGATCATCTGGAACTTATATTCCTGCATTTGGGGAGTACAATGGTACTATAGGGAGTCAGACAGAATCATGCATTAGCTGGGGGAAGAGAGAGTTGCAAAATCCATCAGATATACGTGTCAAGTGATTCTGTTTTCATATGAAGGAGAGAGATCCGAGATGTTCTAATGGGCTCTCAGCTCCACTTCATGCATCAAAGATTAGATAGTTATTAGTCTTTTTGCTTGACGTAACCATTGTAACATAAATAATGCTCTTATGCTTTTGGATTTGGTAAGCTCCTTGAATTTAGATAGGACTAAAAGCAGTGTACATGAGCGCTTGATGTAACCATTGTAACATAAATAATGCTCTTATGCTTTTGGATTTGGTAAGCTCCTTGAATTTAGATAGGAATAAAAGCAGTGTACATGAGCTCCCGGTTTTTGTATTGTCTTTGTATCCTACAGATGCTAAATTGGATTATATTTGGGAATAATATAAAATAGAGTCTAGCCTAGAGGAAGGAACTGAAGAGCAATTTCTGCAATGACTAAAAGGTAGGACAGTGAGTACATTTGGTGAACTGTTGATTAAGACAGACAAACTTGAGATGCTATAACTAGAGTGGAAGTTGGCAACGCTTATTCAACAAATAATAACCCAGAAAACAATTTCCTAGGAAATGGTAGTCTTAACTCTTAAAAGTAGCAAAAAGATAGTTTAACTTTTCGGCAGATTCAAAAAGATTAAATCATTAAGAACCGTAAAAGTCCAAAACGCTGGATAACACAAAAAATAAATTAATGGATTTAAGACTTGCCATAGAAGTGATCTGTTATCAAGCTCCTGCTTCGGTACATCGCGACCACGCATTGTCACCAAGTCTAAGAAAATAGCTTTGTTCTCACAACAAATAACAAGAAAATGGCGCCCTTTGGTTGACGCAGCAGGAGAGGTAAAAGTTGAAGTGACATGACCAGCAGCTGCTGGAGACTCTGCAGCACCAGACTGATTACGCCAGAGTTGCCAAAAGCGTACATCATCATCGTAAAAGCTAACCTGCTTTACACTTGAACCATGCACCAGAATTGCATAGTAAGATTCAACAAAGACACTAAGGAAGCTAGAAAAATATGGAAGTCCAAGGTAAGCATCAATTACCTCCCACCTCGTATGGCTTCTGTAGGTTTCCCTCTAGGCTCTGCATTCAAATATAAAGAGAAGTTTATAAGGATAGATGACTATGGGCTGTATGATATCTTCAAGGACTACTGTTTTGAAAAGTGTCATGCAATATAGTTCATTAACATGAATAAAGTAAGCCAATGTGCAAAATTATGGACTCCTATAGGGTGGGCTAACACACAACCCACAATGTATGTCGTGCCTCAGTCAAATGAATAATTTGTTCAATACTGTGAGTCTGTGATCCAATTCTCACTGATTTACTCCAACCTTAAAAGCTCAAATTCATAGAGTGAATATACATTTAACCAGCACCACTAACCCAAGCCACCAGAATCTAGCATCTCAACACAAACAGCATCACCAGCTCATACCCTCCTTACCAATGAAATGATGTAGGATGAGACTACTCATTTTCAACATCCACCACTTCTTATGAGCATAACTTCTAGTGCATATCAGTTGATGCTGAACAGCTGAAGGATATCAAGTTCTATTACTTTAGTCGACAATACCTTTCATAAGGCTTCCTTATTCCGACTTAACTAATATGTTAATGTATCACCTCTTAAAGAAAATCATACATCAGTCTCTCAATAGTCAAAGCAACTTCCTCATGAATCTTGGATTCTCGCACATTCAAGAAATTTTGATATTGACAAGCTATGTTGCATAGACTCTTCAAAAATGTCGACGGGTGCGTGTCGGATCCTCCAAAATTAGTGTATTTTGAAGGATGCAACAAGGGTGCGGCAACATTTTGGAGATTCCGAGCAACTTAGTTGACAAGAATGTTGTTCTCTTCCCTCCGAAACCCCCACCCTTTTTTTGGCTATTGACCTTCCAAAAGTACCAATTATATCATAAAGCCATACGTCAAATTACTTCCAAGGTACATCAATACTATGCCTCAAAATTGACTGGGGATAGGTTGGCTGTATGAATTCTACACATTCATTTCGTTCTTATCAGTATTGAAAGATTATCATAGTTAGACTATTTTAAGTACCTTGGAATTATCATAGTTAATGGACCAGTGAAAAGCCAAATCTTAATCTAATTGTTATTCCTCTTTAAAATGGCCAAACTAAGGTTTCTCCACTTACTGTATATAATACACAGGTCAGCAAGGATTTGTAACACACAGACTGAGCATATGAAAAGATCCCTCTTAAATTTATACAACCAGTCAAAAAGAATATGACCAAAAAGTGTACAAAAGAATTGATCTGAGCTCAGAGAATTCTTTATACAGTTGTAGGATAGTATGAGCGTCGACAATTAGTCAAGGAATGTGCAAGTTGGTCCATGCATAACAATTATTAGAAAAAGGATATTTTACCCCCAACAATATAATAGATCTCCTTTATAGAGTGCCATGCCCACAAATGAGGCTATGCTAATCTCAAGAGAAATATCATGCTCTACTGTATTTGCATCTCGCATGGGGCAAGCTCGACCTGAACTTTCCTACAGATGCTAAAATACAAGGAGCTAAAACTTGCCCAAATTTCTTCCAATGCCACTGCTTGCTCTTACTACCAAAGTGTTGCACCTAAAATTTTAGTACAAAGTTTCGAGATTTGACTTAGGTCTGTGTCAACACTCACCTTATCAAGTAATTGTCTATCTGACACCGTATCAATAAACAACTGAATCAGAACTGAACTACTAAATTCTCTGATTAGAGTTTGATTTTTCTATCACTCCCATAGATACTATCTTTAATATACTTTTCTTTTTGTATTAGCAGTATTTTAGCTTTTCCACTAACTTGAATTTTGCAAACCGTAGCACAGAATCTTATATTACTACTCACTTCCCAGTTCCCAATTTGTTTATCATTACACAATCTGCAGCATAACAAGGAGTTCACCTGCTAAGTTTTCTTTTGATTGTTGAGTTCATCACTACATTTATGCATATCATTGACATGTCAATCTAAATTCTACCTGTTTTATCTTACCATCCTATATTATCCCACATTGGCAGTCCCTAACCCGAGTTGACCATCAGCAAAAATTCAGAGTAAGCTGACCATCAGCAAAAATTCAGAGTAAGCTGACCATCAGCAAAAATTCAGAGTAAGCTGACCATCAGCAAAAATTGAATCAATTTAAGATGATGCATATACCCTACCCCAATAGTTTGCCATTGAAGCATATTTTTGATGCTATTGACATGTCAATTTAACAATAACTAGCAACAAACAAATAAGCACACTAACCTGATTCACCCTCGGCAAGCTTTTCCAGTTTGGCACCAACCAAACGCCGCTCATCAACACCTCCAGGTTTCAGTTCATAAATAATCTGGCAACCAACTTAGATTTGTCAATTCAACAAACAGAAAGCAAAATAGCGAAAACTTTTCATGAGAAGAAAAACCTGGCGATGCTCCCAATTCCAAACGGAGACGTGATCAGATGCATCAGCGGTGACAAGCCAAGGATGCGTCGGATGCATCTGAATCTTCACGATCTTGTCATTTGTCGGGCGAAAAGCCCTTAGACGCAGCATATTAACAACTGCTCCGGCAAAATGCAAGCAACAAGGTGATGGATCTGACTATATTGATAGATCCTTCCCGGCGGGTGCAGGTGCTTGGTGGAGTGTTTAGCCGGTTCAGTGAAAATGAACCACTATGGTTTAACAAGGGTCAATTAAAAGGGGTCTTGGACCGGCGAGCCAGAAAGAAGATGAAGATGCACACAATGTGTAATTTTATTTTTTTTAAACTACAACTAAAATTAAAAAAAATTGTTTCCCATTCCAAACAATGTAAAATAAATATGGAAATAATGGTTGGAAAGTTAAAGAAACGACACAAATTACCGAATAGTTTCCCGTTCGAACAAGGAATGAGTTTTCCAAATTTGTTTTTACAACTCCAATTAGTTTCCTCCACATATTAGGAAATACTAGTCGTTAATGTCATTATTTCCTCTCTATATATATTAAAAGGTATTTTCTTGCTTTAGAATATTTCTCCATCTTCTTAAGTTTTGTCTTTTTTAATCTTAATTTAAAATTCATTTTATTTTCAGATTCTTCTTTTAAAACAATAAATATAGTAAGAATATGAAATATAATGGTAAAGATCTCGGAGGTGTTTAAAGAAATTCGTTCGTGGAAGGTCCGTTGAATTTCATAATATTCCATATGTAGACTTGTACAATAACAAAAAGCTAGGTGAATTATTCCAAGAATTATTATACAGCAAAGAGAGGACGAGTAATGATCATGTCAACTATTTCTTTGCTAAGTTGAAGAAATAATCTAAAAAGGGTAAGAACATCAACAGATCAATTGTTGGGGGTAGCAAATGGAAAGGACAGGACAAGAGTAAAGAGATTATAGATAAGGAAGGATCTGTAATTGAGCTCAAGAAAACTTTTCGTTTTGATGGAGAAAGAAGCGGCAGAGACAATAATAAAATTGTGTACTGGATTACGAAAGAATACTGTCTTGACGAATCTATAGTAAAGGTGTTAAGAGAAGGTGGAGAAATCAAACACGAAGACTATGTTGTGTGTAGCATCATGAAGAAGATTAGTTTGTAAAAAAATTTTGAAGATGTCCCTGTGAAAACAGAGAATGTAGCTTTCGATTGTCATTGTGATCTAGATAAGAAATCATTATATGCTACAGAAATTTGGAAGCAAACAGTATTGGATGAACCATTTAAACCCCTGACGTATGAAGATTTGACTATTTTTTATAAGTCTGATCCTGAATACTCACAGGCATATGAGAATAAGAAATTAGAATAACTATATATATTATGACATTCATCATAATTATTGCAGTAATGATTACAGTTACCCGTAGTATCATAAATAGTACACTAATTATGCAATGATTTAGTTTTTCTTATGCATTCAGCCACATATATATTGTATTTATTCGAAGCGAATTTTCTTACTCAAATTAATTAAATCAAATCATCAGATATTTCTGTAATCAAAGTTTGGATCTATTAGTCTATATAGTGTATGGTTTACATTAAAGATGATGCACAAGTAACTTACTATGATATTATTATTATTATTATTTAGAGACGAGATTAATTACATATGAGGTAGATAGTCGGGTTAGTGATATCAAAATATGCTAATTTATTTCATGTGGAAGGCTTAACTAGTCTAGCAGATACTACTTCATCCTTGTATTCAACAAAATTATTTTTAACTAGATTTGACGGAGATTATAAAATGAAAACTTTGTTACTTTTGTTAATTTTAAACCTTGTTTGAATAAAATATCTATCGCGTATTTTATCTATTTAAAACTATGATAAATCGATGAATTCTGCAATTTTATTCAATAGTGATTTGTACACAGGAAAAATAGTTTCTTAAATTCTTCAGCAACATTCATTTAACTTTATTAATTTTAAAAGTAAAGTCATATTTTAAATTTTACTAGACATACCAAAGCCTACAAAAATAATATCTGTATTACAAATTTTGAATTTATAATCAAATATATGTAATTATAGTTCACGCATACTTGTTTCTAGACCAAATATAACATCAAATGTTTGAATTTGTGCATGGTTTCTTTTTTTCAAACAAATTATTTCACTGCTTATGTATATAAATTTACGTGAAAGCTCTCCAAACACCATGTGTTAAATATGTCAAAATTATTTATATTTGCTTAGAGTTAAATTAAATATATAGTTAAAGTAAATAAAATTTCTTAAATGTCATGCTGTTCAAATATATCTATGAACAAGTGTCTTTAAAATGGGATAATTATAATTTCAAAAACAAAGCACAAGCTACAACATGTAATAATCTAATGTGGAAAAAGAAATATTCTTAAACAGTAATGTATTTATACCCTCTTCATTTTCATCCTTTAAACGCTCAAGAGATATTTTTCATCCTATTTTAAAAATTGATCTCTCTTTTGTTTTACTATGAGGCATATATATTTTTAAAGGTAAATTACGTAATTAGACAAACATATGATATATATTTACATTATATCATTATAATTTGAAAAAGTTACAATTTATAGTTATAGTTAGAATTTTATTGATATTTTCTCTCTCCTTTCTCCCCTCTCTCCAATCTCTTGCTAGATATACAAATACATATGTATATCAGTTGCATATATACAATTATTTGACAGATATATATATTCAACAGATATATATACACTTCACTTCTCTCCACTCTACCCTCTCTCACTTGCCCCTCTCTCTCTCTCTCGATCTCGCTCGTCTCTCTCATTCCTCTCCCAATCTCGCTTGCCAGATATACAAATATATACATATTATATCAATTACATACATACAATTATTTAACAGATATATACATTCAATTTGACAAATATACATATATTATTCGTCTCTCTTGATCTCGCTCGTCGTTCTCCTCCCTCTCTCAATTTCGCTCGCCTCTCTTCAAAAATATGTATCTATAAATCGTAATTTTAGCAAATTATAGCTATTTTTACTTTATTATATTTCAAATATTTGCTCTTTTGAGTTTTTTTAAGACTAACTATAATAAAAGAATGATATATTTTTCTATTTGTGATCTATTTAATTTTATGTCCATATTTTACAATCATGGGATGACTTATGTGGACCAATTTTTATTTTGGAAAAAGATATAAATTTTCTTGCCAACTTGTTATGAAAAGTTAACTACCCGCTTAAATTATCATGATGATCTATGAGATGGAAGAGATAGTACCTTAGGCCTTTGTTTTAAGCGAGACAAATGAGTCATTCTTTTTCTCTAGACAACCACCTTTTAGAAAGATTGGTGCAAATTAAAGGAAAAATACATTTTATTATACACCGTCATTTCTTGTAGAAGTTCTTTTTGGAATAATTCAACCCTTTTTAATTAGTTAGCATATAATATTATTCGGATGATACTTCTATTTACTTCTGGAAAAAACTTGAATTAATCAAATGATAAATTATATACATCACATACTTTATATTGTTAATTTCATATAGTTTCGACTTTTTTTTAAATTACGAAAAATCTCATTTTTTAGTATTCAGTCGATACATGAGTTGTGGATTGAGACAAAGCAAATTTTTAGGTAATAAATAAATTAGTTGCATTAAAAAGGGAGTTGTTACTATAATTAAAAATTAATTCCTATAATCGCGCTTAAACGTTTTAATAGTTTCAGTTAAATAGCTATGTATGCGTAACAGATAGATATTTTAAATTATTTTTTTAAAAAAAAAAGCTTGACGAGGAGATCCAGACAAAAAAATTTCAAGAGAACGTCATGATATTTTTTACAAATTCTAGCAGCATGAATATGTATTAATCCTGCTGCGACATTCAGAAATTTGGGAAAATGATGTTGTATACATAAGGCATAAGAGTGATGGAATAGTTGTCGAAGAGAATATATTGGTTGTTAATCTAAAAGCAGTCATTGTTTTCGAGTTGGGGGTGGATGAACAGAGAAAAAAGTTGTTGATCAGGTATGTCGTGGTAGGAAATTCATCGCCAATCACAATTCGCAATAACATGGGTGTAATGCTATACGTCGAAGTGAAGAAAAAGGAATCAGGTTTTGGTATTTATCCATTGTGTATTGATACTGTTGATTTGACAGACAGGGAGTTACAGACTGTTGATACAATGAATAGGTCTATGAATTGTGTTGAAATTTGATAGAACACACAGGTCATGAACAATGAGTAATCAACAGTGTATCAGTAACTTTGCTTGGAACTTGTTGATGTATGCCAAGTAGTGCAACATTTAATGAACCGTGTATTAGTGTTGATAATAAACAAGATAACAAAAGGTTGATATAAATAGTATATACTTGATACAATTGATACCATTGTATTTGTATTGCTGATACAATGACTATATTGTTAATACAGAATTCACACGCACAATGAGGTGTTGATGTTGACATATGTCAAAAGCAAAACTTTCATTGCAGAATATATCAGTAATTGAACTATTGATAGAAATAGTATAATATCGATGCAACAAAAATTGAGATTTTGCAATGTTCAAACAACATTATGTGTGTTGATACAATATTTATACACCAAAGGAAACGAACATTGTTGATATATCAATTGAATACCAACGATATGGTGTTGATACAACTTACACATAGTATGCATAAAAATTGATACAATGTTCACAAAAAAATGAAAAAAAACATGTTTGATTATTGATCACTGATACAACTCACAAGATTTGTTATGTTAATTATACAATAAATAATTGATACAAAAGAAAATACATTAATAAAAACATATATTTGATGATACATTATTATAAAAAAGACAATAACAGTTAGACGCAGGTATAAAAGTCAACAAAATAGTGTTTATACTATATTTGTATCAACAAAATACAACAAAACTAACAAAAATTGGAACCTTTGGCAATGGAGGTCATGTTGCAACTTTAACAGGTTTCTTCGACTTTTTTGCTGATTTTTTCCCTTTTTTTTGTGAGACTTCTTTTTTTTTTTGTTTCTCCGACTTGTTTGGAGATTTATTGCCTGATTTTGATGTGGATTCTTCCAAGTCAACATCAGTGGACTCTAATGGGTAATATGTATCTTACCTACATCAGTTTAGTCGATTTCTTTATTGTTTGTGGGTGCATGTGTTGTCTGTGGTGGGGAAGATGGGGAATTCTCCATAGCCATGGAGAATTTCAGACAGGGGAGAGAACTATTCGAAAAGGGATTTGGGTCGAGAATGGAAAAGGGGGGAAATTGGTTTGTTTAATTGTTTAAGGATTGAGCTTTAATCAGATTATAAGTTTAAAAGGAATCAATGCATTAAATATGGATGTGATGGAAACTAATGCCTAAGAAATAGGCGTCATTTGGGAGTGATAATTACGACATGAGAATCGTATCAATGGGCTGGTGAGAGAAAAGAAAATGTTGGAATTTTTATAATTAATTTAAATAATTAGGATTATATGAAACTATAAAAATATATGACGTGTATTTGTGTAATTTATCCTCGATAAATACCACTAAGGAGTTGGAAAGTACTCAACTTAAACTCTCTATTTTACATCAAAAGAAGAATAAAAGGGTCAAGTTCCAATTGAGAAAACATTTGTTCTTTGCTTGGTGATCAGTGGTCACTTTTTACGTACTTTAATTTCCTTTCCTGACACTTATACTTTGCCTTAACTTGAAATATGCATGTCCATAGTACAATTTCCCTTATAATAATGCTATGCATTTGCAAAACTCTTTTAATTCATCAAGGCATGCATTAAGGTTTAAAAATGGCGGAAAACTCTAAGTCTCTGGAGTATACACCAACATGGGTGGTCGCCGTTGTCTGCTTCATCATCGTTCTCATTTCACTTGCTGCTGAACGTGGCCTTCATCGTCTTGGAAAGGTTGATAATTTATTTCCTTACGTTCGCATCATATATTTTTCAACTACAAATGTCAAATGTGATTTGCTACTCAAGCTATCAAATGGTAATAGTATATTATTGTGTTACGTACAGTTCTTCACGGATAAGAATCAAGATGCCCTATTCAAGGCCCTCCAGAAATTAAAAGAAGGTTTGACGCATTCTGAATTTTCCTAACTTTTTTTGAAAAACAAATTGAAAATTCATTTTTATTTTGGTTTTTGTATTGAATTTGCAGAATTGATGCTTTTGGGATTTATTTCATTGCTATTAACGGTGTCCCAAGGGCTAATAAGCCAAATATGTGTTCCTGAAAATGTTTCAAAAATAATGCTTCCATGCAAGCACAAAGAATCATCCACTTCTAGTCATTTTATCACAGGGAGACATCTTTTATCTGGATCTAGCGGTGTAGATCATTGTAGTCGTCATAAGGTAATATTTATATGTTGATAATTATTTTCCTTTTCTAAGGAAAAATGTAAAACGATTATTTCAATTATAAATTTTAGATGAAATGTTTAATTAATTAATTTGTGTTTTTTGGAGTAATAATTTTGAATTTTTTTTTGTAGGGACAAGTTCCACTAATATCGTTGGAGGCATTGCATCAACTGCACATTTTCATATTTGTATTGGCAGTCACACATGTGATTTTCTGTGCCACCACCATGGTTCTTGGAGTGGCTAAGGTACCTTTTCAAAGAAAATAATTACTAACAATTAATTCCTTTTCAAACACATTGAGAATACTTCTATCAATTTACATTATTAAAAACAACAAGAATTTCTAAAGAATATTCCGTTAAAAATTGACTTGTTGAAAATGTTGTTTGTAATAATGATAATGCTTACTCACACTGTGTGAATGTTTGTATTAAATCAACTAAAATAATCATGTTATATTCCTTCTCACGCTCTCTCTTTTTCTTTTCTTGGTTTAAATAGATACAACAATGGAGACAGTGGGAGAACTCAATTCGAAAGCAAGACAGACCACATCATGGTATAATTATATTACTTAATTACTATTTTTTCTGTAATTTTCATGAAATAAATCTAGGGTAGATTTTTAACGAATTATTAACATGACATTTTTTTATGTGTAGTGCACATTCTCCATATTAAATCATTCATGGATAGAGCTGGTAGACGTTGGAGGAAATACGCTATCGTTAATTGGACGGTAAGATATTTTATTTATTAAAGATCGATAGTTTGGAAAAATTAGAATTAATTAACTATTTTTCATGTGTATAAATATATAATATAGGTGGCATTTTTCAAACAATTTTATGGTTCAGTAACAAAGTCTGACTATATTGTCTTGCGGACTGGATTTATCAGGGTAAGCAATAATTAATTCTTTCCATTTATTAATTACTTTATTTCTGTCAATTTTCTATGATTTTGTTGGAATTACAGTCCCTTTTTTTTTTGTGTGTGTATGATATTCATAGAAACATTGTCCATCCAATCCTAAGTTTGATTTTCACAAATATATGTTGCGGACACTGGAGCATGATTTCAAAAAGATTGTCGGAATTAGGTAAATTAACACTACATATATACTAATTAAGTAATTATAGATAGGATAATGACTTGGTATTATATTTAATTACGTTTAATCAAGCTAAATTTTGGAAATTGATCTCCAACAGCTGGTACTTGTGGCTTTTTGTCGTTCTTTTTTTGTTGATCAACATTGCAGGTATTGATTTTTTTAATCCTAATTTGTTAATTTTTTCACTTTTATGTTTCACTTTGAGAAATGAAATACTCCTATTAATGTATGGTTTAAATATGCAGGATGGCACTCTTACTTTTGGATGTCATTTTTACCTCTAGTTGTAAGTGGTCATTTCAACATATTGGGATCAATTATATGAATCATTACTGTTCATATTACTTCATTTAACGATATATATATTTTTGACAAATTTATGCAGCTACTACTTCTAGTGGGAACAAAATTGGAACACATAATAACAGAATTGGCTCAAGACGTTTCATATAGGTCGTCAGTAGTAGATGAATCCATACCAGTTAGACCTTCTGATGAGTTGTTTTGGTTTCACAGTCCAGCTCTTGTCCTTTACCTAATCCACTTCATTTTGTTCCAAAACTCCTTTGAGATTGCTTTCTTTGTCTGGATTTGGGTAACTTCACTTCTTTCTTTCAATTTAACTTCAGTTACTTTTCTTCTTTTCTAACATGAAACTATGTAATTTGACAATTCTCCAGTGTACTTATGGATTCAAATCATGCATCATGGAAGATTTGGGCTTCATTATTCCAAAACTTATCGTTGGGTAAACTCCTAAACATTTTGTTATTCCTCAAGAATCAGTAAGTAGTACTAATATGTTTCTGGCTGAAAGTGACCATGTAAATTTTGTGGTATGACAGCGTGATTGTTCAAGTTCTTTGCAGTTACAGTACTTTGCCCTTATATGCTCTTGTCACACAGGTAAATAGTTCTTGCACACCCTATCTTCTACTATTTCTAATCCCCTTATACATATATTAAAAAAAACAAATTCTAATTCAACAATGATGATTCTTGAACATGTGCATATTTCACTTGGATCCAGATGGGAAGCCTATTTAAGAGAGGAATATTTGATGAAAAGGTAGAAGATAATCTGCGGAAGTGGGCTGATACTGGCAAAGCTGGTTCATCAACCCAACATAATATGGTCACAGAAACACTAGAAAGCATCAGTGTTTCTAGCAGACCTGGATCTAATGAAATTCAAGACATTTCATCAGCTATTGAGCTTTCTTATCCAAACAAACCTCATACTACTCTTTAAATGTACAGTTCTGTTTTTTCTGTGTGAGAAAGAATAAAGACGAACAATATAATTATTTTTTTAAAGAGTAAGCATGGGTTTCTTTGCACTGAGAAAGGGGGAGATGTTCATGCTCTCTAGTCAAATGTTGTCTTCATTTTCCAGTATTACATCACCTTTTCTTTTTCCTTTTTTTTTTTTTCCAGTAAGCATCTGCAAAATTCTAGTTACAAAGGAGGGAGACATAAAACATTTCCCTCGCTAGGTCGAATTATTTACACTAGTTTCCTCGACAAAGTCCAAGGTACATTCCTCTTACTACAAAGTTGACCAAACTCTAGGAATTTTGGATTTTTGTATTGGAAGAGCCTCCAATTCTAACTTCCCACAGTTAGAGGTAGAGCCTTCGCCATTCTTTTCTTCACTTTCAAGTTGCCTCAGAGTCCTCTTGGAATAAACTGTGAAAGCCACTATAGTGACGACTGCTATAATGAATGAAATAACATTATAGACAATCTCAAGTGTAGTCAGGTGATGATTCCCGTATTGCACATCCGCAAAAGTCCTGATTAGGCGACCACTGCAGACAAATTGCAGGAAGAAGAAGTAAGCAAATCAGCAGATAAATAGGGAAAAGAAGGGAGGGGTGAGGTCTGGGGCATCAACCTGTAGATGTAAATAAAGGATTCAGGAATCATTCCTGCAATAGATCCCCAAAAATAAGGCCAGAACCTCATCTTTGTCACCACCACTGCATAATTGAAGACTGTGTATGGAAATGGCGAAATCCTAAATATCGCAACAACGCGAAATTGATGAAACCAACTCCCTTCTCCCACCAGTCTAGTCATAGCTGCCATGTGAGGCCATCTCTTCAACCATTGCTGCAGATGCAATCAGAAAAACAGCATGAAGTACAATACAGGAATTACGATACCAGTCCAGAAGACCGATGAACTAATACACTAGACAAGATGTGAAGGTATCTTACATGAATTCTATCTCTGAAAAGCAAGCCAATGAAATATGGCAGGATCATCCCAACTGTTGTTCCAGCCATTATGATAACAAATCCAAGACCATATCCAAAGATCATTCCAGCGAGCCACATTGATGGTCCAGAAGGAATTAGGAATACTGGAAACAGTGCCAAAGAAGCTACAAGTACAAGAGCAAGAACTGGACGGCCAAATGCAGTGGCTTCCCAATGTAGGATTGGAATTAGAATCTGTAAATTAAGAATTAAGAATGCAACGATTAACAAGGAACCAAATTTATGCATCTTCTATCACTAGGAAACAGAAAAAGAACAACAAAATAGACATTGCAAGAGTAATGACACTGGTTAGCTAGAGGCAGAGTTCAGTCTCTGGGAATCTTGAGCTAAATCACACTATTTTTTCACTTTGATAACAACAGGGCTATCATTTTGAAACTGATATATTTCTTTTCTGAAACTGAACAGGTAAATTTTATCTTTCTCCACCACCATTTTCATTATCAATAATTTTTGGGCCAGATCATAAAACTAATCACATTAATATGCAAATACCCAATTCAAGGGGCTAAATATTACATATTCATTATTGCCTCAAAATACTATATGCACTGTAATGTAATATCTGTTGACAGAACATGATCCAATCTCCAAGAATCTCATGCCATTGGTCAATTTTAATCAACATATGAGGATGCCATATGCCTAAAAATCAAGCAAAATCGATCTCAATTTGTTTGGCAATGTTTGACTGGACACAAAATTTTAAAAGGAAGGAGACTTTTAAAACATAAGCTAAACAAGTATGAAATAGCAAAAATACTCTTATACCAAATGTAAGCCCATTATGTCAAGTGGAATGCTAAAGCAACTAGTTTCTATAGATGGAAATCTGTCAACCATTCAAAACATTTAAAAAAAAAACTGGAACATGTCGATCTTTTTGGACGTACAAATAATGAAGTGCACCAACCAAATTAGGACATATGGTGTACATAGATAGAGACATGATACCTTCTCAAAAAAAATGGGCGCTCCCCATTTTATGGAAACTAGTAGAATTATCACAGTGAAAATACACCATATCATGGCCTTGATCCACCATACAATAGCCTCTTTTCTGGACTGTGATTTGGATTGGGGAATTCCAACTTCATCTGATCTTTCATTTCTTATAACAAGCCTAACATACTCGCTGTCTTCCTTTACATGACTCTCGCGGTTAATATTGGCTTTCTCTGAATCATCAGTTGACTCTGCCATCATTGTTTGACACCAGAAACCTGTGAGATGAAAAGACAGATACACAAATTAAATATCTACTCACATACACTTAAGATATCTCATTTATTCACAATTTTGAATCCCATATTGCATGATAATAAAAACTAAAAAAAGATGAAGAGGACAAAAACGTTCCGTTTCCTAGGTTACTATTAACTAAATCACAATATGAGCAAGTTTTTTTTTTTTAAAACTGAACATGATTCAGATTAGTTCAATTACACTAAATCAGGTCTGTTTTTCCAATAAGCCCCCACAACATGAACTGTCAACAAATAGCTGGAAATATGAACAAAGCCATTCCACCAAAAAATCATGCATACATCTGCATTGACATAAGACATACATGTTTTTCTGCACAAAATGAAGGGACTGATATTCTGCTCCATAAAATCCACTAATGGAACTTATCCAGAAAAGGATCCTTCGAAGGAATCCACAGTAGCACCAAGATTAGAGGCATGTCTAACCGGGTTGACCCCCTTTTGGAGAAGTTGTCCTCCTATTCCCTTAGAAGATCAAGAATAAATAGAGGCACTACATCCCAGAGGTTTAAAGTACTTGAGGCGGAAAAGCTTGGTTTGACATTTCCCTTTCAAGCACATTCAAGTTATGTGTTAAACAGACCTGTTTACATTTACTTGACTAAGAACCAAAAGCATACTGTTTCATTAAAGCAAGCAAGGAAACTGGTTGAGTGTGGAGACCAATAATTTATACAACAAATTCCTCATAATCTAATGAAATTCAACTTTTGAGCCCTCCACCCTCTCTATCCACCACAATACATGCCAATAGAATGGAAAGGAGGAAAGCTCAGACTGAACTTAGCTTATATAAAGTATCATATAAACTCACTGTCCCACTACATATGTATTTATACTTGGCAAACCATTTAAGGTACTATCAGGCAATCACTATAATCATACTTTTGAACAAATAAAAAGATGGTGGATTTAAATGATTTGTTGGGTTTAAGAATTCCTCTCCTGGAGTCTCTGCCTTGAAAAAAAAATCAATTTAGCTAAAGCTAAAATATTCTGGACTCCACTTTCTATAATCTTTTTTTTTTCCTGATAAAGTAAGTGGTATTGATAACAGCTCAAGAAGATGCACGAATTACAAGATATGGCATTTGACCTTAAAAAAATCTGTGGCTCACTATACAAACCATCTAAGCCAGAACTAGTGAGTTAATAAAATCCTAAAGTTGTTCAATTTGTTTAGTTGGTCCAACTTGTATCCCTCTGTTAATGCAGAACAACATTCTATATTCCTACAATCAAATAAAGGTGCTAAGAAGCATGATAAAGGTGATTACAAAATTAGCTAGGAGAAAGGATATACACAAAAGCCTATTTAAAACTTTGACTGTTCAATAATTGGAAACTCTAAACCTTCCAGCCTTTAGAGTCCATGACTCCAAGATCCTCAAACTGAGCAACGGATAGAAGACACATTTTTAACAGATATGCTAGACTAACAGTAGCTTCCAACTGGACATATCAACTAATATCTCACGTGCCTATTCTTAGATAGCTCCACAACATGCAAGTTCAAGCTTGCATCTCAAATATTAGAAGCAAGACATGATTGAACAGTCGAATTATGTCCGTGATCTAGTAGGTAGTATTCTTTGCAAAAAATCTTCGGGTAACAACAGCTTGCAACAATCAAACTGTCTAAGCAAGGTGCCAAGACTTGAAACAATTGATCCATTAAAGAGTTTTAAGGGGGAGAAATTAAAGTTACAATTGCAACAGAACTCATTTTCAGGTTGACAAAATAGTTAATGAACTAGCTATCCATTGAGCCATGGGAGCTTACTAGACATATAATTGAATACTTTCTATTAATGTCCAGCTACATGCTCTACTCACATTAAGTGATGGAATTCATCTAAATGGAATTAGGGTATAATTCACCTAACGATTATACCCACCTTACGATGCTTGTAAATGTTCAAATCGCCATACTCTATTTCCTACTCCTTTTCTCCGCCAATATGATATATAAAACCTAAAACAACATTAAAGGAATTTCTTATTTGATATCATTAGTATTTGCATCAGTTTCCAAAAATTAGAACCTTCTTGGTCCCAAGCACATAAAGAAGCAATGCCACCAAATGCATGTCTGTACAAAGCAGAATGACTAACTACCAAAGAGAATCCGGAACCAGAACAGAACACCATTTGTCCTATTTGAGCAAGTCCAGTGATCATCAAATTGACTCTAGTAAGAAACTACAATGAAATGCTGCTCCAAATTAGTGGACCCTTAGACCTGGTGGGGTTAAAACTCAGTAGGCATCGGCCATAGGATTTGGGAGCCTTGATTTCAAGTTTTGATTTGAAATTAGCATTTGCTTGTGAAACATGCACAAAATTTCAACTTCCATTTCAGATCATGATTTCAAATCCCAAATTCTCCAAAAAAGTAGGATTTGAAATTTCAAATTGTGATTCCAACTTTTTTTTTAATATAACAAGGGGAACCTGTAGCTACTACCCTTTAGATTCACACAGGGTAAACCCCCGCTCCTATGCAATAACTCGCAAACCACATAGGAGAGATAACTCGGATAGGCAAGCCCGGTGCGATGAGCTCAACCCAGAAGACAAACTTCTTGCTTTCGCTAGCAAGATGTTTCGAACTTGAGACCTCCAACATGAAAGTCTCAAGCCCAAATATAAAATTTGACCCATAAGTTTATATTTTACAAAAGAAGACGTCAAATTTGCGCCCCCACCCCCAGCCACCCCAAAAAAAGACCCATGCTCGACGTGAAGAGATTGTCCATACCATGTGGGAGGATTTCATCGAAAGAATAGCTAGCTACTACTAATGTTAATTTATCGGACGAGTGATTTTTTGTAAATTTATGTCTATTTGAAATTTGTAATGACATGTAATTGCAAATAATTATTTTAAAAAGAAACATGAAGATATGTTATTTGTTAATTTGGCGCCTTAGCATGTTCCGATACCTTGATAACAACTCTTTAATGTCAAGTCCTGACTTTCTACATGACATGTTTAAGACAACAAAGTTAAAGCACACTTTGGTACATTAGATATATTTTAGTTTAAGACCCGAAGATTCAAAAGTTATCTTTGCTTCTTAAACAACGCGTCACTCGAATTGAATTCTTAGCCTATTTCTGTATTCTTTCTAGATTCAAAGACTAACCACAAAATCACAAAGAAAAATAATAGATTCATTAGTTTGATACCTTACATAATCCTCATAGAATGCACAAATGGGTTGATTAATAATTCCCCTATGAAAAAATGACAAAAAAGAAAGCATTTACTCCTCTCTTTATCTTGTACTCCTTCCGGTCCCTTTTGTAAGTCGTCCTTACTATAAATATATGTTCCTCAATATATGTCATTTCACAATACCAATACATAAATTACACTCTTCTTCCTACTTTGCCCTTGATAGTTAATGACTTTGAAAATATATATTCTTTGACCAACTAAAAGAATTAAAAAGACAATTACTATTAAACATCGGTAAAATGGTAAACTCACTTTTTTTCTTAATGCAAGTGTCATCCTGAAATGTGCCATGTAAAAGGGAACGGAGGGAGTATCTATAGTATTTTTTTCCTTGGTGGATTACTTTCTCAATTAATAAATGTCTTAGTCTGAAAACTTGGCTTACGAATCGACTGGGCAATCTGAAATTTTATTGAATACTAATATTCAAGAGAAGAGTCTTCTACAAAAGTTAAAATAGGACAAAAAAATTGAACCAGAAGGGAGTATAAGAGCTGGGGTTTTTTGATAGTTTTTGCAAATTATGTGGTTTTCATGTATATAAGAAAAATCCCATTTGCAATCTCCAAACAAAATTTCAACTTCCAATCAACCTCATTTTAAATCACTTATTTCAGATCAAGATTTGAAACCATGTCCCGCACTTGAATCCCCTTCCTGTATGATACTATTTCCCACAAGATGGGGAAACATAAATTATTCCTGAGCTCCTCTGTACTCACCAACCTAAAAACACTAAGACAAGAAATACCAAAATAAAGAAAGATTTTCTTTATAAACCAACAATAATGGAAGTATATGAAATCCCACTCTCTAAAAATTCATGTTCACCAAAACCCACCAAAAAATGACTCTAATTTTCACTAAACAAACACATATGCAAATAAGCAGAACCAAAAGACAAAATAACGAGAATTTTTTTTTAAAAAAAAAAAGTGATTGGAGTGAACCCACAATCACGGGAAAAGTAAAAGGGTTTTCAAGCTAGATTACCGGTGACGGGTGAAAGTAAAAGTTTTCCGGCGATTGGCGAATGCTATTTCTGTGAGGCGTCACTGGTGAACAAATGTTGGTACACTGTGTTGCACTTTCCTAGGCGTCTTTATTCCCCCCCATCCCCGCCCCCTTTTTATTATGCTTTTCGGGAATAAATTGGTTTCGTGAAGGAGTTGCACCAATTTTTCCCTTTTGACTATTTTTTGTTTTCTCTTTTGGCTGTTTAACAATGTTTAAATTGATAATTAGTTGGTTGGAAAAGTATGACTGCGTGTATTAATGATAAGAAATTTAATTTATTTTTAAATAGAAAAATAATGTACTCTTTGTTCATTCACCGTGCATTTTTGTAAGGAATTATTAATTAAATATTTATTTTACTAAATTTTTATCAAATATTTTCTAGTTGAACAAACTTGATCATGACATGAATGTGACGTCCGAAGATTTTGGTTGCTTAGTAGGAAAGGAAATAAGTTTTTTTTTTCTTGTTGCTTT
>JAPFFP010000001.1:30403220-30436249 GCA_026153255.1 Solanum medicagineum
GTATGAGCATGTAGCCGTGTGTTATTTTCTTTTATTTGTTACTTCAACTTTTGGAACGAGTGAAGGGACAACAAAGATGAGCAATTATTGCCCAGAACACAGAAACCCAACCCAATAAAAGAAGAAGCTCGAGTGAAAAGCGTAAGGTTGGCTATACCCAGAACAAGGTTAGTGATGTGAACAATGTCCACGCATTCCTTTTGGTTTTTTGCTTTCCTGAAAATGGAGAGAAGACATGCAAAACCATAGAATGTTACAAAATTCTCCGAAATTTCTGTTCTGTATAGATTTTTTATACAGTTTGTTTGAGTTGTTGGCAAAAAGTTGGCATATCAGTATGCTAGACCAAAAGTTATGGGGAGTAAAAAGGTTCTACTCACTCTACTATCTTTCACTACAAGTAACTATTCTACCTGAATCAAGAAGTGCACTTGAATGTCATTTAACTAGAACTTACAGAAGCTAGTAGACATTATAAACATCTTTGTTTTCCTTTTTGTCTGAAAAGACCTGCGATAATAAAAGAACAAAAGTCTAAATTCTAGCTGTTAGACCATGATATCCATTTTCTATGTTTTCCTTTTTGTCTGACAAGACGTGTGGAGGGTATTATAATAAAAGAACAAAAGTCTAGATTCTCACTGTTAGACCATGATATCCATTTTCTATGTTTTCCTTTTTGTCTGACAAGACCTGTGGAGGGTATTATAATAAAAGGACAAAAGTCTAGATTATCGCTGTTAGACCATGATATCCATTTTCTATCTGTTCTTTTCATCAAAATGAACTCCCAACTGTTTTTATGGTTATGCATCAAAGCATCCAAATGTCTTCTAGCAACACCAAATCTGTTAGGACATACTTCACCAAGCAGCCACAAGCCTCACCACAGTTACTGTATCAAAAGTAACCATTGGATAATCTCACTTCTTATTTTATGTCACCCTCATGCCCGCAACGGTCTATCTTCTATTTGGCTACTGAACTGAATTTGCTTTGTGACCACGACTTTCTCCAATTTTCAGTCAGAAAAGTTCACCTTTTCATCCTCGGCATACCATTTATGCCCTCGCCAGACTAAACGCTAGATCTAACCTGTAGCTATAAACAATCTTCTTGCAGATATTCCACTTCATAGCTGTGACTATAAAAGAAACAAGAAGTAATTATAATCAAAACCTACACATACCTAAAAAAGCACCGCACTGCTTCAGAAATTTTCCTTTCTTTCATTGTTCCATGCAAACCACATTGACTTTGTGCCACAAAGCAACAACCAAGAAGATGCAACAGAGTGGACCATTCCCCGCCATTGCTCTGAAGACTTTGGCAAATCTTCTCCTTGCGAGAATAAGTATCCACCAAACTAAGTACATACTGGATTAGAAAACAAATTGTTTCAGTAAGATCTTAAGAACTGTTTTGGTAGCATAAATGAAAATGATGGCAACCTACCTCAACAGCATCATATTGCCCATGTCTAAGCAATATCAAAGCAAGGCCAATAGAATGACTGAAGAAAACAGATGATTCTGCACCTGTTCTCCCCCATAATATCCAGCTAGCAAATTCTTGTACTGATTTACTTAGACTGTTGGGATCAGGAAGATGTCCAAAAGACGGCCCACTATGACCTCCAAGTAACAGAATAAAGGCCAATGTAAATTCAGATTTACCAAGTTTCTCATTCCATGATTTCCGATCAACATCTCCATCTGACATAGGTAAATAACATATAAAGCCATAACAATCAATCCAGATGTGCAAAAAGATTTATCTCTGTGCCAGTTACAGAAAGGGAAACTAAAAAACTCACACAAAAAGAAGTGTTATGGATGTGGAACTCAACAAAAAGAAATAAGGAAAAACAAAGCTCAAAACCTTCTTGACCTGTAGCTCTATTTCTTTACTTGCAATGATTATACGTACTGCAGACCAATAAGAAGCAGAAGTCACTAATCTAACTCAAAGATTTCGGTATTAATAGAAGACACTTATTGATATCGTAACACTATCANNNAAGAAGCAGAAGTCACTAATCTAACTCAAAGATTTCGGTATTAATAGAAGACACTTATTGATATCGTAACACTATCACTAATTTCTTTCTGGTCCACACATACCACTCCGACATAAAAAGCTAATACTAAAATAATAAGTGAAGCATTCGCAATTCAGCTGCAACCACCCTCACACTGAAGGTCTCCCTCTAGTTTTAGCATAGCAATTCAGTCAAATAATGGTCCTTCAAATTTCCTTTATGACTGCCAGGGACATAAGAGATCTTAGCAGTTTAATTGAGTCTGCTAAGATACATTCTGACGTGCAATATGTCTTCGGGCAACCTAAGAAAGTCCGTAATTTATTTTCATCACATTAGAAGTGGCACCTACCAAGCTGTAAAGATGAAAGTTGACTGCTGAAGTCTTCGAGAAGAGGAGACTCAGATGGTGTGGTACTGAAGAAATTGATGATATGCCACTCAGTAATAACCTCTTGGATCATTGGGACTAACTCAAGTTTTACACTTGAAACATCATCCTCTGACATGCCAATCTGCAAGAAGAGAAATTTTACAATCCTGATAGTCAAAAGTCACATTGCAACATAATCCAATTTGATATCTAAAAGCCTCCACCAGCTTCATAAGCTTATTTTTTTTAACTCAACATTAAAGAAAATAAGAATGTCTATACAAACACAAAAATGATCTTGAATTGTTATCTTCTTCGCAGAAGTACTTGGGAATTGGGAAAATTATGTTCTAATTCAGAAAATAATACATCCAAATCATTATTTTTTAAGCTAGAAACACAGATATATGGAGCTTCAAAGACCACAATTAATTCTGTCTAATGGTTACCTAAAGACTTCTAGATCATGTTCATTGTGAATTTCATAAGAGAGGGTGCAACAGTTTCCGCAAACACTAGTTTTTCCATGATTATGGTGATCAGCAGTATTTAGTGTCATAAAGTAAAATATACACTATGCTTACACAGAAAGGCGGTAAAAGCATCAGTGTGTACTTGTGCACATGAGCATCCCATATTTACTACTGTATGAGCTCAGAATTGAGAAGCTCAATGTAATTTTTATCACTTCTATCCGACTGATTTATAACAAGTCTCTAGAGGGACCTTTATCAAAAAAATGTTAAACAACAACCACCTCCTATACATACAACTTCTTTTACAAGCCAACAAATTTTCTAAAGGTTGTTGTGCCCCTTTTAACTTCTTTCCTTCCTCATGCTTTGCCCTCACTTTTTAAATCCAACTTTAAAAGATGCAAAGAATGCGAGAGAAAGAGGAGGAGAGAAATAAGGCAGTATGCTACTTTGGTATTAGATTTCTCTGCAGCTACATTTCAGACTTCTTAGCTTTCTTGGATTTGATGCACTTAAGCCGAGGGTTTTTCATAAACAACCTCTCTACCTCAACGAGGTAGTGGTAAGGTCTGGGTACATTCTACCTTCCCCGTACCCCACTTAGTGAGAGTTCACTAGGTATGTATTTGTTGTTGTATTTTTTGACAAAACTCAAAAGTTCCTCCACTACTTGTCTCCCTGCTTCTCTAGCTTTTGTCTTTCTTCCTGTTGTTGTTCTTCAATTAACACCTTATTGTTAGTAATCAACCTCGTCTTCTGCTACTTCTCTTGTGCTGCTCTATTTCACACCAATGCTGCTTGAACTCTTCAATAGAGTCAGCGGGTGCTATCGGATTCACCAAAAGTAGTGTATTTTCGGAGAATCACGGGTGAGGCATTGAAAGTGAAGAGTCCGCGCAACTTAATTTCATACTATCTTGCTTTAAATGATACATTTTACCTTTCTTCAATCCCTCAACTAATTTTTTGTTCTCGATCTTTTAACTACAGGCTGATTGTCCATGCAAAAAGAATGACAGCTATAATTGAAACTTATTATCAGTAGTAAAATCGCTAAAGCAAATAAATATGAGACTGAATAATGGAACTAATCCTTTTTCAGAACTGATTAATTGAACAAAATACAAGGGTTTAAAAGGGAAATCCCAATCTTCAAAAGGTTTGAGGGGCTCCAGATCACTAGCTTCAAACATTTATGACATGGTCAGTTATAAGTTATATTATGACCCTTTAAACTGGAGAGCAATTTTAGAACAAAGAATTATTCTAAAATTTTACATCACAAGGATATCTGCAACTTACCCACTACACAAACGGCAATAGCCAATTAAATAAGCATTCAAGAAAAGTATTGAAACAGTAGTTCACTCTGGTTTTCAATGCTTTAAAGTACCGCAAAACAAAGACTGTTGAAAATGGAGCATAGAAGAAGTAACAACAATTGGAGGATATTAACTTCTACGAAATAGCCAATTCGGGATATTGATGATGTCCAAAAACAAAAGTAACACACACCTGACTGCTACTGTTAACCATGTAGCTGAGAAGCAAATGCACGTCTAATGCAGATTCAAACATCACTTTAGCAACCTGAGAAGTCGCCTGCACTGTAAGGGCAGTGCTGACTGTGAAAAGTCCTTCAGAATCCAAGTTATGTTCATATTTTCGAGGCACGAGAAATTTCAAATAGCTTTGAATAACTTGTAAAACACTCCTCCATCTGGTAGCTCTACTGCACAAATTATGCAGGGACAGAAACATATCGACTGAGAATTTTCTGAGTCTTTTGTGGTAGGAAATTTCCTTATCCAATGCTACATCAATTCCAAGTTCGGATGCGTGGATAGCTGCAATTGATGAGCTATATCCACTTTCTAAATTTTTCAGCAACCGAGGAATGACCTCTTCAGATGATAAATTTGGTATTCTAAGAAGAGACTCGTAAAATATGGCAGGAGCGGCTTTGCTCAACTGTTGACTGAGAGTATTAACACACTGCAGTATCTCCAAAAGAATTTCCCGTTCAAAATCATTATCAGAGGTGTCAAACCTAGAGCATATTATATTTCCATGTTCATCAGAAGATCCTGAGGGCGCAAAAATTTAAAAAGCAATTGAGTAAGGAAAATTTTCAATGACTCTACATTTGAACAAGAGTATGAAAAAACAAGAAGATCAGAACTCAAAAAAATAAACGCATATGTTTGACGCACCAAAAACACAAAGCTCTATGTCCTCCAGACTACGACACATGGAGACTGAGCTTTTTCTAATTACACCCACAGCTTGTGTGGCTGAATCAATAAGCAAACCACACGCTACATTTGTTCTGCACCAATTATTGAAATAACATGTACAAAAGGTTTTCCAGCTCTGAAGTACTGAAATTGGACTATCAGCTCCCACCTTGAAAAAGGAGAAAAAAGTACTGAATAATGAAATTTATGAAATATGAGAAACCTGGAAATAACAATACTAGCACTCCACGAATTCACATGAAGGTGAAAATACCTCGTGTTGAATGACTGACAGAATCTCATTTTTCAGTCCGTCCGCAGTCAGAGAGTCAAATTCGGAATCAGTGAAGTGCTTGCTAAAATCTCGTAATGTTACTCGAAGAACATTTCTATGATAAACACCCGGAAGGAGCAACCTACGTAAGAAAACAGAAGATACAAATGGAGAAATCTGATCCTGCAATAATTACAGAAAGTGGGGATTAACTCCGAGTGTAATAATATTCAGAGAAGAATATACTTACCAAAAGGTTTGATGATAACATGTAAATGAAGGCAAGTTTTCCCGGTGATAGAGAACCAAAAAAGACAACTTTAAGCAATGTATTTTCATATACTTCAGCAGGAATTAACACAACATAATATGCCTATGTTGTCTCAGCCAAAAGCTTCAGAAAGTGGAGAGTGTTCATGCCAGGGCTACAACATCATAATTTCCTATCTCATGAGAAATCACTTCCAATCCACTTACTTAGCATCTTCGAACTCCTCAGGTGGTTTCTACTTGATAATCATGTACACAAAGGAAAAAGAAAAAAGAAATAGTGACAACTTTATCACCAAAGGATCCACTGTGGGATCTAAGTCAAAAAAGCAATGTTCAAGAGCATGCACTATTGGAATATCAAAAGGAGTCCCTGCCAACTATACAACATATTCTTACAGTTAGTATATCATCCACCGTTGAACCAATAACATGATTGAGGATTCAGGGAATTTAGAATATAGCAAGCAAATTCTTCCCGTTCACCAAAAGTTATGTTGTTATCTGTTAGTATGTGCCTACTTGGTCGTATTCAGATAGAAGGGTTGCATTGCTATCAAGTTTCAGCTCCCCGAGTCACAGGCTGTTTCTCTCTCTAACTTTCAGTATCTTTGATATATTTATGTTTGCAGCCTTCACCCTTACATACTGGTACATGTTATTCGTACTGACGTCCCTTCGTTTAGGGATGCTGCATTCATGCTGCAGGGGTACCTACATGCTCTGGTCATCAGTCGCAGTAGGAATCCAACTTTAGCTGAGAGTTGGTATACTCCTTTCTTTCAAGAGTCATGTTCTAGGTTGGCAGTAATATGTTATGTATGGGTTGGTTGACGGCCTGTCCTGTGAACTATGTTTTTTTACTCTTTAGAGGTTTTTTGTGGACGTGTATGTACAGTTTAGTTCATCTTGATTTTATGGCCTTGTCAGCTGTCCATGGTTCAGTTCAATTGTATTATGGCCTAGTTAATCTTATGTTTTTCAAATTTATTTAGCTGCAACCTTGTCAGTCCAAGTGGTTGTAGCAGGTGGCTTGATTGGCCTAAGTATTATACTTTCAGATGTTATATAACCGACTTCTCGATTCAGTCAATATCGAGGCCAGTCACGCCCTCCCCATGTTTTGGGGTGTGACATTCTGCCTCCGGCTGGTTTCTTCTTGCTTTGCCAATACTTCCGGTTCCACCAGTATTGCTATTCTTATTAACACCTCATCTTCAAACAGTTCTCTTTCTTCTTGGATTCTATCCAACTCAGACATTCTTCTATCATGGGATCACTCATTTGTATGTGTTTAGTTTTAGAAATCAAACAAAAAGTCTCACCCTTGGAAAAAAATTTAGGGTAGAAATTTAGTTAAATATCATTTATAATGTAATCTCTTCATGAATCAATTATGCAAGATCATGCCGACCTCAGCCTAAAGCAGGAGTTTCATAGCACCTCAAGAGAATCTTCAGGTTATACGCAATGTTAAAAGTGAGCCAGCTTACCCACTTGACTCATATAAGGTAGTTTCCCAGTCACGCAAAAAGCGAGCCCGATTGACTCGCTAAAACTCAACCAAGACCAGTTAGCTCGTTAGCAGCAGCAGAAACATCAACTGGTTTCACAAGAACCCTCTTCCCATGCGCCCCACCCCCAAACACACACACACACACACAGATTATAATAGTTAAAGAAAAGAACAATCAAGAACTTGAAGATAGGATACACAAAGGCAATACAGCTCACTAGCAATAATAACCATGCTTAGTCTGACAGATCAATGACATTTATTCACGAAATTAAGATACTGCATTATTTTTAAAGTTATGTTGCAATGTTTATACAGAAAATAAAATTTAGCTCCAGAACAAGTTTTACCAAATACAAGCGGAAAAGGCAAACGACTCTGAAAACAAATGGAACAATTCAACGAGAGACAAATATCATGTTATTAAAGCACACCTTTGAAGATGACAAAACTGCGTGAGAAAGCCAAAGTAGATCATCTGAAGAATTTTCAGAGCCTTGAAACAGCTGCTCAGCAACAAATGCATCCTGTAAAGAATAGCAATAAGCTAATTCCCTGAAAATAAAATCAGACCATTAGTTGTCCTCAAGACAATAGGCGGAGTATGTAAATTGAAACAAAGAATAACTACAACACTGAAGTTAACATTTGCAGATAAATCATCACGAGGGTATAAATTGCCAAAACCATTGAAGCAGCAGAAAATGTAAATGTATCAACATGCATCTTTTTTATTTTGATCGGTAACCAATATTTCTATTTAGAAACATCAAGAAACTATGAACGCATTTAAGATGACAACCCTAAGAAAAAGGCAGAAAACAACAAGAAATGCAAGAAAATAAGAAATCACTTCAGCAACTGATCCTTCTCCTCCCACAACAGTCTCTCCAAGAGAAATAATCGACCTAGTAAGCAAAATATTGAGCACCATTTGAACATACAACCTAAACATAAATAAATGGTGAGCTTGAAACCAAATCTAGACAACGCCAACCACGATTTCGTCCCAAGGGATTTGTTTAAGTGTGTGATCCTCATCTAAAAGCTAAAGTTGTTGCAGAGAACATTTATTTACTAATTATGTTATCAACGTCCCCCCCTCACCTGCGGACCTGCTTCTTTCTTATTATGGGTCAAGCGCATGAAAATTCTTTTTGATAATGGGTGACAGTGAGATTCGATCCTAGGACCTCTATCTGCTCTAATAACATGTTGTGGTGCATGACCGTCTCATCTAAAAGTTTAAGTTGTTAGAGAGAGCACACTATCTATTTAATAATTATATTCTCAACAGAATCTGTAAAACTGCTCAACTGAAAAGAATCTCTTCGCCAACTCAAAAAAATAATAACTTCTCCTCGAGGCAAATAATTTTATTAATATTGTGAAAAGCTCCTGTATTTAAGAAATATAATAAGAAGAAAATCTGCATCAGAACATAATCCTCTGCAAAAAGACGCCCAATCATCTACTAGTCAAAATATATGAGACCATGTTAAGAAAGTTATACTTAATATATTATTGCAGACCAGACAACGGAAAACTTACTCTTCCAAGAAAAAGAGAACTTACTCTTTCCTATTTTGACCAAACAACTCTTTCATGACCAATCCATTTTCTCTGAGTATCCACAACTTGTTTGGAGTAAGTTTTATATCAACGAGGTCATCCTGAGGCCAAACAACAGTAAGCAAACATAACTTGCAGTAGCAATTCCCTAAATAATGAATATTGAAATTAATCAACATGCCTAAAACAAGCTGCTCTTTTTCTAACCAAAAAAAAACTACAGAAAACTGTTTACCTCTTCAAATGAGATGCTTTTTGTCGAAGGATCCAGGGACAAGTTAATTCTGTCCCCAGTACTGAAATAAAGGCTATATAAAGAGATCACCGCTGTGCCAACTTCCTTAAGTAAGCCAAAGAAACAAGTCGAAGTTACAGCTAAAGTTAGTAAGGGCAAAAAGTAAAAATCCAACAGTAAAGCACAAAGCACGTCAACCAACATTACTGTGGGCCATGCTGAACAATCTGCATTCAAAACATCCAACTTGAGAAGCTACAAGGAGGAGGAAAACACTAAGAACTTGCAAGAAACAAGAATCAATCCCAGTTATGATGAACAAGTACAGACCTAATAAGTTGTTCGGCTGGTCAATCGATTCACGACTTCATAAATGATGAGAATGAATGAGAAATCAGACGGAATGTGTGGGAATAAACTCCATTTATAGGTGGTGAAAGCCACCTCTACTTCATATGGTGAATCTAAATCCTCCACCACCAAGTGATCCACAATTTATGAGGGACAACTGTAGCAATCTTTAACAAGTACCATCAAATTCAAGGATACTTCTTACCAGTTACTAAAGCTAAACAAATTTAGAGCTCATGATGACTACCAAATAATATCACATTGACGGAAGGTTACTTAGATACACTAACCGGTGAAAATCAAGGTTATACTATACTACCCACTGAAATTGATGGAAATCCTCTAAATTCAACTACATTTGTTCAAAAATTCAAGGAAACAAGATACATACTTTGGTATTTATGCTAGAAGACACCTTTGTACTTTTTTCACAGATGATCTTGAAATTTTACAAAAGGAGCTTTTACTTCTTGCCAAAATGAAAATGTTTGTGGTGAATGAGCAATCTGCTCACAGTAACCAAGCATGATGACGTATCTACAGGAAACTGACTTGCTAAATCAGTGAATTCTTCGTAGTAGCCAAAAATGATGAATAGGCACCAAATCAGAGAAAAAAAATGTGCAATAAATGAAGGCAGACTCCTCCACAACCCAAGAAGTACAAACAACGAAAACAAACTCAGTGGAGACAGGAGACCCCACAAGTGGGGAGGAAAAAATGTACGCAGACCTTACCACTACCTCATAGAGATAGAGGTGTTTCCGAAACCCAAGTACACATGAACAATTTTGGTTCCATGACAAGCATAAATACAATAGCAAGTAAACACATCACAATATTGTCTTCTTATTTTACTTGTCAAAGAAAAGCACATATCCTATGTAAGTTGGAGGTTATTGCAGAATTATACGCCAGCTAAGGCAAATGCAAGTATGAGACATGAGTGCTATCTTACTTTGAGCAGCTGTTTGCACTGTATTTTTGCAATCATATCTACACTACTATGCAGATTATGGGGAAAAAGACTTCAGTGTAAAAAGCAGTAGGTAGTACCAACTGATACAAAAGAGAGTACAAAGAAAACTGAGGATTTGCAAAAAGCACGTAAATAAACTAGGAAAGGACTTACAGAATCATCTTTCTGTAGTACTGCCAGAGGAATTGCATCAGGATTGTTGTGGTCGTTTCCCACATATATCCTTACAGAAGTGGATCCTAAATGAAAAATGAAGTAAAGAAGTTCTTATATAAAGCTGAAAGCATTACCAAGAACCCTATGTAATAACAAAAGAAAATGGAGAGACTGGCCAATAAGTATGAAATAAAAGGATGTTCACAATCTGGAAAGAGAAGACCTTATCCTTTAAACTACTTCATGTTCCTCTCCCTCTAAATTCTCCACATTACATTACAGAATTCAAATTTTAGAGACACAACTTCTAATGGCTATGGCAGCTTTTGGATGACAGTAAAGTAGCTAGAAAATATAATACTAGGGAAATTTACAGCAACGCAAATGGAAAAAAAAATTAACTTTAAAAAGGAAATGAAGGAAAAACAGAGAGATAAAAAAACAAACATCTCTCCTTTAAGAGAGAGAGAGAGAGAGAGAGAGAGAGAGAGAGAGAGAGAGAGAGAGAGCGAGCAAAATTAACTCTCCTAAGCTTTCTTTTTCCTTTCTTTCTCCCAGATATACCTAAAGGAGTATTGATACTTAATGGATACCAGCATATCGCAGTGCATTTATTCTTAAACCTCACAGAAGATGTATATAAACCAACATATTCTTAATAAGTCATCTATGAATAAAACCCTGATACGTTGAGTATATAGTAACTATGTGTAGTTCATGACATGTCTTCCCATGGATTTTCACCATGCACGGGGCGTGAACGCATCCCCTTATATCCCCCCCCCCTCCACCATTCTATCCCATGGAGGAAAATTTGACCTAATTTTAGGGCCACGGGATAACCCACCAACAAAGGAGAGACAGGAAAACCCAAATACTCATGAGAGAAACTAAATAATCAATCAAAGCAGAAAAATAATGGAGATACAAAAGAAAATATATATTGCCTGCTGATGGTGAAACACTTAAAGAATGACTGAAAATTCTGGAACGGTTTGAAAGGTCCCACACACGTAAGCTCCCATCAGAGTGAAGCACAAATAGAAGCTTTTTCTGGTGGAACTCCGATATTACTAGATCCCGCACTGCAGCAATTGACCTTCCCCTGAAAATCAGACACAGGTTAAAGGGGGGGAACCAGAATGCATAAGACAAAATATGTTGTACAGAAAAGTATATGCAACAGCTGGATTGGTCGCACTTCTCTTGGCGGGGTTCGGGTGAGGGGTATTGATATTCTTCATATGAACGAACTCAAATGCTGATTCTCAAGTAAAGCCATTAGATTTGGTATGTAGATATATAAAAATCATCAAAAACCATCAATTTACATCGTCTTTTGCAACACACCTGGAGATAGTTTAGTTCCTCTTTAATTTTCTCACCGTTTTGTTCCAACACTACTTTTCACCCAATATACAAAGAGGACTGGTAACTTTAAGAAATAGGATTATGGTATCTAATTAATTAAACTAAAAAAGAATACAGTGATTTTTCTTACTTCACTAATTAAATACTAAGCCTATATAGTTTGAGTGAAAATTGTAGTAGCTCAAGCTAGCTATGACTTAATTGCATAACTAGTTTCTACAATTGATCTTGTGCGAATTTTAGAGATATTTAGGTCAAATATTGATTTTAAGTCCAAGAAATTTATGTCTACACAGTTTTTTTCCTTTTTTTGAGAATATGTCTACACAGTTATTTTGCAGTTAAAATCCAAAATTGAGGCGGTGGCTTTCGAAGACCTCAAAAGTCGCACCATTTCCAGCAAGTGATCGCAGACTCAGCCCTTTGAAGCTGTAGTGCAATGATAAGAATGCCATAGGCAGAAAGATGCCACTGCAGCACCAGGTGAGGATCTTCATCTACGAATTAAACAACCCAACCTGATACTCCATTGCCAATGTCATTTTTGGTCCATGGGATTTCAACTCCTGTACCTTCCACATAGGCACATCTTTAATAACAAATAGTACATTTTTATGTCCTTAAACTATCCAGCGGTTTTTTCAATTATCACCTTAGCTTATGCAATACTGTAGTTACAAGAATAGTGCAACTCATTCTCCTTCTTCACTATCTTTAACTTACAATTCTTTTGCACCGAGGTGTCCATATATTTATCAGTAGACTAATCAAAACCTCAATTGTTTTGTAATTTTATATCATAGTTGATTCAATTTTTGGGTAAAACAAAAATGCAAGGTAGATGATTGAAGTAGAATATGAATCAGAACGCCTTTTTGGCAAGCTAGTCTAAAGACACCTGCTACTTTTACTTCATATGTCCCATTAACTTTTTCATGGTTATCTAGGACATTAAAGTAGTCCAAATTGTAGAATTCAATTTCAAGTCTTTTAGTTTGTCTTCTAGAGTGTGAGTCATGTCAGCTACAGTACTGTTCTTTGTTCCAAAAAATGAATCCACTCGTCTACTTGAATTTCTTGAGTTGTCTACTCAGATATGTAAGGTTGTTGTATCATTTCTACTTCAAGATTCCACCCTTCATTTTGTTATTTTTGTTGATGACTGTTCTTATGAATTAGAACTCAGTTACTTTTCACCTTTCAAGCCATAAATTTTAATGATGCACACCGAACTGGAAACAATTTAAGCACATGGACAGTGCATTTTAACATCAAAATCAGAAACTAAGGCGATTACAAAAGGCATAGCTAGCCAAAATATCACACTAAAAGTATAGGAACTTAGACGAAAGGATATAAAATATCGCACGGACAATATCTGTAAACATGCAAAAGAGAAAGAGCTAAACCCAGTTCGTTTGTTTTTTTGAGATTGGTAACTGTTTGACTGTTTCTATTTCCATAAATCAGTACATGGGCTGTAGTGAAAACCATATTTACATAAGAACCGAATCCAGTTTCATAACTAGGTTTTTATGCGTAGCTACATTACATGATATGAGAAAGTAAATACCTTGATAAAACGCCCCACAAACGACCAAGACTAGAATCATCACGCAGTTCCTGAACAAAGCCTATCAACTTACAAAATGTCAGCATGATGAGGAAAAAAAAGGCCCAAAGAGTAGGTGCAACAAGATTGCAAAAAGTAAAACACATAGATGCCCCTCCTATGCTAAATAACGGCAGTGACAAGCCAAAAGGACAAGAGAATCCATACATCAAATCATAAAGTACAGCCCTTAAGATGCAAAAGTTCCAGGTACTTGCCCCAAAAAAAAAATCCAAAAAGCATAAAATAGAAATTGAAGGAAATTTTTACAAGGATTTGAAACCTGGAGCTTGTTGGTCAAGGATGCCAAGCTGGAAGCATCCAACCGATCCATCACTTCTTCCAACTACCATCAATTCTGCTATTCCTGCCACTGCTGTTGCTACTCCTTGATGAGGATGGGTCAGAGTGTTGAATTCAACAAAATCATCAGATTGCAAATGAGAGCTAGATACATAATTGGAGATGTTTCCAAGTTTAACAAGGTAGGCAACCCCAGACACTGTCATGGCATGAAGCAAATATGGTTTGACAGAAGAAAATGCCATCTACAAGAACCAAATCAACAATTGTTAATGATCCATGAAAATCTTTGACAACTATTAAGCAAACAAGAATATTGATCAGCATAAGCCAGCACAAAATGGCATACTTCATTTTTGCAGATCACTGCAAATGGAAAAAGTGCTTCTGGGAATACAATTTGCAATCCTGTTTTTGGGAACTCCTTATGACCACAGAACTCCATTATTTCCAGCACATTTGGCTGACTTCTGGAAATTTTCCTGTAGCAACAGAACTTGGCAATCATAGTTAGTATGTGAAGAAGAATACCATGGTAATCAATATGCTACACCAGACACAAACAAGGAAAAAACATGTAAAATAACAACCTGAATAGATGGACATGTGAGAAGAATAAGATGAGATGTTAACTCCTACTACAAAAGCAGGCAAAGCCTTAGTACAATAGCCGGCTCATCAGATAGAAGCTCCATCACTTTATATTCCTATGACACTATTTAATAATGTAATTTTTTATCTTATTAACACAAGGAGCTACATAACATCCCTCATTCCTCTTTAAGTCTAGACAAAGCCCACTGCCCATCAGGCTGGGCTCGAAATACACCAAACTTTGCTCTTGCATCAATAAGATCCCACAAATATTTCCTTCTTTCAAGAAGGATATAAAAACAGAACTACTTAAGTTTCATAATTGAGTTCCAATTACAAGTATGAAGACACTTCTTTGAATAAACTAAAACAAGAAAGACTGTTTCACTATTCAAGAAATTCAAGATCACTTGTCTTTCTTGACCCCATACACAACCCACTTCAGTAGACACTCAAAACCGAACAATGGAATAGATCACTTTTCTTTTGACACCAGATAAACTTCATATTTCAAACCCACGCTCGGATAGGTTGCACTTATTTTCAAAAGAACTACCTACACTAATTTAGAAAGAAGAAAAAAAACAATAAACTATTCCAATCCACAGACAAAAGGCTACACGCGTACTCATATTTGTAACGTAAGACGAAGAGAATGAGAGGATCAAATCTGTTACCAAGTGAAATAGGTGGGAGGGTTCCCAATGATAGAGCAAGAACCGACGTCTCTTGTCACAGCGGTAGAGGGAGTTGGAGAAGAAGCGGAAGTGGAAGTAGAAGAAGGGAGGGAGAGTTGAACAAACTTGACGGAATCGCTGCCAGTAATGGGAACCTCCATACCTGCTAAACACGACCGACTTCCCATTGAATCAATTGAAGAGGAAAGGCCACAAGAGAGTGGGGGTTTTGCTTACTGGGGTTTATAGGGAAGCGCCGGTGGAGGGAAAATTAGGGGAAAATTGTTGAATAGGAAATCATTGGGTACCGTTTCGACAATATTTTCGGTCTTTTATAATAGTAAATAAATTTCAGGGCTAATTACATGAATACCCATCTAATTAATGTGACTTTGGATTTGTTTGGATTAACTTATTTGAAGTGGTTTTATGCCAAAATAGTTATTTAGTAGTACTATTTTTGAACGGTTTGGGTAAATTAAAAAAGCTCTTATAAACACTTTATTTTAAGGTAAAATAATAAAAACAAGTTTTGATTTATACGTTAAAAGTTAAAAATCAATCCAAATAGACTCTTAATTTTGGAAACACCATCAATATTTAACAATCAAATACTTAGTAAGCGTTTCGCCACAAGTTCCAAAATATTCTTGGCAAGTTATTCTTGACAAATATTCTTTGCAAATTTTGTTGAAGCTGAACCATGCATTTTGTCCCAAGATTTTTCAAGAATATTTGGCTATTTAAAAGAATATAATTTATACTCATAAGTTCTAAAAATATTTCTAAAACCCCATAAGTTTGTCTTGCAATTCTATAATGAATATGTTATGTTTGAAAAAAGAACCTTATAATATAATTGATAAAAATCAACAATAACAAAATAATACTATGGGTAAGATCAATACATTAATTGCATTAAAAATAAATTGTTCTTTTTTCAATGTTCTCACTCAAATTGATTTTTTTTCAAAGTTGTAGTAACAAACTATTCTTTTATAATATCTTCCCACATTCTACGAACAATCTCTTTCCAATTTAATGGATTAAATTGATAAATGAATATTTAATTTGAACTAATAAATGATAGATTTTTTTTACAAAATATAAAAGTTTAGGATAATTCTTGGATATTCAAAACTTTCCAAGTATCTCCCAAGTTTCCAAATTCTACCTTTTTCTAGTATTTGAGAACTTGGGAATTTCCCAAAAATCATTTGCAAAGTCTTTTAGCCAACCACCCCATCCAATTTTTTTCCTCAAGTTTTTCGCAAGAATACTTGGGACCAAACGGGCCCTTAAACACCTATACTACGAAGACTTAAACCCGTCTTATATGATTGAGATGATTCGAATATATGAAAAAGAAAAAGACTAAAGATGTTTTACTAAGGTGTGCAGCGATAATTGATAGATTTAAGGAAAGGTAGTGAAAGAATTGAGATGAGAGAATTAGATATAATCTGGCTCATATTCAACAAATCATCGAAACGTGATTTTGGATGAAAAAGTATGAAGGTCGATAATTAGAAGGGAGGGCTAACAGGCCGTCGACAAATTTCTTTTTGTATCATTATTTTTTTCATCTATGATTATCTTATTCATCGAATTTACTACTAACTTTTAATATTTGTTGTAAATTTTTCTATTTTATACTATCATATTTTTACTCAGGAATCTATTAATAACGACTTATCTACTATAAAATAGGAGTAAGATTTGAATACTCTTTCAAAACCCAACTACTAATAAAAAAATATTTACGAAGATGTTTTTATGGGATTTTTTAAATAACACAACAAATTTTATCCATCCCTTTGATTGAAAAAGAGGATAAGTTTTTTAATACTTATCTTTCAAAACTTACACGAAATAGAAATGCTTATTTTTCAAAAAAACTTACGCGAAATAGAAAATGAACACAAACAACTCAATAAAATATATCAACTATTAGTAATAATTTTAAATACATAAGTTATTGTAATTTAATTTAATTGTAATAGTCCATGATATAGAGAAATCTTTTTTTTTATATCTTAGTTTTTAGTTATTTTTATCATTTCAAAATGATCTTAAATATACTTAGATGAAGTTTCTAAATACACATATAAATATTATGATAATATATTAATATCTAAATACTAAGTAATTAAGATTATTTGTTTTATCAATGTTAAAATGCATCTCTATTTAAAAACTATGAATGTAAAATACTACATTAATCTAGCTAATATTAGCCACATCAACAAAATATTCACAAAAATGAGATGGAAGTCGTTGATGATGATAACTAGCAATAGTGATGGCTAATGTTGATTTGGGTGGTGGTGGTGGTGATGATGGATGGGGTGGGTTGTTGGTAATGATGACGTTCTAGTAGTAGTTAGAGGTGATCGTGATTGACAGTGGTAGTTGATGGTGATAGCTTGTGGAAGAAACTGATAGGTGATAGTGATTGACAGTAGTTGTTGATGATGTTAGTAGAGGAAGCTAATAATTGGCGATATATACTGGTGATTATTGGTGGTGTGGTCTGTTAAGAGAAAATATGTTAGATTTCACATAGTCCAGCACTATCCTGCTGTTTGGCAAGCTAATTGCCCTTCACGATTTTTACAATGCAAAACTGAAATAGATGATGAACATTATGTGAAAGCTTGTTCCGAGGTAATTGAGGTTCATGTTCAGTTACATTGTTCAAAGAATACATGATTGGTTACGTTACATACATACTACATACATACTGTGTGTAGACGATACATTCAAAGCAATACAGACATGCCACTGGGCATTTCTTTAAGAATTCCACTGCTAGTTAGTAGTGCCCAAATTACTATGTTCAAGGTGCACGTCCAAGATACTTATCTTTCATCTTGCTTCTTTGTCTCAAATCACAGTATCAAAAATAAGGAACCTACACTCAGACAAGAGAGAGGCACGGATTTAGTATTGAAGATCAAAAGATCATGGTTTCCAAGGAGCTGGGGGAGGTGGTGGAGTGGGGAACATCGGTGGTACTGCAGAGAATAAGGTGTTCTTATCAATTCCGACGTCTCTATCTCCAGATAGAGCCACGAGAGCTGCAACTAAACCAGCATTTCCAGCAAGAGTAGGCTCTGTATAATTGTAATTAGAGCGGACATCATGGAAACCATCGTGCTTGTCTGGTCCAGCAACCATGGCTCCAACAATAGTATTTGGATTAGCCTTCGATGAATCCCTCCATTTCCATCCTCCTTTACAGTTGTATTTGACCTTGTTTTTAGGAATTGATGCCCCTCTGTGGTGGACACGCTTAGGGTAGTGATTGCCAAAACCAACAACATAACTCATTTTCCTGGGATTCTTGCCAAGGATGTAGTCAATCTACGAAGTCAAAGAAACAACAAAGTTAAACAAAGAAATAATTTTCACCTCACGACAACAGAAAAGGCAAGAGAAAACTTGCTTGTACCATGTCTCTAATACACTACATACTCTAGCAGCTAATTATTCATTATTTGTCCTATATGAGGCCAATCTAGCCCATTCATCCCCAAAACATTATGCAAAAAAAGGCGAAATTAGTCATAGAATTGCATAAACCACAATTATTGACAAGATAGAGGAGAAGAGAAACCAAGAATAAGAAAAGCGACTAACTTAGAAGTAGGAGAGTTTCATTTACCTGGGTCTCTGCGAAGTTACGCAGGACATCAGTGGAGTAGAAATTTGGTCCACAGTACCATCCTGGAGTGTCGGCAGCTGCAAGATAGTCACTAAACAAGGTAGCCAGAAAAGCTGCATTGACCACATACTGGAGAGGCTGAGGCCTTCCATGGTTTAATTGGATTAGCCCTCCTGGAAAGGTAAAAAAGAATTTGTTTAGATTTCAAACTAAGGATTTCAAATTACTTAACAAGCGAAGTGGATAAAAGAAGGTTACCTTTTGTGCGATTAAAAGAAGTGAAGACTGGCAAGTAGGAGCACATGATTATGCTAGTCTGGTTGTGAAATGTCCTTAAAATTTCTTCATAAGGATATCCAGGGCTCAAAAACAGCCTCATACGGCTCAGTAGCACCTGAAGAGAAAATGGAAAGCAGTGTTATACTAAAATATAGGTCCCTCTATGAAATTAAACCTCCTAGCTAACAAGTCTTAAGACAATAGCTGCACAGAAATACTAGAAGAGGATTCAAGGAAAGAAGAGGCAATATAGACTGACCTGAGCTCCAGTGAGCTTGTTATCCCAGCTGAGCACACCATAATCAGGACCTCCCCAGAAAGCACCAGCATGTTTGGCAATACCAGGAGTTGTAGCTAACTGAAGATATGAAGAATTTCCAGTAGCATAATACAGCCAAGTTGCACCCCATATAAACTCATCCCAATAGCCAGTGGAATTATAGAAAATTTCAGCTTCATTGCCGACACTGTATCTACCACGCTGGTCTCTAGAAAATTTGAAGAGAGTTCTAGCACCATGTACAAGTTTTTGTGAGTAAGCCTTGTTGTCCTTAAAAACAATGGAGGCAGAAGCCAGGGCAGCAGCCATCTCTGCAGCAAGGTCCGAACAGCCATGACATTCAGTCACAGGCCGAGCATAATCAATGTCTTCTGGGCGCACCCAGCAATAGTGATCATTGGGCTCAGCCCCCCCGGATGTATCCCCTTTTCCAACCTATATAGACATAACAGAATTTCTCCAATGAGATCAAGTAGTCCAAATAAGTTCAATTATGACTCAAACATGGTGAAAAGTTTCACGCGGTCATTGATGCTGATCTGATTTACACAAAGGAACCAGGAGGAGACATGGTGAAAGTCAAAATGAGTAAAAAGTATGCTGGCAATCACAATTCAGGACTCAGATGGCCAAAGCAATGATAACTGGTTAGAGTTTAACAACAATTACTGAACAATAGGACAAACTTTAACATTCTAGTTCAGATAATCTGTAATCAACACATTTATATTACAAAATAAATGATAGTTACCTGTGCAGCAATCCGGTCTATGGTATCAGCAGAGGAATTGAAAGTCTTCAGGAGATAATCAGTACCCCACTTAATAATATCTTTAACATGAGCGAGCTCCCCAGCAGCTTCATATTTTGCACTATACTCGATCACACTCCAACTTAACATGGTGAGAGCAAATGACTGAGGGAAATTAAACTTGATTGCATCTCCTGCATCATAATACCCTCCAACCAAATTTTTGAACATAGTTGAATCATCTGACTTGCCATCTTGCAAACATGAATTTCCCCTCCATGATACATTGTTGTGCTTAGGCAATTTTCCAGCTGTAAATTCCAATAGAGAATTAGCAAAGAATTGATCTATAACCACCAAAGAAGATCAAAACATAGCATTCAAACACTAAAACCTTTTTTTTAAAAAAAAATGACCCATTCAAATCCAGAAGAGTCTAATCTTACATCAATCAAGGAATTATATTTAGCAGCCCAAATCAAGCAGCTGCTGTGAACTTACTAGTATCTTCACAAGGTAGAAGGTAGCCCTCTAAACCTTCCCAGACCCCACTTCTAGTTGTTGAACATGACAATATTAACCAAAAATTGGGGGAAAATAACTAAAAATATTTCCAAATCAAAGCAAACAAAACAAGAAGATTAATGCAGAGGACTGAATGATGCATCACTGAGATCCTACAATTTCCAGCTATTAACCTATCACAAACTAAAATCCAGAAAAGAATCACAATCCATAACAGATCTAATGTGCAATGAGATAAAAATGACATTTTTAAGCATACAGATTGAAGAGTTCAAGCAAATAAATGAACAAGATGACTTACATTTCTGGGCATTGAAGAACATAAGAGCTTTACGGAGAGCAAGAGTATAATTATCCGGCGGGGGATTGTGGTGTTTGTGTCTAGGTGCAAGTTTAACAATCATAGTAATAAATCCAGCTAAAACCGCAGCCGCAATAATACACCCCACAGTCCACTTAAAAATCTTCCTACTCACAATAATACAACCAAGATCCACATACTTCTTCTTCTTCTGCTCCGTTGGACCCAACAGCCAACTCTGCTGTGTCTCATCCAGTGACCTGGACAGCGCCGCCCTATCGAAGTCTTGCAAGTTCCTGCTCCTATCATCGTCTGTAGCTGAATCAGCAGTGTGGATCTCCAATGGTCCACCCCATGGATCCCTCCCGTACATATTGATTTTGGGTACTCAAATTAGAGCTGAAAAGAAGAGCCCCACAAGCTCAAAACATACAAAGATTCAATCTTTTTTCCAAGATTCAAGAAATGCTGAACTGAGTAAGTCTTGATCTACTGTTTTTTTTCAAGAATCAATGTGGAATGAGAGGAGAGGGCAGAAAGGGGGTATTATTGAGGAAGGAGGAAAGTGGGGCTGGAAAATCTAGTGGAAAAATAATGGATATGTGAAGCTGTGATGGTGCTGTTTTTTTGGCTTTTTGATTATAACACAATATTTTAAGTACTACTAATATTACCTAACTAAGAAAATTAAAAAAAAAAGAATGAAGTAATGCAGAAGGAAAATATACACAAAGAAAAATAGTAGTAGTAGTTGATGACACTGACAAAACAGCTAGTAGACAATGACAACCTGTCCAATTCCAATCCTCCCCTAAAATGGGTCTTAACTTCCTAATCTCCTACTGTGTTACTGTACTTCACATGTGAACTAGTATATGTCATTAGTGCTCATAAATTTTTTTTTATGATTCCTAACTCATAAACTTAAAGATCGAAAATAGAGAGTATTCATTATGTGGGCATTACTTATTCAAAAATACATATTTGATTATATTTTAATATTCGTAACTCATATTTATTAGTGTGATTATTACTTATAGCATATAGTAACTATTGAAAATTTCAAAAGACAAAATAAAAAGATGCATGCTGTGAGAGAAAATTACACCTCAATAAGATAGTATTATAAGTTTGGTGGTTCTTTTTGATAAACATTTTTTCCAGTGAGATTGCTTAATTAGTTGACTTTCACTTCAAGGCTTTTGCTATTATTTCATACCTAACAACTACTAACAGATGTCAGATGAAATAGGGAGCTACTAGGAGGGGCTAAAGTGTAATTTTAAAGAGGGAACCAGCTGGCATATTGGGTAGCGTTTATCCACAGCATGTTCAAACAGACAGAAAATGAAAGATGTTAGGAGTAATAAAATTGTCTGAATATTTTTTATAAAAATCATTCTCTTATTAAATTGGTCTATACTTAAAAAAAAATGTTTTTCTTTTGCTGGGAAAAGACAGTAACACAAAAATGCTACTCATACATTAAATCTCCACCCCACTAATACTTATGATTTACGGAGTCTGGTTTTTCTGTCTCTAAAAAATACAATCTCCATAGTGGAAGTTGTTGTTTTCAAGGTTTCTTTAGACTTTCGTTTATGTTGTTCTTTTATGGACAATAAATTATGAATTGTAATATTTTTTAACTATAAGAAGTGTCAAAGTGAGCTTTTTAATGACTATTATTTGCACTTTGTAGAGGTAAAAGACATGTTTTTAATGTTGAAATTCAAAGGGAGAGATATGATTACTATCAAAGGATGTGGTGCAGTTAATGAGATTGCTCTTTATTTAATCAGATGTCTTGGATTTGAGCTCTGAATATGAAAAAAATAGTGCTTTGGTTCAAATAGGACCTATGCGACACCAATTAAATATAGTCGGACTTCAATGTGGGCAAGAACACTGGGTGAAAAAAAAATATGATCAATAGGCCAAAGGGTTACCCACTTCGGTTCCTTTGACAACCTAAGCTTTGCTCGTAAGATTTATGAGAAGTACAATTATCACTTTATTATATATAATAAATACTAAACCAAAAGAAGAGATCTCTGTCTATAAGTTGCTTAACGTTAATCATTAAATTGTCTGTTAGGACCATTCATATCATGTTTAGTTTGCAAATGTTGACAAATCATTTACTCCAAGAAAAATATTCTTTCTTAGAGATAATGACGCGCTTTCATGTGATACAAAATAAAGAAAGTCATCATCATGTGCAGTGTCGGTAAAGGTTGTCTTTTTTAATTGAGCTGGATGAAGTATGGTTTAGTTACAACTGAGTTTTCTTTCTCCATTACTCTTCCATCGTCAATAAGATTATAACCTAAAAAAGTTTATTATGTTGAATGTTTCAAAATTAATCTCGAATCGTAATTATTCAGATTTATTCAAACTTATAAAATAAAAATAAATTTTGAAAAAAGCTTGATAACTATAATTTCAATAATTAAGATTAAGATATTTATTAAGTACGAATAAATAACCGAAAATCCCATTTTAGAGACGTCAATATGGGCTAGGCCGTTGGCTCGACCTGGCCTAACTCGTGATTTAGCAAGGTTGAATGGAGCCTATTTAAAAAAATGGGCTTTTTAGCCCGATCCAAATAGACCTGTTGATTTGTAGGGTTTTGCAATGTGGTTAGGCTGGCCCATGAACCGATTAAAAAGTAACTAAAAATAAAAATAGAATAGAGTATTAAAAATATGGAAAAAATACACAAAATAAACTTAATTTGAAATTATTTACTCTTAGTAGACCCAATATAAACTATTTACCATTAATGCACCTATTACCCACACTATTTACCTTTCTACCACCTTACCTCTTTTGATTTTGCATGTGACGTCATGCTGACATCAACATAAATACCTTGAAATATACTCTCTCGGCATATGTATACCATAGCGGTATCATATAGAATAAACTCAGTCCTTTGTGATACTCTGGCGATATATTAATACCCAATGAGTATATATGATTTTTTTTAAGAAATAAATAAGAAAATTATTAAATTCTAAATTAGTAGAAAATATGTTCGTTATATACTCTGTCGGTATATATATACACCATATCGATATCATATAGTATCGAACTTAATCATATGTGATACCCTATTGGTATATCACACAATCAGATACTGACGTCATGCTAATGTCAGCGTGCTAATTTGGGGCAAAATTTTAATAGTATGAGGTACAAAATGTAATGGAGTATATGAATGTAAATATTTCCATCTAAAGTCCAAACTCAAAATTCCTTTTAAAATTTTAAATATTAAAATTTAGTTACAAATTATGTTCTTATAATATGTATAATAACAATAATACCATGTATGATTATCCCGTTGCTATTTATTTTAATATTTTGAATTATAATTTAATTTAAAATTTATTAAAAAATATACTTATAAAAATATAAGGATTAAACTAATTGTTTTCTGCCCATAAAATAATTAGATCAACCCAATCTGAGCATTAAATTTCAAAGCCTAATCTGTATTGATAACTCTACATCTTATGATAAAGAGGGCCAAATTCGGTGTCTTCTTTATCTTCTTTCTCAATTCTCCCCTTTTTGGTTTTATTGTCCTTTAAACGTTAGTATGTGGGTTCCTCTTTTCAATGATTCAACATGGTGGGCCTTATGGGCCTCTACTCATGTCTCACAGCCCAGAATTTTCATGTGTTCAACCAGGTCATCAGGGCCTCCTAAGAGCCCACTTTCGCTAAATTTCAAATTATGTGGAATGGAATTGAATTTCGACTTGGAACAATATGTCTAATGGAACAGTGAAAAGAAAGCAGATGCTGCATGAAAATGAAAATGGTACTTGTAAATTCGTCAGAAGGCCAATGGAATAAAATTCAACAACTGCTAAATATAGTCACGCAATACCGTACATTTCATAAAAATCAGACGCAAAAAAAGGAAGAATCGAACAATCTTCCCTTTTGAGACATGACTTTAATGTAAACAACGAGCGCGAGTGAGTTTCTTACCAGCACAAATCAACATAAGTACTTTCTACAAAGAGTACATACAGCAACTTGTAACAAAGTACTGTGTACCAGGGTGTAATCCATCAATTTGTATAATGTACGCAAGTTAAATCTGCTCAGCCATAAGTAACTAATTCTTCCCTCCTACCAAATTGCCATATTCTCCTGTATGAACTGATATCCAGAGACTGCAATTTTACTCCCCAACTTGCTGACTGATGAGCATAGTGAGAGCAGCAGTCTGTAAGCCACTTAAACCAGATTTTCGCAGCAGCATCCAGAAAAGAATAAAATAAGGATCAACTCGGAAGGTAACAATTCTAGTGCATCTACTAAAAGCTAATATTCGATACGGATATATTAAATTTAAAAAGAACGTACCCAACTTGATGAATGTCATTAAATAAGAAAAGCAGTATATAATATCACCAAAAGATTCTAGAAAGTCAGAAAACGATACATCACAATGAAATTTACGTTTATGAAACAAAGCAAGCAATGGATACTACTACAATCAGGAACTCCTCAAACTCTGTGATTCTCTCTATGCAAAAATGTGTGCGCGGCTCTCTCTAAGAACGGGCCCCTCTGTTAAGATTAACCATGCGACCTAATCCATCCATCTGGCTTCCCCTGGAAGTTGTACCACTCTGATATCTTGAGCCTTGACCACCAAGAGTCCCTCGTGCCTGATTCCTCGATGTTTGCCCAGAAGTTGATCTACCACCGACATACCCTGTTCGGCCACTACCACCACCTTGCCTGCCTTGTGCGAAGGAGAAGTCCTGCCACTTACCAGCACCAGCAGCTGCAGCAGCATAATCCTGGCCATCCCTGCGCCTCGGGGGAAGGCTCTCCAATGCACCACCACCACCACTCCTCGATTCCATTGCCCTTTCGTTACTTTCTGCTAAAACCGACAGCTTTTCCGTCAACTGGAATGCCAAAGCCTGCAATCTTGTATGCTCAACATCGTGAAAGACCATGCATCGGGATGGTTGATCCCAGCTTGCATGAAGCTCCTCAGAAATCATCATTTTGCTCACGATGCTGTGGATTTGTGAAACTGAAAGGTCAAACATCCCTGCAAGCTGATCCAAACTCAGAGAATTATAAGAAGAACAATATGTGAAAAGGTAGGTCTTCAATGACTCTTCCTTTATTTTGCCCCTAAGCATCTCAAGAACACTATCTTTGTTGCGAAGCAGCTTCCACACATCAAGGGAGTTGATAACATCAAAAGCCTTCTGAAAGTCTCCTTGCCTGAGGGACCTTGTCGCTGCCATGACATGGTCCCTCACATTCTCAGGAGGGCCGGTGAAAGTTTGCCTCTCACTGATTTCAAGCAATCTCCGGAATGTCTTACTTATGACCCTGCGCTTCATGTCAAGGCTATTGGCTGCCATGTTTGGCACTTCAAGAAGCATTGCACACGTCAGATGGACAGCTTCAAGAAGCTCAAGATTTATATGCATGTGATAGGGCATCTGACGCCTCCTCTCCATCCGCTCCTAAGGTGTTGAATATGTATAGTTTAGAGACTCTGATAAGAAACACAATAAAGGATTCCAGCCACAATACCATTGTGATAAATGAGTCAGTTGAAGTGCAATTTGATATTAAAAACTTGATTATCTGAGTTACTGTGGATTTGTTAGGAAGACTTTCGCTAACTAATTGTCCGTGCGCAAAAGTTCAATAAAGCGACTAATGCTTGGTCACTCTTTTGCATTCACTTTATACTGCTAAAACTGATGGAATTAATTTGAATTTCTCCAATCCCATGCATTGACGTTCTCTTAATTTTATTATCACTGATTAAACCCCTAGAATCCTTTCAAATAACAAGTTTTGGTAGTTCTGTTTCTGAGACACTAAGTTAGCATTTGATATCAAAAATCTTTTCCAAAAAAAAAAAAAAAAAAAAAAAACAACTAAAAGACCCTCAAACTCCAACATATAAGGAATTGTTTCCAACAGGGTCCCCCACCCCCACATGTGGAGAAAGCAAAATAAATGACAAATGATTCAACCCTAAGTTATTCAAGAATAGTTAGACAATTTAATTGCTAAAATACATCCAAATCTCTGTTTATAACTCCAGAAAATGTAATATTTGATTGCTTTATCATTGACAAAGAAAATACTCTCTCCATCCCATTTTATGCGGCACCCTTTCCTTCTTAGTCCGTCCCAAAGAATGTCGCCTTACTAAACTTAGAAACAATTCAACTTTAATTCTCCTTTTTGATGAAATAATTTTCAACCACATAAATATCTAAGGATTCTTTAGACCACAAGTTTCAAAAGTCTTTCTTTTTTCCTTTAACACTATGACAAGTCAAACAGTGCCACATAAAATAAGATGGATAGAATAATTAATTATTACCCTTTTCGGATAGTTCTCACTACATAACCCATTTTTCATGAGTTCCTTCTACCAAACATGGGGAAAGAAACAATAACAAATGTTCCAACTCAAAGGTATTAAGTCAAACATTTGATAATGAAAACACTCAGCAATGCTGCAAAACTCCAGAAGTGTCATATTCGACAGCTCTGTTATGGTTAAAGCACATTGATACAGCAATATAGATTCACTGGACAGACTGAAGGCTTTAGAGTTTGTTCTAATCCCGTACCCTTTTTTAGAGATCTCAAAGTTTCAATTAAGCAATGAACATGGTCAGATAAAGGAGGCAACAACTTCTGTACAACTTATCATTGTGCTCCAGAAGCGTGTGGAGAGGATGCTGAGGATTTGTGAATCAAGTAAATAGAAGAATATGATCAGAAGCAAAAGTCGAGGTTGATAAGGCATCAAGAACCTTGAGAACCAGAGCAAGCTCCTAAGGTGAAATGGCTATGGAGATATTCCCAGGAATCATACACTCTTTGGAGTAGTTTTATCAAAGTCAAATATGAGGATATGGACAACTGGGTTTCTAAAGAAGTTACTACTCATTATGGTGTTAGCTTCTGAAGATACATTACATCCTATTGGCCTTCCCTCAGGAGTCGGTCTAATATCAAGGTCCACAATGGTACAATAGACTTGGGGAAACAAGTGGATGGGTCCTGTCAGCTTACAAGCTCTATTCCCTGACATCTATGCTATGGCCAACATCAACACAAGACGGTAGCTCAGATGAGGACCACAGCAAGGATTGGGTTTGGTCTTCAGAAGACTATTTGGGAACTTTTCAGGGACTAGATAACAGAGTGGATTATTTATGGTGGAATGGACATAGCAAAGGTATATTCAAAGTGAAGAAGGGTTACAAGAAATTAAATCAAACTGAACCACAGATCACTAACTGGCCTTGAAAGCACATCTAGAAAATCTAAGTGCCTCACAAGGTGGCCTGTTTCTCTTGGCTTAAACCTAATGAGGCATTTCTAACTCATGATAATCCATCAAAGAGAGGAATTTCCCCATGCTCAAGGTATTTTTAATCTGGAAGGGATGCTGTGACAGTTATGACACCTTTTTACATTGTAAAATCACTGACCAACTGTGGGAGATTGTTATCAATCTCAGAGGCATCTCATGGGCAATGCCTAGTAAGATTGTTGCCACTGTTCAGTTGGGAGGAAGCTGGAGTTGGTGCCAGAAACAAAGATAGATGGAAAATTGTCCCGGCATGTATTTGGTGGACCATCTGGAGAGAAAGAAATACCGGATATCTTGAAGACTGGAGTACTGGCGTGCGGAACATTAAACTCAATTGATAATCTTTATCCTGCTTTCAATCCCAGATGTCTCAAGTGCTTAACTATTTTTGTAAATATGGTTTTTCCCATACTACCTAAGTACTTACTTCAATACAAATTTTACCACATTTCTTTTTTTTTAAAAAAAAAGGATAACTAGATGGCAGAAAGAAAAGGAAGGCCAAATGCCAACACAAGTTAAAAAGATTTCATCAAAATACACCAGCGATTGTTTTAGAAAGCACATAGGAAAGTGGCACACTTCTCTATCAGATCCATCTTGCTGACAAAAAAGGGTATCTCTTCATTAACAATACACGTTGAACAAACAAGATCTTTTGACGCTCCCTACATCCTTCTCTAGCCTATTTTTTTCTCCTCATCCCCTACTATGTGACTGAAGAACTTCTAATGATCTTTAACTGTCTGTTTCCCCTACTATGTTTTTTTTTTTTCACCGGGTGTCCAAGTCTCTTTGAGACCCGACTAATCCCGAGGGTGCACAGGCCCTCGGCAAGGAGTTTCCCGCAAGTGCACCATAGTTAATTCAGATTTTACCCACTCCGATGGCCCTCAGAAATTGTTTGCACCCAAGACCTTGAAAGGGAGCAAACCCCAAGGCTCAAGTCAATTTGCCACCAGGCCAACCCCTCATACAACTTGTGGCAATAAACTGGACTCTGAATTAGATACTAGCTACTAGCCTACTACAACTATGAAGTTCAATAAAGAAACTAATCTCAAAACATAATATTTTACCAACACGTGATAGCATGTAATAAGAATAAATGTCTTGCATAAAAGACCAAACAATAAAAATTTTCAGCAAGGTACCTGTTCTGGGGTCTTCTCATGATATCGGCTTTGGGAGACACCTTGAGCAAGTAACTCCTTCACCCTGCCAGCAGAATAGAGTTCGGAAAGGCAACCATGTGCCTCTGCAACAAGTGCCATCCTGAACGCACAGAGCCCAAGTTGAGCCATGGCTCTATTAAAAAGTATTTGGGTTGAAATGTCCATGTGCTGGATGTTTTCCTGCAAGTGACTCATCAATAACAAGTCACGGGATGTTGAAAACTCATCCAAGATAGCATGGTGGTATATATCACAGAGCATTGCACGGGCCTTGGTTCGCTCTTCTCCATATTTATATATGAGAGAAACGAGATTGTCCATCAATGTCCTGCTGTTCTCTTCAAAAGCAGGTTTTCTAGGCACAAGCTCAGGAGTTGCAACAAATGCAGTTGGACCTCTATTCTCCTCAACCACTTTGTTTTCTTCTACAGACTCTCCCTCTCCACCTTCCGTGAGCTCAGCCAACTTCCTCATAGCATCATATACTTCTTGTGGTTTATAGTAGATGAATTCAACCTGTTTGAGAGCCACTCTGGCAGCACCCTTATAGTCTCCTGCCTGTTCTAAATAACGCTGGACATTTTGAGCAAGAACCAAAAACAATGGCTCATCCCTCAACCTCTCAACATACTGGCTGGTATGTGGATCAATTACCTGCAAGCTCTTGAAAAACTCAACATCTATCCTTTCAACAAAGGCAACCAAGTTTCCCCAGATCCTTATCGTCCCTGAGTAATCTGCTCCTTTCTGGGTCTCATTCTCATCAGGCTCCACCATGTCATCAACCACAATGTTTGGGTATTGGGTCAAAACATCAAGGATGGTAAGCATATTCTGAATGCACTTTTTCCACACATTTATAGGCATGTGTCCACTGAGACCTGGATTAATATCAAACTGGGCAGACACAACGCCAAACAGAATTTCAAGCTTCTGTGCTGGAGTCTTGGCCACCTTGGTCAAGAAGGTGAGCTGTTCAACCAATTCCATCTTTCCAGTCCCTTTTCTACCCCTAGCAGCAACAATTTCCTTGAACTTCTTGTTGACTGTCTCCCACGTGATTTGACTTGGATCCTTGAACTGTTTATCCAGAAGTTTGTCTTTCTTACTCAGCATTATCGACCACCCCTTGTCTTTCACGTCTGGCTCATCATCGTCGTCATCTTCCTCATCGGATGCAGCTGCAATCTTTGTTGGGTCCTCCTCAAACTCCTCTTCCTCATCTTCTTCTTCCTCTTCTGACTCTTCATCATCACCAGCCTCATCATCACTCACAGGGGGGTTTTCCCTATACTTATTAATCAACTCCTCATACTGCTTATTATTTTTTTTCAGTTTCTGTTTCATCGAATTCAAGGCTTTAGCATTACTACTACTCATCTTCTTCCTTGCCTCCTTATTGGCCAATGCCTTGTTCAAGAAATCCTCCAGCATCACTAGAGCTTTGATGTAGAGATTTGGTGGTTTAATCGATTCTGTAATGCGCATGACCTTCTCCAGCTGCTTATTGATCTTGTCAAAGCTCTCCTGCAAGCTGACCCAGTCATTAATCTTCATAGCGTTCTTCATCTGATCAACTGTAGCTGACAACTCCTCAAACCGTTTATCCTTGGCTGACCGGACAACTCGCTTCTGTCCATCTGACTCATCACTATCACTGTCATCAGCTGCAAGATATCTTGACCCAGGCCCAGCCACTTCCTGGGTAGTATCAGGCCCGTCATCCTCCTTCTCGTAATCGCTCTCCTCCTCCTCTTCCTCCGTATCAGTATCGCCCTGCAAATATCATAAATCAGATAACACACTCCCTAACCCACCCAAAGTTTAGGGCCTCCGGCAATAAGAACCACGCAAAAGAAACTACCGTATACAAAAACAAATCACTCATTCACTGCACCTCTGTGTCGCCCATAGATTTTGCTACTCATCCAAACACAAAACAAAAAACCTAAATCCTAATCCAGTGAATATACTCAGAAAAAACAATCAATTTCTTGTAAAAATAAGTTACCCGAGTCCAAAAACGGGACGCCATAACTTCAACAAGTTCTTAGAGAAACGGAGATAGAGTAAGCTGCAATTACACAAAATAAACTTCATATTATCAGATAAATTTACTTTATATTAGCAAGAATCAACGTTTTACAAACAAGAATATTGAAGGAGAAGAGATCGAACCTGTGGGCTGGAACTGTGGTTTACGGGAAGGTAGTAGAGGAGAATGATGAAGAGGAATGAATTTTTCAGGCAAGAACCCTAGAAGTTGATAAGGTTTGGGCCGACACGTCTTTGGGCCGTAGGAGAACATAAAAGGATGGGATTCACATGTAGGTATTGGTAACTTCATGATCCAAAATAAATTGGGATCTCAAGTAGATATATTAGATTAAGAAAAATATTTATCATTTATATCAACTAAAATTTATATTTGTTGAATACTTATAATATTTTATATTGTAGAGAACTATTTGTAAAATATATAATACAAGTTTCATTGATAAATAATACGTTTATAATATATTGTATCATTTTCTTATCTAACAAGCACAATATATTTCAAAACACTTACAACAACAACAACATATTCAGTGGAATCCTACAAGTGGGGGGAGGATAGAATATACGCAGACCTTACCACTACCTCATAAAAGTAGAGAGGTTGTTTACTGGGAATCCTCGTCTCAAAAACCCATAAGCAGAATAAACTATATATGACAAAAATTAAAGGAAAGAGAACAGAAAAAATGACTAATATCCAAAGCACATGACAATACGTAAATATGATACAATTAATACATAAACAACAGATAATGACAACACATGATATAAAACACTACTACTCTTCTACCCTACTATACCCCATGACTAGATAACCACCTAACCCTACCAACCAATTATCCTACTACTCTAATTCGCGACCTCCACTTCTTTCTATCTAGGGTCATGTCCTCAGTGAAATCAAGTTCTGCCATATTTTCTCTGATCACCTCCCCCCAGTACTTCTTCAGTCTACCTCTACCCCTTCGTGTAACTCCCAAAACCAATCTCTTAGGAGCATTAGTATTGCTTCTCTTCACATGTCCAAACCATTGCAGTCTCACTTCCATCATCTTATCAGCCACCGGAGCCACCTTTATCTTCTCCCGAATGGTCTCATTTCTAACCTTGTTACTCCTAGAGTGACCACACATCCATCTCAACATCCTTATCTCTGTGACATGCATCTTCTGAACATATGCATTTTTAATTGGCCAATACTCCCCCCCATACAGCAAAGATGGTCTAACCACCAATCTATAAAACTTACCTTTGAATTTAGGTGGTATCTTCTTGTCACACAATACTTCAGAGGCAAGCCTTCATTTAGTCCATACTGCCCCAATACGATGTGTGACATCATCGTTGATATCGTCACTACTCTAGATGATGGACCGCAGATACTTAAAGTTTTCCCTCTTGGGGATAGGCTGAGTGGCAAGCCTCACATCAAAGTCTGTTTCATCCCTCAACACTAAATTTGCACTCCAAGTATTCAGTTTTGGCCTGCTCAGTTTGAATCCTTTGGACTCCAAGGCGTGTCTCTAAGCCTCCAACCTATCATTAACTTTAGTCC
>JAPFFP010000001.1:30445830-30462886 GCA_026153255.1 Solanum medicagineum
GATTGTTAGGAGAATTAACTAGGGGATCTGGGGCAATGACTCATCTTTTAAATTTTGAAAAAGAATTTAAAAAGATGGATTTATTAGAGTGCCTTGTCTGACTTTTCTGTACTATTATATGGACTTTCATTTAACAAAGTCGAAGTAGTTTTGGGGCAGACCAAATACAATAAGATTAAATTTAAATCTAGAATAGGAGCAATAAAACAATTACATTTACATGATTTTCCAAGGTAATGGTTTGTCTTCCAGAACAACCTTTTCTTCTTAACCCATCCATTTTGGCCTTTTCATGAGTTCATGAGAGCACCAGAGGTCCATTTTTTTTAATAGATAAAGAGAATCCCAGGGGAATGTTTGGTCTTTCAAAAACTAGGGGTGGTACTTGAAGGCTTATGTATGGGTTGACGGAATACCCAAAAAAGTGCCCTAGTGGTGAATCAAGTGGATTGAGAACCATGAGTTCTCAGATTCAAATCCTAAAGAGACAAAACACTAGGTGATTTCTTCCTATTTGTCCTAGCATTGATGGACCAAGTTACCTGGTACTATTGCTAGTGGGAGGTGGCAAGGATCCCATAGAATTAGTTGAAGTGCGTGCAAAGTTGATTGGACACTACGGTTATTAAAAATAATAATCAAACCCATAAAGTTCAAATCCTGTCTTCACCTCTGCTGCCTCTTATATGATACAGGTGCGCAGTGTGATCCAATAGTAGTTGCATTGATCTCTGCCAAATGTTCTTTGTATTCATTGTTCTGGATGTATATTCGAATACTAGGACAGAATTAAGAAGTGAAGTTGCCAAGTTGACCATATTTAGCTTGGCTGAGTTATAAGTATCTAAGCCTTTTCTTTTGAATAATACTTGAATATACATATACATATATATATATATATATATATATATGCTCACCAACCATGGGTTTTTAAATGCTAATTAACTTTTGCACCATGTATGATCTGAATACTAAGATATGAGCAACAACAACAGAGTTGCTGAAGAAAATTGCAAGGCATTAGGTCTCAAGCTTCCATGTCTTTCTCGGTTGTACTACTACTATTTTCGCACTTGTGATTTCATCTGCACTTCCTTTACTTTATTGGTTAAAGCTGACAGTTAACTGTTTCAGTACCGCCCAGACTTTCCAGCTTCAATGAAGGAACTCGTTGTATTTGCGGATTTGGCTCCAAGATTCCAGATGCTTGCGGAAGAAGTTTTACAAAGACAAATTAAACTTGTTATTTATAACCTAAAACAGGTAACTCTCCTTACACAAGCCCATATTAGTTTTTTACAGGTTTACATCTTCAATGATAATATTTGCTGGCAATCATGTGATCCTAGGCTATTGATGGAGCCGATGGATTTCAAAATACTCACCAAATGAAGCAATATGAATCTGCTAAGTTGAGCATTGACCAGGTACACTTTAGGGATTTGTGCTTCCCAGCTGGAAATGGTTCTCTTCAAATATTATCCTAACAATAGGACCTGGGCATTTCTCTGCAGGTGATTTTCATACTTGAGAAGGTATATATTATCTGGCACCGTTTACTCCTCCCTTCTGCCTACCAGAGAAGTATGAGCATGGTGCTGGAGGAAGTCTTTTCAAGAATAGCAAATTATATCCTCCTGCTAGATGATATTGCTGCAGAAGAAACATTGCAGGTGAGGATCAAAACCTTTCTGTTACTTGACCAGTCAGCTTCAGACTCTGCATGTATTAAGCCATCGTATTGTGTGAACAAGAATGATTTACCAGATTGAAGTAGCAAATACTTTCTAACAGTTCCTTGACCTTATCAGCTGATTTGTTTGTTTACAGCTCCAAAGGCTGATTCATCTGCTATTTGAGAATCTGTCTTCTTTGTTGGACTCTATACTGGCTGTTAACCAGACAGGAAAGTTGCAGGAATCTCCTGCACAAACACTTGATAATCTTATGCCATCCCTCCGGAAATTACGCAAGCTAGCAGGTAATCTTATCGTAGGAAGTGTTTATTGCAGAATGATATGATTTTCAACCTTACTTTTTTTCTCTGCTGGTCATTATCAATAGATCTCCTGGATATGCCATTGAAATCTATTACTGCAGCTTGGGAGACCGATGAACTTGTCAAGCATGGGTTTAAGCAATCAGAGGTATGTATAAAGAAAAATCAAACATCAATTAAGCTAGTACCAGGATATCATAATTGGTTGGGTTAGAATGTGCTGTGTTTCACGTGTAGAATGAGGATCTATAACAGAACATCCTAAAAAAGAAGAAATTTTCTTAGTGATGCAGCCTGTAATTTATCACCAAGCTGACTTAAAATATTGGTTTGTTTGAAGCATCATAGGTTTCTGGATGCTGGCAACCAGTGCTGACAACCATTTATTCATTGAATTATCATGCCATATTTATTAGCTCTCTGGCTTCTCAGGTTGAAGATTTCATCAGAGCCATATTTGCAGATTCACCTCTGAGGAAAGAGTGCTTACGAAGTATAGAAAGTAGATGTTACCAAGCTTTCAGTTACAGTTAGCTCATTGGTTGCTCCAGCTAGACGTTTTACTTGTTTTGGATCTCTCTCAAGTCTCAACCTCGACAAGTTGCTTGTGATCATTTTTTTTTTTTTTTTTGCTTCAGGAACCTTCTATAGTCCATTATTATAAGTCTTAAAATCAAGGAATTGCTACCTTTATGTATTTAGTGGAGTTTGGCAGTTAGAACCATAGAATCTACTTGATAGGCTTCGACCTATGAAATGTGAATCGGTTCATTGCACATTTATAAGAATAGCATACAACTGACAGACATGACACATTTTAGATTCTTTGGGTTGATGAGAATTAGAGTTGATCTGCATTTTCTCAATTTAGCAATTGTAAGGTGAAAGATGTTTGCATTGGCTGATATTTCTTTTGGGCTGTTGTATTTAAGTGTTGTCCAGTTACTTGTTAATTCTTTCATTTTTGAAAGCATATTATTTGTTTAGCATTCTGAATAGGGCTGGCAAAACAGGTAGTAAATGTGGTTATCCTTTCATTTTTATCCTGATATTTTTGAAATAGGTCAAATATGAGTCAACTCATATTATCCATTTAAAGTATGGGTACTTTAATGGGTAGAAGAGCCTATCCACTGAAAGAAAGAAAAAAGGCCAGTGAAGGCTGCTGAAACCTTACATGCGATCTGTGGCGTCTCCATCTCTCTCTGTTTTTTCCTTTTCTGTTATTGTTGTTGTGCTGCAGCAGGTTAATCTGTCCTGCTGCAATGGGTTTTCTAATTTATTGCGGTGGAGTTACCCAGAATGATAAGTTTACTTCTTTTTGAAGTAGAGTCTTGGTGACCCCAAATCAACAAGAGAAAACAGCTTTTGCATTGATATGGAAATTCCTGCATATGTTTTCACAGTGGCAGTACTAGTCATGACAATGTTATTGGTGTGAGAAGGAATAAGAGAAAGTAAATTATCCTCCTGGAAGTTGAGGAAGGCCGTTTTGATTTTGGAATTTCTTTCCACACCCAATTCTTCTGGCTTTATATCGTGGAAACAGCGCTTTGATTTGATGGATATGGAGAACTGCTCTTATTTCTCTCCGACGAGGTAGAGGTAATACGGCAGCGTATGTTCTACCCTCTCAACCCAACTTATGGGTGGTTTTGAAGGTACAAGTGTTTACTATTAGAAAGAAATAATAGAGAGGAACTAGTATAGCAAATTTTAACTTGTTTGGGATTGAGATATGACATTTATTCCTTCATTCTTAATCAAAACGGGACCATCTTTGTTAGGGAGTGCTTTGTAGAATTTTTTTGGGCAAGCATTTAGATTTACTCGGAACTCAATGTGGATTGAAACCTAAAAATGAACATATTTGTTTGATTGACTCGCAATGAAGAAATTGAGTTCATGGCCAGGGCTCGAGGAACCTTGGTTCTGAATTCTGGTGGGAGTTTTGCATGGGTAATCAAAAGGATGGTTGACATGGAGAATATTGGGTATCGTCTGATACAAGGGAAGGTAAGTTCTGTATAACAATGAAGTGATAAAACCAATTACTCATAAAGTGCACAGTGTTATTGGATATCCATTTTTAATTTACTGTTGTTGAGATGAGAGTTCCCGAGAAACAACTTCTTTAATTCTATGAGGTAGTAGTAAAGTCTGCGTACATTCTACCCTCCCCAAACTTACTTGTGGGATTCCACTGGGTATATTGTTGTTGTTGTATTTTTAATTTAGTGGACAAGTAAAAATTGGACGAAGGGAGAACGTTTATAATATAACTGTAACACATATTAGAGAGTACTATTTATAAAATATACTCATATAATACAAGTTTTATTAATAAGTAATATATTTATCATACGTTTAAATACACTCATAATACATAGTGTCAATTCTTATCAATCACAATATATTTTAAAACACTTATAAAAATAATTGCGCGGACTCTTCACTTTCAATGTCGCACCCGAGTCAGATTCTCCGAAAATACATTATTTTTGGCGAATCCAACACGCACCCGTCGATACTTTTGAAGAGTCCGAACAACATAGCTTATAATGCATTTATATTGCATATATAATTAACTTCTAATACAAGTGCAGATTTATTAGTATTGCTATAAATAGTAATTTAATAAATAAAAAGTATTATTATAATTATTCATTAAAACGTACTTGCCTGAGTAATTTTTCACAGTGGTTTGGTTTACTACTAAGTCAAATCCAATCAAATTGCCACTCTTCTTTTATTTTTTTTCGTGCAAAAATATTTCTGTTTAAATAAAAAATAAAAGAGACAAAAAGAGAAGAACTTACCGGAAAAAACGAAGCAAGCCATAAATAAAAGAAAATGTTAGGACAATACAAAGAAGTAATGTGTTGTAGTGGATGTCCTCCCTTAACTATAAATCTTAAATGTGAAATTTTTTTTGATAATAGAATTTTTTGTGATATAAATTTAAATTCGAAATAGCAGATTTTAATATGAGTACCATCCAATGCCGGACGAAAAATTAAAAAGAGTCCGGGTGGGGCCGGCCGGCGTAGACCATAGATAGCAAACGTATTCGGGTCGGGTCAGCCAATGGAGAGGAGAATTTCAACTTTGTTACCAACTGTATGAGTATATGTTGGTATCAGAAGCTCTATCCTTATAAAAGTCTTTGCTATTACCGGAGAATATTGATTATGGTGAATACTTATCTTGTATCAAACTACTGCTCATTCATGATCCGTCATGTATAACGAGAAGTTTGATTTTTTTTCAAAATGTATCCTAATCAATTTTCTAATAAATAATCGGCTAGTATTTGGGACCGTAGCTCATTACTTTGGCAAAAACAATTGAATGGGTTTTTATCGGTAGTTTTTATTTGTTTATTTTATAAATTCTCAGGCAGGGAGAGGGGAGGAATCAAAGAAGTTGCAGCTCTACTCATATTTTAGGAGCTCATGTGCATTTCGTGTCCGAATAGCTCTCAATTTGAAAGGTTTTTTTTACCCTATTAGTTTCTCTTTCGGACAGTTGGGACTGTTCTTTGTTGACCCTTTTCTGTTTTTCCTTGTTAGGATTGGATTATGAGTATAAAGCTGTTAACTTGCTTAAAGGAGAACAAAGAGACCCTGGTTAGTCTCTCCTTTTTTCCTTTCTTTTGGGTGTTTAAGCTTTTGAATGGTTGAAAGATTGTTAGTTTTGGGAAGTTATAAGGAGCTGCTGGTGATAAAAATTAGTTAGTGAATGTTTATACTTAGTGTGTGTTTGGTTATGATGTTAAGTGTTCTATTGGAAAATAAGTGGCTTTTTCACTTGTTTTCCTGTGTTTGGTATGTAAGTAGAAAATATTATATCAACTATGTGTGAATATAATCTACACAAACTCTATGGGAGGTGCGTATGGGGGTCTATGAGGTGGGATGTATAGGAAGGTGGGAAGAGACAATCAATATGGAATGACATTTGGAGCTTCTTTTTCTTGATTTCACTAGGGAAGTTATTCTCCTCATTTTTAAGGAACTTCTTTTCCTACCGGGTTTCTCAAAGATTTTGACCAACCAAACATAGCAAAAATTGAAAACCCGTACCAAACACACCCTTATTGATCATTAAGTAGAGAGCGTGTGGTATTTGTTAGTATGTTACATGGAGCTGCTGGTTGTGGTAATTAGGATTAAAGTTGAGAACTTGGGTTTTGGGGGTGTTAAACAAATCATTGTAGAGTTCTTTTGAACTTTTTTCTAATTTTTGGTCTTTGTACTCTGTGGAATAGAATACTTGAAGCTGAATCCCCTTGGATATGTGCCCACATTGGTGGATGGAGATGCAGTTATTGCCGACTCTTTTGCTATCATAATGGTGCGTTTTTCTTGTGCTCTGTCATTTGAGTGTGTAACTATTTCATCATTACTATGTTGGTGATGGGAATATTTCTTGGGCAGTATCTGGAAGAGAAGTATCCCCAGCGAGCATTGTTGCCTCAGGATCGTCATAAAAGAGCAATCAACTATCAGGTACAAAGGAAAAGTGGATGATGGTATTTTATGGCCTTCTTCTTTAGTATTGATTTAAAAAAAAAGGAACTAATGTTTTTTTTAGTTCCGTGCTCTGGGGTCTGATTATTTGATATCACTGTGCCCATGTAGCTTAAGCAGCTGGACCGAAATTCTAAATTTTAGCGATTTCATGCAGTGGAATGAAAATGACTTGGTTATTACCTGGAATCTCTGCTGAAACACTTCCTTTGCTATTGGGAATGAACCAATTGCTTTTAAACGGAATGTTCCTTGTTTGAAAATAAAAAGAACTTTAGATGCCCTGATCAATATTTATCAAAAATAGATAGTATAATATTGAATGATTTAGTACATCATTCAATTCTAGTTGTTTTCAATCAATTTCCTATTGAGGAATTCAAAGAACCGTGTGCATTTTATGTATTATTTTCTGATGACTTAGAATTTCCTTGTTTCAGCACTTAGATGTGCACTTTGAAAGATAGACTCGGATAGGAATAGAGAGCGTGACATGGTTTCCTCATCTCAGATGTCTGTGACCTTAACTTTTTGGTATTTCCAGGTCCATCTTTTGTTGAGTCCATGAGCGAAGTAGGATAATCCACTTAATTTGGGACTCTTCTATAATCTATCTTAGAATATGGCCTTCTTTGCTTCCGCTTGACTTCTGCACTAATGCTTCTCATGAAATAAGCTGCTAGAAAGAGAAATTTTCATTCTTGTGAATTTCTATAGCTCTTTCTCAACCTTTATCCCTGGTATCCTATGTCTTTCTGAAATATTATTTTGTCCAAGTTCTTGGAATTGATTTAGCAAATCTCCTGTGTTTTTCATTTCTGCAGGCTGCAAACATTGTTTCGGCAAACATTCAGCCTCTACAGAATCTTGCAGTACTTGTGAGTTAAAATTACTATTCTGTTCACTGGTCATTTTCATGTGCTTAAAGATTCATATGATTTACCCTTTATTTTTTTCTTGGCCTTCCCATTCACAGAACTACATCAAAGAAAAAGTTGGCCCTAATGAGACAATCCCTTGGGTTCAAAGTCATATAAAAAAAGGCTTTGAAGGTAACATTGCTCTCTGTGTATTTGCAGACAAAGCGTGAATTAACGCTAACTTGTTTCCTGTTCCATAAATTTGTTTTTGATAAGTATTTTGGTCCCCATAGGACTAGATTTGGACAGTACCTCTGCGTGCTTCACCTTGCAGAAATTGAATGGCATACATTTAATGTTCGGAAATATTACAAATGTGCCCTAAGAAGAGCCTAAGATTCTTGGATGAAGACACTAGAATGGTCATTTTCTTGCTACGTACTTTTGCAGTTGTCGAGTACGCACTCGCTGGTATAAGTTAATCCTAGACTCTGTAAAGGTAGTTGTAGTAACTTCAAGCTAAATTACTGTTCAGTCTTAGGCACTGGGTATTTGATGGAACTCCTATTCAGATGCTTATAACAGAAATTTGCTTTTTTTTTTCTTTTAGTAGTAACCCAGCCTATCAAGCAGGGGCAACTATTTGCCATTATCAATATCCCGGCCAAATCTGCATTAGCTATTGCGGTTGGTTTGTTCTTGCAAAATGATAACTTTTGCTTCTGGTTGCTGAAATTGCATCTCCTTTTCTTTCACTGATCCTGCTTGCTTGTTTTTTTTATCCTCTGAATCTTGTTTTAAACTCAACCCGTCTTTACAACAGCCACATGCTTTTGCTCTTCTTAAATGTTGGATCAAGCTGATGTTTTTAGGAAATAAACCAAATTAATATCCAAAAAGTTGTTTCCTTGTAGATCTGTAGCATGTGGTTTAGATGCTTAGGTCCTTGGCATTTGTAATTAAAGTTCCTGAAGACACATTTCCCAAAAGAAGGTTCCTGCGGCCACAACGTGCTAGGATTTATTGTTTGATGTACTGCAGTTGATTGCCGAGGTTTTCTTAACAGAGATTTGCTTTTGCAGCACTTGAAAAGCTACTTAAAGATTATGCTGGAAAGTATGCAACAGGAGATGAAGTTTACATGGTTTGTTTCTTTTCAATTCATATTGCTGCCTACATATGCACTGTCAGCAAAGAATGCTAACAGATGTCCTGATTTGTTTTATACATATGTTGACCTTAGCAACTAACTGTGCACTTTTGAGTCTTTAACAACTAACTGTGCACTTCCGAGTCTTTAACCCCATAGGTCTCAACGCGCATATGCTTTATTTTTTCTTTGATAAGCAATGGGAAATTTTATTAGTAAAACTCCGGTAAATGCTATTAGCAATATTAAGTAAAATCTCCACCCTTTCTATCTCTCAGACATTAGAACTCCTTCTAAATTGAAACATTCATGAGCTTCCATCCCGATAATCAGCTATTGTTCCATTTTTGTCAAGTAAAATGCTATATAAATCAGGAACCATGACCACTAACGATTTGTTAGGTCTCATTTGTTTTCTTAATTTGGTCAAAGAAGGTAAAGAGCATTTAATTTTAATGTAATAAGTAAGCTCAGTAGATCTTGATTTAAGAAAAATACAATTATACCTGCATGATGAAATAGTGATGACTTCAATGGCAGAACAGTTGATCCCGATTCAGTTCACTCAGTATTACCTCTAACCGAACAAAACGATGGACACTTCCATGCCAGATTGAATCCAATTCAGATGCTTAACTTGTTTCGCAACTTGCAGGCCGACTTGTTTCTGGCACCTCAGATCCATGCGGCAATCAAGCGATTTGCAGTTGACATGGTAATGCTTTTATAATAGACATCCCATCATTACACGAGAGTCATTTTTACTTCTTCTCGGTTTCTGGTATAAAAAGGACATGGTACAGTAAAGATTTTGTAAACCTAAAGAAGGGAAGTTAACGTCTTTCTTGATTTATGTAGTTCAGTGTCTTACAAGCCTCAGGTAATTATTATCTGATCCTGTGAATTGTTTCTTAATGGCATACATAATGAGTACCTAAAAGTTGCTTATGTTTTCTCATCTCGGAGTAGAGACAAGGCAGTGCACTACTACCTTGCTTGATCAGATAAATGGGTATTCATTGCAGCTGCATTTCATTTGTCTTGGTAGCAGCAATCAATTGTTTCGATTGTTCCCTGACAGTTTACCTTACTGTGAATTAGCATCTTGCCAATCCATTGCTTTCTTACTTTTTTGGGGGGTATATTTCTTCTTTTAATCAATCGTCGCTTTCAAGAAATAATTTTTTCCTCTCAAATAAACTGGATAGTATATCCACTTCACTTGTTTTACCATAGTCAATGGTGGTACTTTCATATTTCTTAGGTGAAGATATATGCATCCATCCTTTTTTCTTTAACGAATGTCTTCTTCCTAAAAGTTGTCAATGCAACGTGCAGAATCAATTCCCTACTCTGGTGAGAGTATATGAGGCTTACCAAGAGCTGCCCGCTTTCCTGGATGCCATGCCAGAAAAGCAGCCTGATGCCACATGCTGAGGCATGGATCTGAGGTTCCTCTTTTGTATCACATACAGATTAGTATTTCAATGAACGGGCCAGCCATCTACATTACAGTTCCCTTCTCAAACCATCAACGTAACTGCTAGAATTGCATTTTGGCAGAACCGTTAGATATTTGCTACACGTTCTATTTATGAAGGCATTTGCCTTTTGTAAACTTCCTTTTTATGAATAAATGTACAGCTGTGTAGCACTACAGTTATGGTGTAGTGATGAGCTACTGAAGTAAAGTTGGTGAAACTGGTGTTGTATCTGTGTTAAGGAGCCCAAGATGACCATTGCTCATTCTATGTTGTGATTTGTTAATAAAGTTGTTTGCATGTTAAAAAGAGAGGATCTTTCTACTGTTTCCTTATTTGGTTCAACGGAGTACTTTGGGAGACATATCATTCATCACTAACTCTGTAATTTCTTGTAGTGTTAGGAATTCTAGAAGGGAAAAAGGATTTCTACAACAAACAGATACGTTTGCATTGAATTCTACAATAAACAGAAACAAAATCAATACACCAATTATGCATATCCAAAGGCATTGAATGGTAACACAATCCCTTAATCAATCGTTCATGCCTGAATTCTAAGTTAGGCCTAACAGTTTCCTTCTCAAGTTAAAAGTTTTTCTGCTGAGGTTATCTTCAACTTCTTGCATTTGCCATTCCTTTTCCGTCTCATATTTGCGGCAGTGATAAGTTTATAATCCGAGTGGGGCATCTCGCTAAACTTGCCAAACCGTTCCTCATAAAAGTGCCACACCTCTGACCTGCTCAAGAGAAAACCAATAGCAGAACTTTAGCAAGGAAGTTCACATAGAGAAATAAGTTGGAACAGGAAAATAGGTGCAGCAGCCTACCAATATGCCAGGAACTGAAACGGTGCATAAATCGCGTAAATATTTTCAACATCTTGTTGAACTTTCTGTATGGAGGAGGTTATCGCATGAACCTGAAAGTTTTGCAACAGTGAACCTGTCTAAGATTCCTAATAACATATGAATCCATGATAATTTCGAGGGAACATCATGTGCACGGGTGTACATCGCCACAAGCAATAGCCTTACTTTAAAGGGAAAAGTTAATACCTGTTTGAGATGCCTAATTGTTTCTGAATCAGTAGGAATCACATGGTAATAACCCAAGCACATCAGTACATTAGCACAAGTAAATGGACCAAATCCATCTATTCCTCTCAGCTGCTCAGCCAGTTTATCATAGTTGGACAAGCTTGGGTTGCTACAAGATTCTTCAAGTTCTTTCAGCTGAATCCTGCCTTCAACTATGCCCTTAGCAAGCTTTATAATGCGGCCAGCTCTATAACCAAGACCGCAACGCTTTGCTAGAAAACTTTCATCAAGGGTTGCCAATTCTTTCGGGCTAGGGAAATTCCCAAGCTGATTGAAAGAGCTCAGCTTTCTATCTTCTAAAGGATCAGGATTGAACGGTGCACTTGTACTAACTTCACGAACATCAATAGTAGCCTCACAGTGATCACTTTTTTGAAGAACCTCTTTACCATCTGAAAATGCAGGTGCCACACTTACACCCGGTTTCCCTATATCCAAAATTTCATCGACTTCTGTAAGCCTCTCCAACAAGTTTCTGGAACATCCATAAACACCAGCTCTTTTCCGTGATTCTTTTTCTGCTGGTGTTCTTGGAGCGAACTGCTCGGACTTAGACATTATACCCTTCAACTGATTTTGATTATCAGGATCAGAAAAAGATGCAGCTGATGAGAGACAGTTTAGCTCCAACTGCAGCTCACATAATGCTTCAGCCATGCTCAGCGTCCTTGACCACCTACACAAAGGAAGCAAAGATTATCAACAAAGGCCACACGCTTATGAATGTTTGTTTCTTTTGATTTTATCCAAACACCATATCAAGCTGCTACCAGGCCTACTTGTCCACAATTTCACTTCTCATTAAACAAGTGAATTCTCTTATTTTCTTAAATTATTCAAAATCTTGATTTCCTTACTCTGATTGCATACTATAACTGGGTCGACTGGCAAAATTCTTCGCATAGCGTTATACTATATTGTCTCTTTTTGACCAATGAATGTAACTAGTTTAACACTGCTACTCAGTTCAACTACTCACTGGCAATTGCAGAGCAGCACACACTTCACCATGTCCTCAAACAATGTCGGCGATCTAAACACTCTACCAAATCCCCTCTCCTTTGCTTCTCCACAAATCTCCTGAAATTGTTTCACTCTTTTATTCTCTTGCACTGATAATCTCACCATTCGCCTCACTTGACCCTAAATAACAGTAAAAGTGAACCCCAGCCATTAAATCAAACTACACAACTCAAGGAAATGCAAAAAACAAATACTTGAGGAAAAAAGAATACCAGCAAAGAGCGTTGGTGTTTAGTAGAGAGAGAATCGGTTCCGAAAACACGGAGGAGGAGTAAATGAGGAGAGTCCGAGGGTTGAGTTATTCGGATGAGGACTGATTGTTCGTGATCATCGTCGTTAATGTTTTCGGAAAGGCGCAGTGGACGTTCTAGGGTTTTGGAGAGAGTGTCCCAGCGATTTGGGGCCATCATGAATAGGCCGTGGCTACATACTGCTTTTTCCAAATCGAATGTGGCGTCGCCGTCTCCGTCCCCGAGTGGTAGCTCCACTACCACGCTGCGGCGGCGATCGATCTCTCGCCGTTGCTGCATTTTACTGGTGAGAGACGTTGTAATGAGAGAAGAGGAAGAAGAAAGTATTAAATTTACAGACTAATATAGCCCTTTATCTTTTAGTCAATGTTCATTTTCGCCCTCAACCTTATTTTTTGGAGCACTTTGGCATTTAAAAAGCTTTTTTGAGTGCTAGACGAAATTGGATAAGACTTTCCTACAAAATTGCCAATTGTGCAGTTTAAGCAAATTAATAGAATCATGTCAATGCGATTAAATATGCGTCATCCAACTATCTTAAATTCTTTAACAAATGAATAATAAAAACTCTATAGATTGAGAGCAACTCATATGAGGAGTCAAAGTATATTAAACAATTACTAATATCAAGAACCTCTCGCGAGGATGAATATTCTCGTGGCAATTGTTAGACAACCAAATTCACAACTTCAATTTCTATTTATGTCTTAATTTTATCTCTCTCAAAATTATTAGATTTTTTATTTGAAAGTGATTTGTATTTGTTCATTAAAGAGTAATATTTTAAATTATAGATAGAAAGGAGTGGATATTGTGAATTAGAATAGTAGGTTAGATTGATGTCTGGTCGTGTAATATAGGATTTGTCAGGTCTTTATATCATGTATTGTCATTATCTATCTTATATGTGTTAATTTCATAGTACTTACAAACTATCATATGCTTTTCGTTACTAGTCAATATTTCTATTTTTTTTTTCATATCTAGTTTATTCTGCTTATGAGTTTTTTAGATGAAGGTTCCCAAAAAACATTGTCTCTACTTTTATGACGTACTAGTAAGGTTTGCATACATTCTACCCTCCCCACCTCTATGAGCTATTGGTAAAATTTGCGTATATTTTATCCTCTCCAGACTCCACTTGTGAAATTTTATTGAATATGTTGTTATTGTTGTAGGAGCTAGTTTTGACTATTTATTTCTAGAGAGGCAAATGTGCAGTTAAATAATAATATTTGTTTCGATTTTTTGACGTATAGTTTAGTTTGTACCTCAGGTAAACGTATGCTAGATATTTTGACTTCTATGAGTTTCTTTATTTTTCTACATTTTAATTATGCAATGTTTTTTTATGTCAAAAATAAGTTATGCGTATTTTAGCCATGTAAACCAGTGATTTATTTATAAATAAATTCCATATTAAAATTATTTTTGCAGATATGTAAATTCCCGGTCCCAACCCCTAATGTCATTCTTGAATTTGTCCAACCTTTATAAAAGGCTTGTGGTATGAGATAAAAATTGTATGCTTAGAAGAATGCAAATTGACAAACATGATTTTTGACTTTCGCCGTGGCGCCAATTCTTGTTCTGCTTCTACTTGTTCTTCTTACTTCATTATTTTAAGGGCCTAGGGCGCTTGCTTTAGAGTTCAAATGGAGTATTCAAATATATAATCATCCAAAAGTTTCAATCTTTATCTAGGAAGAAATCTCCTATGTACAAAGAATATGTCCTCTTCTTGATTTCTCATACGTTGTATAACAAAATATAAGGAAAAGACTTTCTTGTTTATGTTTCTTACCTGCACCCTTTAAATTCTTCCCCATTTATGATTAGTTTTTTAGGATGATGAAATCAGAAAATGACACGGGGTTCGGATACTTGGTCAAAGTTCTTGGTTCTTATCAAGAAACCTTCTTGTTGGCTTGTTCTCTCGAGGAATCATTTTACGTAATATACTGCAAACACATTATTTTATTTGTCATTCAACAGATTTTCTTGGACTCATTCTTTTGTCCATGCAGCGTGAAGGTCAATGATAACTTGCTGGATATTAAGAAGGCGTTATTTACAAGAACTGCACTGAGATATAGTTTTTCTTTTCCAACAGAAGTGTTGGGATTTTGGATGTTCAGGAAGAAGGTTTTCTATGCTGGAAATGGGTTCAAGAAGTCATGTCTTCATGCTGATTTTTGTATCCCAAATTCTGTCTATACTGGGACAAACAGACAGTAATGATGGTAATGTTTTTTTCTTTTCCAAATTATTCATTTCAGACTATTTGGGAAGCACTTTCTTCTTTTTTGTGGTTAAATCCCCACTTGGAACTGTTTCAGATTTGATTGCTACTGATTCTATAACTTTGATTGCTAGACTTGAGTGTATTTTAGATTCCTAACTGTTCAAAAGTACAAACATCTGAATTGTTTTGGGGGGTTCATGGAATAGAAATTAATAACTATCGTATTCCATCCCGCGTCATGGTTTATTCTATTTAAGGAATTTAAACGAAGCATGTTGTTTTACTTTCTTTGATGCCACAGTTGTGTGGGCTATTTGACTAGTTCTTGTTTGAGCTTTGAGTTGGAGTGACTAATTCATATGAAAAGCTTAGGGGTTCCTATGGTCCCAGCCTATAGTTTTTGCTGATTGTCAGTGGCCTGTGGCGCTGTGTTGTGATTGATTGCTACATGCATGCTTGTGGAAGCTAGCATAAGGAAAAAAATACCAAAGTTAAGCAACAGGAAGGGATAAACTAAGTCATCGCGAATGATGAGCGAGAGAATTTTATGATTTAGCTATTCTTTAGCATTATTGAAGACTGAGTGATGTTTTTACATCAGCGTTCCTAGTGCAGTTGTAGGGAAAAATGCTAGCCAACACATTCCGTTCAAAATTAAGCATCCTTCAGGGGTACTCAGAGTCGTGTTTTCTCTATTGGGATCTTTTTCTGACTTTGCTCCCAATTTAGGACATAGGAAAAAAAGTTGAAACATGCTCTTCTCATAGTTTAGCTGACCAAATCTTATCAGCTGAAAAGGCATCCAAAGTTAGCAATGCAGATATAGAGTTTAGAATAGCAACAAAGTTTCGAAGAAGCTGCTATACTATCTGAATTTATTGTCATGGATAGTCAGATGAAAAAAAAGTATTAGAGTACTTTTCAAATTTGAATGCTTTTAACTTGAGCTTTAAGAGTATGTTAGTAGTTGGTGAAACATCTACTTTTTTGTTACTATAGTACAGAGACCATTTATAATTCCTTTTACTGTGCAGCCTCTGCTCTCTTTGCTCTCAAATCAAGTTGGAATAACTTGCCACCAAATTGGGAGGGGTCAGATCCTTGTGGTAGCAGCTGGGCAGGAATTATCTGTAATAACTCACGCGTAATCTCAATGTATATCCTCGATATTTGAAATTTCTGATTGTTCTGTAGCTTACCTACCTTCCCTTCCTCATTGTTTTCTTTAAATTTCCTTTTGCAGAAAGTTATCAGGCATGGGCTTGGAAGGCAATCAGTTTGGAGATCTTTCATCGTTAACTGCGTTGCAAATTTTGTATGCTTTTTATTTTTGTTTTTCTGTCTTGAGTGTTAAGATATCGATGATGAGATTCCATACCTATATTTCTTTCTCCAACTCTTATCTGAAGAAAACTGTAGTTTCTTGTAAAAATCATTAAGAATGCTGCAGCTAGTTTCCAAAGTAAATTAATGCAGTACCCATGTCTTTCTTTGCTATACATATAATTCTGGCCTTGTCTCTTCGTCATCCTAAAGTAATTCTTGTAAGTTTTTGTGAGGAGTATACATATCATAATTTCTCAACTAAAAGGAATTATTTCTTCCATTCAGATAAGAGGACATCCACTGCTCTAACGAGTTCCTAACCTTTTTCTTACCCCAAATTAATCTATTCAAATGGTTAATCTCTTTGCTTCGATTTATTGTACCAAATTTAGTTTCTGAGGCGCACAGTATGAACTTTTTTGTTGTAGGGACCTCTCGAATAATGTTGGGTTGAAAGGAACTCTTCCACCATCAATTGGAAATTTGAAGAATTTGACAACCTTGTAAGAAATTCAAATGGCCACTGCAGTATGTTCTATATAACTATGTAGTCTACACTCTGACTTCAGAAGCTGGTGATTTTATGCAGAATCTTAGTTGGTTGCAGCTTCTTTGGTCCAATTCCAGATTCAATTGGTTCTCTGCAGCAGTTGGTTTTTATGTAAGGATTTACTTTTCCAGTTTATCCATTTGCTTACCTGATGTTGAATCATTAATTGGTTCCTTTTTGTTTACCTGGAGTTGAATTGTGCATTTCTTCCATGTCGGACTTTGATGACTGAGTTATTATTCTTGCAGTTAAAAACAAGTTTTGTTAACAATCTTTTATGCTTTTCTTATCAATGCTCCAATCAGATCAGGGTCAGTTCATGGAAAGGTGTATTAAACATTATTAAGATTGGATTTCATTTGAAAATGAAAAGTTGCCCACAAGTGATGGGTATATAAAAACAGAGATTCTCTAACCAATAACTTGCAAAGTCAGGTGCCTAGATAATGGAGATGTGCTGGAGTAGGATTCAGTAAATTGAAATTGACTTATTGGAACTTAGTGGTCCAGTTACTGCAAATTCATCCCTAACATGCGAA
>JAPFFP010000001.1:30462986-30477436 GCA_026153255.1 Solanum medicagineum
GTAGGATTCAGTAAATTGAAATTGACTTATTGGAACTTAGTGGTCCAGTTACTGCAAATTCATCCCTAACATGCGAAGTAAATTAGACGAGGTTGGCATGGATTCATTTTGTAGTTTCTCATGAAAAAACACAATCATCTTTAGTTTTTGTGAGGATCATCTTATGGTCGTATAAACAGAAGCAGACAACAGAGATTCTCTAAACTATAACTTGCTAGGTGGCTAGATTATGGACATGTGCTGGAGTAGGATTCAGTAAATTGAAATTAATTTATTGGAACTTAGTGATCTAGTTACTGCAAATTCATCCCTAACATGCGAATTATTGGCATGGATTCATTTTGTAGTTCTCATGAAAAAACACAATCATCTTTAGTTTTTGTGAAGATCATCTTATGGTCGTATAAACAGAAGCAGACAACAGAGAGGTCTTCTCAATTTCTTATTATGTTCCAAGACATTCTTCATCTTTGTTTAAGGGTCTATGATACCTGTTTTTTTAAGCAGTCAGCTTATTCTTGACTTAATTTCTTCTCTTTTTTTTACAACGTCGACAGATCTCTAACTTCTAACAGCTTCACCGGGCCAATTCCACCATCAATTGGCAATTTATCTAAATTGTCATGGCTTGATCTGAGTGACAATAAAATTAATGGGACTATCCCAATCTCACACGATTCAACAGTTGGTTTGGATTCACTAGTCAATACCAGACACTTGTATGTTGCCTCTCTATAAAATGTAACCTTTTCTTTCTAGTCTTTTTCTCTTTCTTAGTAGTTGTATAAAGTTTTATCCTTTTCTTGCAGTCACTTGTCAAAAAATCAGCTCTCTGGCATAATCCAACCTCAACTCTTCAGTCCAAACATGAAGCTGATACATCTGTGAGTATGTAGGCAAGTTAAGTGCATATTTCCATTTTTAAAACCTATATATCTGGTTAACTTAATCTACTTAGGTTTGATAAATCTTTTGAGGAATAAATACATAATGACCTTTTATTCTCAAGCTGAATAGCAAGTTTTAAGAATGTATATTTTTGCTTCTTTTATTGTGTGCTTCGTTGCTTGGAGCTATGCAAGTATTTTACATTTTCTTTGAGTGGCATCTTTCTTTTGTCTCATCTTGTTTAGTTATCAATTCTCATTTGTAATTACTTGTGATAGATATTGTATTTATGATGGCATCCTTTTTATGTTCGACTTCCTTAACACAAAGTGGATTAACTAACATTGTTGCTTTGGTAGAATATGTGCTCTTCTGCATTGGGCTCTATGCCAGCACAACTATATGCATCACTTTCAAACTATCCTGTCAGGTTGTAATACCATAATATCCTTAGGAGAGAACAATATCTTTAATGTATGTTCATTGTTGATGGAATCTTCAAGAAATGATTTTCAATTAAAAGACCTTAAGAATGGAGACTGATGCTGAAGAAATGACATTGATGCATAAGAAACAGCGCCATGCTGCATTTCATTTTTCTCTTGATTTTGATGATACCTGGCTTCCTACCGATCAGGATTTTAGATCACAACCAACTGACAGGAGAAATTCCAGTGTCTCTGGGAAGTCTGCAGAACTTGGAAATTTTGTGAGTTCGTGTTGTCAGAACCATTTGCTCAAGTACTTTCTACCTGAAGTTGTGTTCATTATCATTAAATCTCTTGACATGGCTACAGGCGACTGGACTGGAACTTTCTGAATGGACCTGTACCTTCCAATCTCAACAATGTTACAAGTCTCAGTGAGCTGTATGCACTCAGTAGAGGATGTACCTAATCAATTTCTGTTGATCCCTTGATGTAAAAGTAGCATGCTGTTGGTATTTTATTTCGAAAATAAGTCTTTCATTTTTTATTTTAGGTACTTATCTAATAATAATCTCAATGGATCAATTCCGGACCTTGCGGGGATGAACTTGCTAACCTATGTGTAAGTCGCTCTTTAGGTTTTATAACTATGAAATATGCACTAATGCTTGTAGAGTTCTTTTACGACTGATTTGTAAGTTCTTGTCGAAGAATTGCTTCATCCTATTTGTTAAGAGACTCCTTTCGGCAAGGATGTGAAGAATGTGTTTCTTATATTTTATTCCTACTGTTTGCAGGGGCATGAGCAATAACAGCTTCAATGCATCAGATGTTCCACAATGGTTTACAAAGCTCCCTTTATTGAAAACAATGTACTTCTCTCTCACCTCTCTCTCATGTGCACAGACACAAAAATAGTTGTATCAAGTATAAAACTCTGTGGTGGAATAACATGCAATTCTCTAATTCGCCTACCAAAGAACCTACTCCTGTTTTCTTGACTACCACAAACATGCTTGACTTCCATTAATTTGGCATAGAGCACTTAGGAAATCAATGGAATATTGTGTAGTCTTAGTGAAAGGGCCAGTATAGAAATTGAAGTGATTAGCCTATATAGTTGGCCTAAGCAAAGCCTCAAGACAACATAAATTTAATCTGATGAATTGAATCTTGAGTAGAGGTCGTAGCACTAAAGCCTACCAATCAAAGAGGCTTAGAGAAAGTGTAAGCTCTTCATTCGCTTCACGGGGGTGACAGAACACACAACTGGAAGTCAGAGGGCCCATATAACCCGTCTCTTTTTGCCTCATCTTTGTTGGTGAAAGGAAACAACAATTAAGCATTGACATATGCTATTCCAGATACTACTTTTCCTCTACAAGCCATTTATTTGGACTTGGGAAAAAAATCTTACAGAGAAAATGATTTTTTTTTCTTTGATTATATATGCTACTGTTTTACATTATTTTGGTAGCACACTTTGCACCTATTGAGAAAATCTACATTATAAATGTGATCCTAAAGAAAACTGGTCTGCAAATCCTTTAGAGGAGGAGTTTGCTTTTAAGCAGCATATATCAAAATTTAAGGATACTTCAAGGAAGATAAATATTTGAGTTGCCTTTATCCTGGGGTTCTTTGCTGCTTTAGTAATCTTTGATGGACACTGTAACAGATATATGGAGAACACAACACTGCAAGGACAAATCCCTGTTGACTTATTCAGCCTTCCTAACTTGGAGACTATGTAAGTTCACACTTGTTCTCTCATAAAGCCGAATTTAGGCAGGGGATGTTCACTCATTAAAATAACATCTTGGATTTAGGATCTACAGCATCACTCTTACAGACGACATTGTATTTGATCACCAATTGATTATATATTTGTAGAGGATTAGCCAACAACAAGCTCAATGGGACATTGGATATTGGGACCAGATATGGGAACAATTTAACACTTGATTTGAGTAATAATTCCATCAACGACTTCACTCAGAAAACAGGATACAACATGAATATTTCGTGAGCAAATTACTTCTCTGTAATTAATCCTCTTATTATGCAAATTCTTCTGTTGTGGAGAATAATGTTATATTATATTTTGCAGGCTTGCTGGCAACCCGATTTGCGATGGAGCAGGAGCAACAGCCAAATACTGTGCAATTCAGATTTCCAATGATTCCTTCTCATCACCTATGAAGTGTCCAGCAATGTCCTGCAATCCAGACAAAACATTAAGTCCTACATGCAAATGTTCATATCCATACACTGGGACATTACATTTCTTTTCCCTGTCCTTCTCAAATTTAGAAAACTCAAGCTACTTTACAACCCTTGCTGGCTCTATGATGTCTGCATTTCTATCCAATGGGCTTCCTGTGGATTCAGTTTCTTTAAGTGATCCAACAGTTGATGTTTATAATTATCTTCAAATTGAAGCACAAATCTTTCCTTCAACACAGGACAGTTTCAATCATACATCAATTCCTTCCATTGGTTACCTGCTCAACCGGAATCCTTTCCAACTCCAATATTTTGGACCCTTTTTCTTTATTTCTGAAAGTTATTGTTGCTTTGCAGGTAACAAAACATGGTTTAAGCACAAAAACAATCTGCTCTTCTGGTTCCCAAATTCTTTTCTGCATAGATTTGCAATTCTTATATAGCTTAACACGTTTACTTATTTTCGTAACTTAGACGGAAAGAAGAAGTCATCATCACATACTGGTATCATCATTGGAGTATCGGTTGGTTGTGCAGTGCTTGTTCTCTTAACACTTTGTGCTGGCCTTTATGCTTTTCACCAGAGAAAGATGGCTAAAAGAGCTGGTCATAGCGGTAACCCCTTTGGTAAGATCAGATTTTCTTAGATCTGCACCATTTTATCGACATTATTGCTTTTTAGCTTTTAAGTGGTGTGTTATTTTTCCCTCCCAATGATGGACTTATATGAATACAGAATCTTGGGACCGTGATACGAGTGGTGCTGTGCCACAACTTAAAGGAGCAAGATGGTTCTCATTTGAAGAGATTAGGAAGTGCACAAACAATTTTTCAGAATCTAACTGCATTGGATCTGGGGGCTATGGGAAGGTTTATGATTTTTCTTTTTCTTTCTGTTCCTGCTATAAAGTTCAGCACATATTTAGTTTACTTAAGGCCTTAATTTTCCTTTATCCCATGGATGAACAATATATTGTCCATCTTATGATATAGTGGCATAAATTCATTTTAGCTACCATTTTAAAAAGCAATGATGGTCACAAGCTCTTGACTTGTTTGATCTTTGCTTCAACTAAGGGTGGGCATGGTATGCATTTTTGAAATTTTTGGTATTCGGTATTTATAAGTAGAACACTTAAATGCCGGACAATTTATATATCTTATATAATACTAGCAAATATATTAAATAGTATTAGTACGAAACTAGTTATTCAGACCTTGGAGCTTCGACTAGCCTGTCTTTATTGAAATGTCCTTTTTGTATAATTGATTAATGAAGGGAATTTCCCCGAACCCTGCGGATAGCGGGAGCTTTAGTGCACCAGGTTTGCCCTTTTTTTTCTTTTCTTTTTAGTACTTCTACATGTGTAAGGTGTTAGTATGGTATAATTGAGATGGTTTTAAATATCCATAGTCACAATCATGAGTATACGTAAGTTGAAGTCGAACAAACTATGGTTACCGATTTACCGTACTTAAAAATACCGAAATCCAATTTACAAATACCAAACCACACTGGATTAACTTGGAATGGTGATGGTCTAGTATTTTAAAAACTGAAATTACCGACCTGAAGATTTTAATATAGTACCATGCCCGTCCCTCGCTCCAACTATCACACTAAATCTGTAGATTTTTTAGATACTAAGGTAGGACATTTAGACATCTGTTACACATCATTGCGAAGGTGATGAGGCAATCTTTTGAATGCAGTAGTTATATGTCGATATGGCATTAGCATCTTGCACATGAGATCACAAACTTCTTCTACAGATTCACATATTTTAAAGAAAAGTACGCCTTGCCTGTATGATGGAATAGGTAGAAGTGTTTAAGTGAAGGAGGCAATCTACACAACTAACTCTTTGTATCTTATCAATTTAAAAACATTTCCCCGTTTTCCACCTCTAGGAGCGATTATGAACTAAACTAGTGTAGGATTTATTCAGCTGCTCAGGATATTGCATACTCAAAATGAAATATTACTGTGAGGTAGTATTTCTTGGTGTGAAAAGCCAAAGGCAATAAGGAAATAAGTCTCTTGGTTCATTGGTTACTTCTTTCGGAAGGTTCAGCTGCTGAAATAGTTGTTTTGCGCACCTATATGTTTTACCCCTGCCTCATTTGTGTTAATTACCAGCAACTTAGGAGATACAAGAATTTGCTGAGGCATTTCTAATTGAAATACATTGTTATTATTCACTGATAACTGATGTCATCTAGGACTATATCATGATTTTTGGGCATGACTGACATATGCATTGCATGGTACGATAATACTGCATCTTTCACACTTTTTTTTGCTAATTTTTTGTAGCATGTCAAATTTTCCAGACTGATACATGTAGCATCAACAGGTCTACAAAGGAACTCTTGCTGCTGGAGAGGTAGTTGCAATTAAAAGAGCACAACATGGATCAATGCAGGGGGCTTTTGAGTTCAAAACAGAGATTGAGCTATTGTCGAGGATTCATCACAAGAATGTTGTAAGCCTGGTTGGATTTTGTTATGAGCAAGGTGAACAAATGCTGGTTTATGAGTACATTCCAAAGGGTACTCTAAGGGAAAGTCTTGCAGGTAAAATATTTTTATGCATCCATCATTCCATATGTTTGCTTAAGAGGAAGCAGATGCTAACTCCGGTCCAATCTGGCAAATAAGAAAAGATTGAAATTTCTTCACTAAACAAATATCGATCTATCCACTGAACTGCCCTGTCTATACAGTGGAAAGTGTTACATTTGTGTAAAATTGAATTCATTATATTGCTTCAGCTCATTTACAAATTTAATTTAATTATTCTTAATCTGCATATGGCTCTTGCAGTCAAGCCAAAATTCCATTTGGAGTGGACAAGGAGACTTAGCGTAGCCCTTGATGCGGCTAGAGGTTTAGCATACTTGCATGAGCTTGCAGATCCTCCCATAATACACAGAGATGTTAAGTCAAATAACATCTTGCTGGATGACCATTTAACTGCAAAAGTTGCTGATTTTGGCCTATCAAAACTTTTGAGAGATGGCGACAAGGGCCATGTCACCACTCAAGTCAAAGGTACATTGGTGAGTATTACAACCTTAAACCTTGATGGATCAATTTGAGCCATCTTATAATTCTAATGGATTTGTGTATATCAAACTCTAAACTTGAAGGCGATTGGTACAGCGTCAAGGCTAATTTTCTTTATCATGAATGATTGAACAACATGAAGAAAGATGATTCCCATTAAAGATTAGTCACCACATGTTATTCATTGTTTAACACGGTGATATATGCAAATTTTGATTTCAATGAACATTTGATATTTCCATAATGCACCATCCACACTGCTTTGAAGTCCCATTTTCTAAGAATGTTCCTTTATAGGGGTACTTGGATCCTGAATATTACATGAGCGAACAGTTGACTGAGAAAAGTGATGTATATAGCTTTGGAGTGGTGCTGCTCGAGCTGCTAACTGCAAGAGCTCCAATAGAACGAGGAAAACACATCGTGAGACTGGTTGCAGAGACCATAGATTCAAAAGATAACAGCAAACTCTACCAATTAATTGATTCAAGAATGGGTCCAGGTTCAAAGCTCGAAGGCGTTGATAGATTATTCACATTGGCAATGAGATGTGTTAATGAATCTGGCGCTGACAGGCCTTCCATGGGAGAGGCTGTGAAAGAAATCGAGAGTATCCTTGAACTGGCCAGCTTGAGCAAGTACACTGAAGGCGACCTCACTTCGTCTAGTTACGAGGATACAACTCAAGTCAGTCTTGACAATTTTTATAACGACAACGCATTTGCTTATAGTGGTAAATTTCCTTCTGGAGGCATGAAAACTACTTATTGAATCTAGTAAGGACTATGAACTGTGATTTACATTTGTTTGTTATATTGAGCATATATCTATGAATATCATTCTGTTTGATTGTTTGTTACTAGTGATTCTTCTGTTCTAATACTAGCTATATCTGATGTCAGAATGACGGAATGATTTCTCGAGATTAAGTGATTGAAATGAAGTTAAGTTGTAATTTTGATATTAGGCAAACATCTTTGTAAGTTGTAATCTCACCATTTCAAATACTTGTCACAATTTTCTTTAGTCGAATTCACATATTAATCAGAGTTTCTTTACTCCAGCTTTACTTGAAAGCAAAGCTTCAAGAGCAAAGGAACCCAATAATATGAACTTTTGGTCAATATTTTAAAATATATATTTTTATATTGAAAAATATTGTAATTTATATTATTTTTGGTATAGCTTTTGAATATCTAAAATTTAATTTTATGATGAAAATTAGTTAGATCGACTCTTGAGGTAAAATGTGATAATTATTTTGAAATGAAGAGAGTATCTTTCAACACCTTGTACGATGCCTATCAAAATTTGAATAAGTTACCTAGCTCAAAATAATGTATATTTAACAAAAGTTTACGTACATCCGCTATCTCATCCTCAACTCATAATTCGTCTCGTGTTTATTCAACACCCTAACTTAATAATCATACGATCTCTGAATTTAAACTATTGAGGATATAAATTGATGGTTCCTTCCTTCCCAATTTGGTGGCAAGATATTCTGAGAGCAAAAAGTGCAGTGGCTGTCCCTTAGATGAACCAACAAACATTGGTGGAGAGCCTCCAGCAATTCCGTCACATTTTGAGAACATGCATAGCCCAGAGAGACCTCTTCACTGGCAAATCTCTGCATACCCTTTACATCAAATCACTCATTCCGCCGTCTACTTACTTCTCCAACCATTTCATCCTTCTCTACTCCAAATGTGGCCTGCTTACCACTGCTCGCAGGGCTTTTGAAGCCACCCCTGAACCCAATGTCTTCTCTTTCAATGCTATCCTCAATGCCTATGCTAAAGAAGCTCAGCCCCACCTTGCCCACCAGCTGTTTGATAAAATTCCCCAACCAGATATTGTTTCTTACAACACCCTTATCTCTGCTTATGCTGATCTTGGTTGCACCCTGCCTGCTCTTCGACTCTTTCTCGAATTGAAGGACACGGGTCTTGCTATGGATGGGTTTACTCTTTCCGCCGCTATCACTGCTGCTAATGACAATGTTGATTTCATTACTCAGCTTCATTCCTTGTCGCTATCTTCTGGGCTTAACTCTTATGCTTCTGTTAACAATACTCTCATCACGTATTATGGCAAAAATGGCTTTCTTGACTATGCGGAAGGGGTTTTCATGTCAATGGGTGAGATAAAAGATGAAGTTTCTTGGAACTCGATGATTGTTGCTTATGGGCAGCATAGGGAAGGGACAAAGGCTCTGGCTTTGTATAAAGAAATGGAACTTAGGAACTTATATTTAGACATGTTTACTTTGGCAAGTGTATTGACAGCGCTTACGTCCCTAGAGGACTTGCCTGGTGGGCTTCAATTTCATGGTCGGATAATCAGAATGGGCTATCACGAAAATCCACATGTTGGAAGTGGGCTGATTGATTTGTACTCGAAATGTAGCGGTGGTATATCAGAGTGCAAAAAAGTATTTCAGGAAATTCCTTATCCTGACTTGGTCCTTTGGAATACTATGATTTCTGGATATTCGCAGTTTGAATTATATGAAGAAGCTGTTGCTTGTTTTAGACAAATGCAGCTTGCTGGTCATCAACCTGATGATTGCAGCTTTGTTTGTGTGATTAGTGCATCTTCTAACTTGTCATCGCCATCACTAGGGAAACAGATTCACTCCTTGGCAATCAAATCTAGCATTCCTTCCAATCGAATCTCAGTGAACAATGCTCTCATTGCAATGTATTCAAAATGTGGAAATGTGCATGATGCAAGACTACTTTTCGATAGGATGCCTGAGCATAATGCTGTCACTTTAAATTCTATGATAGCAGGCTATGCTCAGCATGGGCAGGCAGCAGAGTCGCTGTTACTATTTGCATGGATGCTTGAAAGAAATATGACACCTACAAATATAACATTCGTCTCTGTCCTATCTTCATGCGCGCACACTGGAAAAGTCGAGGAAGGAAAGAAGTATTTTGGTTTAATGACTGATAAATTTGGGATAAAACCAGAGGCTGAGCACTATGCATGCATGATTGATCTTTTGGGTCGAGCAGGAAAGCTCGAGGAAGCAGAGAGACTAATCGAAACAATGCCATATGATCCTGGTACAATCGAGTGGGGCTCATTACTTAGGGCATGTCGAACGCATGGTAATATAGATCTAGCAACCAAGGCAGCTAATCAGTGTGTTCAGCTGGATCCGTCAAATTCGGCACCGTATGTCATGCTTGCGCACATGAATGCTTCTCTTGGCAGATGGGAAGAGGTAGCATTGATTAGAAAAGAAATGCGAGACAAGGGAGTGAGAAAGCAAGTAGGTTATAGTTGGATTGAGGTGGCCAAGAGGGTTCATGTCTTTGTGGCAGAAGATAGTTCTCATCCGATGATAAATTTGGTTTATAAATTCTGGGAAGAGATGTCAAAGAAGATGAAGCAAGAAGGATATTCTCCGGATTTGAGGTGGGCTCTGATGAGAGATGATGGAACACGGCTGGAGGAGAAAGAGAGAGGCTTATGGCATCACAGCGAAAAGCTGGCAGTTGCTTTTGGGCTTTTATCGACCAAAGACGGTGAACCTATTCTTATCATGAAGAATTTGAGAATATGTGGTGATTGTCATAATGCAATTAAGTTTCTATCTGGTATGACAGAAAGAGAGATTACAGTAAGGGATTGCAACAGGTTTCATTGCTTCAAAGGTGGGGCATGTTCTTGTGGGGATTACTGGTGATAGCATATAAGTTTAGCAACCAGATTGCCAATCTTATTCCAGTCAATTCATTTGATTGCCATGGGCTATGGAGAGTGAAGTTGTTAATGTCTCTAGCATACTTTGAGTTAGTAAGATGGAGTAAATTTTGTACTAAAAAGAGTTCACACTTCACAGCATGGAACTCTGTTTTTTATTGGATTATTGAGTCTTAATCCATTTTGATCTTATACGTTTAGTGCTCTACATGATGTTAGATCTAGTAAGAAGTTCAAGTCATTTGCAACATATGTCATTATGTCAGTAGGGGTATGAAGATGACAGCCTCTTGTTCGTTCAGTGCAAGGTTAATTATAAAGCAAATATGGAATGTGATGTTACATCTTAAAGAGGTGAAATGGTGCTTGGCTGAAATAGCAAAAGAACCCTACAAAACAAAGGAAGCAGCCAGAAGTTCGGTGTGTGCAACACAATCCCAGCAAGCATATGATAGTCATATGGAGAAAAAGAAATCATAATGTTTGAAGGTGATTGGATAGCAACAAGGTTAATATTCTTTACCATGAATGACTGAACAACATGAAGAAATATCATTTTGATCCAATTAAAGATTAGTCTCTACATGTTATTTATTATTTATGTGATATATGAATATTTTGTTTCATAGTGCACCATCCATCCTGCTTCAACATACCATTTTCACAGAATCTTTGTTTGTAGGGGTACTTGGATCCTGAATATTAGATGAGCCAAAAGCTGACCGAGAAAAGTGATGTATATAGCTTTGGAGTGGCATTGCTAGAGCTGATTACTGCAAGAGCTCCAGCTGAACGAGGAAAACATATCGTGAGACTGGTTGCAGAGGCCATATATGATTAAAAAGATAACACCAGACTCTAAAGAATAGGTCCAGTTTCAAAATTAGAAGGTGTTGATAAATTATATACACTGGCAATGAGATGTGTTAATGAATCGGGGGCCTGAGAAGCCTGAGTTACGCTGTGAAAGAAATTGAGATTTGAACTGGCCAGCTTAAACAAGAATACTGAAGAAGAGCTCACTTTAACTATCTTTGAGGACACAACTCAAGTCAGTCTTGACGATTTTTTAATGACAAGGCTTTTGATTAGAGTGGTAAATTTCCTTCTGGTGGCATGATCACCACTAACTTAAGTGATGAGGCTAATGCACTCCATCAAATTTTAAATGTCAAGGCTAATGCATGCATTATTTTTTCTAATCTACCAAACGACCCCTAAGGTGTATAACTGTGATTTACATTTGTTTGTTATATTGAGTACAAGTGATCTTTGTATCATACTTATATATATTCTTCTTTGCTGTTGTGTATTAAAATAATAGCGGGTCCGATGCCTAACCATATTGTTCGGCCATCCAAATTCATTCGGTTTGTATCCTACTAGTCGTCTATATTTACATTAAACCAAATAATTTAACGATAACAATGATAAATTAAATTAAAAAATGCATATTGTTATGAAACTATATAAAACAATATAAAGAATAAAGTAGGGGAAAAGAGAGAAGATTTCTTATTGCTTTTGAATAATATTCAGATGTATATTACAAAGAAGGAAACCTTATATTTATAGGGAAAAACCTAACTTGGTAGGAATCTACACAAATAGACATTCACCGTAAATTGAATGTCTATTTGTAGATTATGTGTCTTGTTAAATCCTTACTAGATAAAACCCTGTGGGAAAAAATTCTAGTGAAGGAAAAATAGTATACATATCTAATAATACACATTATTTGATGCATCATTCCCCCTGATCAGAACATCAATCCAAGGACTTTGTGTACCATCTTCTTGAAAGTTGCAATTGGTAGAAACTTGGTGAACAAATCAATCATATTATCACTTGAACGAATCTGTAGGACATTCATATCACCATTCTTTTGGAGTTCATATGTATAGAAACATTTTGGTGAAAATGGCTTTGTTCTATCTTCTTTTATGAATCCTTCCTTTAGGATCAAAGAGTTTCTCAAGCTCCTCACTTTAACTTCTTTAAGCAAACAACCTATTGCCTTTTGAAAACTCTTCAAGAGTTCCAATTCAAGTTATCAACTTGCATAACAATATGAAAAATTCTTTATTTATTTAATTAATATGAGGATTATAAACAAGTTTTTCAAGAACTTGTAGATTTTCATGCATTTCAAATCCTTCACATGCTTTCATATCAATTTTGTCTAGTGGCAATATTCAATATTAAATGCATGACATTTTCTAGTGTCTAGATTGCAAGTCAAATAAGTTTTGCACTTACCAAGGTGCATCATTCCACTTGATAATTAGAGTACACTTTAATATACAATATTGCGCTATATCGTATCAAAGATATCATCGACAAAATATCTTTTTTGATGATTGCAATGTGACATAACTAGTTGAAATCTCATCACTTCATTATTTTCAAGTAACTACCCCTCTCATGAGATTTCATGAAGTGTTATATCATAACCCGTTCAAGAGCATATTGCCTCTTTATTATGACCATTTTGGTCATGTGCTCTTTTGCTTTCAAGAATTATCTTATTTGGGATCAATTGCATATTTCATGCATGTCATATACTCTGTCCTTCAGGGACATTCAATAAGAGTATTTCAACTCTTAGTTTCTTGTTATCTCCCCCTTATGTTAGACAAACTAACATATATTTCAATCTATCTTGGAGAATCCATCTTTTATGCATCAGGGTATATTTATTAATTATATACCGCATATCAAAATTATTAGATGAAAATTATATGGTCCCTGATCATAAATCAGTTGAGGAGAAATGATCATAATGTATTGGATTGATGCATATCTTTGTCTATTATTTGTCATATTTCAGACCATGAAACTTTATTCTTATAAGCAATGATTGACATTTTTTTAAGGCATTTAGTGTCAATCAGCTTGAATATTTATCAATATTTTCAAGGTGAATTATCTTGATTACGTATTTTGAAAGTTGTGCTCTTAACTCAATTATCTTGCACAAACAATTTTATGAATGTCAAACTTCAAGTTGACAATAAATGTACATGTGATTATCTTATAGATGCATCAATTTCACATATCACATGATGGTGAATGAGCCCATATTCACCTTTCGTACTTTCAGAATTTAGGGAATTCAGTCCCAACATTAGTTGATCCAATCAACTTATCATGATAACAAATAATCTTGAAGAATATTTTATTTCTTCAATATATGTCTAATGTGTAAACTTCAAGTTTAACATGACATGTGCCTTTTGCTATAGTAAGTTTCTGATTTACTATTATATGAATAAATTTCAGATTGCATACTCGGGGAGTAAATTTCAACTTTATTTCTTCTCAACTACTCTACTTGTCGTAGAGGTGAGTCGTGATTCCTTTTAAATCTGTAAATGCATCTACAATTTGATTTGCAATTTTTGTATGTGAATAATCTTTTGTACTTCTTGCTCACAAATAGAATCATATGGGATCAAGATGAGACAATGATGAACTTTTCCACAAAATTTCTCTTTTAGTATTATTATCTTCTCCCCCTATTTTTGAAAAAAGTGTCTCATCAAACTGACAATCTGCAAATCGAGCATTGAAGATATCTCCAGTTAATAGTTCAAGATAGCGAATAATGGAGGATGATTCAAACTCAACATATATTTGTAATCTTCTTTGGGATCCCATTTTTGTGCGATGTGCTGGTGCCACAGGCACATATGCAGCACATTCAAAAATTCTTAGATGGGATATATTAGGTTCTTGACACAAAACCAGTTGCAATGGAGAATGCTTATGATAATTTGTGGGTCTGAGACGCATAAGTGTTGCAGCATGCAAAATTGCATGTCCCCATACAGAAGTGGGCAATTTAGTTTTCATAAGCAGTGATCTTACTATTAATTGCAAGTGTTGAATTAATGACTCGGCAAGGTCATTTTGAGTATGAAATGAGCAACAGGATATTTAACTTTTATCCCAATGTATAAACAATAGTCATTAAATATTTGGGATGAAAACTCTCATAATCAACTTTCCTTGATAACAAGTAGTACAAGAAATTTCACCATTAAAAAGAATCTTTAGGTTCTTTAATGGATGTCCATTTGAATTTTCTATAATTCAAATCATTATCAAAAGTTCTCATTC
>JAPFFP010000001.1:30488513-30503387 GCA_026153255.1 Solanum medicagineum
CCTCTTAATGCAGCATCATGGGACTCAAATAAACATAGTGGTGCTGTTCCACAGTTGACAGGAGCTAGATTTTTCTCATTTGAGGAGCTCAAAAAATGGACCAATAACTTTTCAGAAACCAATGATATTGGTTCTGGTGGTTATGGAAAGGTTAGCTTTTATTGGACATGCACAACCCCCTTCCCTTCACCGTCATCATAACTGAAAATATCAATATATGAAGAAGTTTGTTTGTACCAGCTCCTCTCTCCACTGAAAAGAAAATTTCTTGACTGCAGTTGGAACTGTATTAAGTTTTAAACTGTACAAGTGTGGGTCTACAGGTTTACAGAGGAACTCTTCCGAATGGAGAATTGGTTGCAATTAAAAGAGCTTTACAAGGGTCTATGCAGGGTGCACATGAGTTCAAAACTGAGATAGAGCTTCTCTCTAGGGTTCATCACAAGAATGTCGTTGGACTTGCTGGTTTTTGTTTCGATCAAGCTGAACAGATGCTGGTGTACGAGTATATACCTAATGGCACCTTAAAAGATGCTCTTTCAGGTATATGTTGGTCCCTTTTTATTTATTCATTGAAACTAGCTCCTTTTAACTTGACCAAAAAAGAAATGAACTTCTGGAGAATGTAACGAAATTTGTACTTGTAGGCAAGACTGGGATCAGGTTAGATTGGATGAGGCGACTGAGGATAGCCATTGGAGCAGCCAGAGGTTTACAGTATTTGCATGACCTTGTCAATCCTCCCATCATACACAGGGACATCAAGTCCAACAATATTTTGCTGGATGATCGCTTAAACGCAAGAGTTGCTGATTTTGGCCTGTCCAAGCTTCTCGGTGACTCTGATAGGGGTCACATTACCACTCAAGTCAAAGGAACAATGGTGTGTAAAGATTCTATCAACGCCTGCCTGAACTTGTTTCATTTTAGAATATTGTATGCTTGTATACCCTCAAATTTCTGATGTCCAGAAAGTTCAGAAATTTAATCATGTGTCAGTGGTAAGTTACAATCTATGTCCTTTTGATGGATGCCTTTTATTTATCAGGGATACATGGATCCTGAATATTACATGACAAACCAGCTGACTGAGAAGAGTGATGTTTATAGCTTTGGAGTGGTGCTGCTTGAGATAATTACAGGAAAAGTTCCTATTGATAAAGGAAGATATATTGTCAGGGAAGTGAAGAATGCAATGGACAAGACAAAAGACATGTATAACCTTCAAGAAATTTTGGATCCTGCAGTTCGCTCTGGTGCAACTCCAAGAAGCTTAGAGAAGTTTGTGGATTTAGCACTCAGGTGTGTTGAAGAAGAAGGAGCCAATCGACCTACAATGAGTGAAGTGGTGAAAGAGATTGAAAATATAATGGAGATGGCCGGACTGAACCCGAATGCAGACTCTGCATCTTCTTCAGCAACCTATGAAGGACCAAACAAAGGCAAGAACCATCCTTATACCGATGAAAGTCTTTTCGTTTATAGTGGAGCATATCCTCCGTCAAAGGTAGAGCCAAAGTAAGATGATACATATTCTTTGGCCTGTTATGTGTGTACAAATTTGAGAGAATGCAGAATGATTCAACTTATTTTTGTCTTTGGAGTAAATAATTGTACAACAGAGAAGATACTGAAATTTTTCTGGAAACTTTTTTTTTTTTTTTTTACCTTCTGTATAAAGTGTGTAAAATTTTTCTCATATCAATTAGGATAATCATTTGTACATGAAGATTCACATTTTCGTCCTAATAGAAATTGTGCATTTAATGTTTCAGCTAAGCCAAAGTTTCTGCAACTTTTTGTCAAAAGTTGACATGAGAGAAAATTTATGTTGGTATCTTTTTATAACAGCCCTTCACTTAATTGCGGGAGCAGACGAGATTTTAGTCATTTGCATCAAGCTCAAACGTCCTTCATGGAAAGGGGTTCAACTGAATTTTCTTTGTGAACAATATATAGAATAGAAATAGCATAAAAACAATTGTTTCAGTTACATAAGAAACGCAGAAGCAATTCCTTTCAAGAAAATTAAATCAAATCATTCTCAATGAGTCCATAAGAAGTGATCCCGACCTCTCTACCAAGTTTCGTAAGTGCTGAAGATTGATTGGCTTACACAGAATCTTTCCGGACCTTATGTTGGTGTACACATACAAGGTATTAACTCTCACGTTCAACTTAAATAGGGTCTATCCCATGGCGTTCAATTTCCCTAAAGCTTGTTCGAGTGCCCTTCTTGACAACTTCTTGTGAATGACTTTAATCAGTTGACAACGACCCACAAATTTTCATTTTCCAAATTATCAAAAACCTAATCATGTTGTTAATATTCATTCTATTTATTAGGATTAACACCCAATATGGTTAATTATTATCATGAGAACTATTTAATATTTGATCGATGCTGTGATGAAGGTTTTCTTTTTTAGGAAAAAACACTGGAGTAGGGAAAGGAAGGTGAGGATTGAATCATCACCAACTTTAGTGAAAGAGTAAAACAAGTCATGGTAAGTTTAGGAATTTTCTATAAATCTGTTTTCTTATTTTGAACGATGAATTTTTTATATGTTGTCTCTGTTCAGGGGCTTCTCCTTTCGCGGAACCACCTAATGAGTTTTATGCTATATATTTATAGATTCAATTATATGTTTGGTAAAGGACGTATTATGTATATGTATATGAACTACACATATCTGGAAGTTTGATATGTCAAAAGTTATCAGGGAAAAAGAAGGTTAAAAGTTAGACGAGAACAAGACGATGAAAAAAAAAATTAGAAAGAGACTTTAAGAGAAATCTACTTTGAAGTACATTCGACTGTATCACTGTGACACAATTTATGATCTAAAGGACAAACCCTTTTACAGCAGCATACTTAATGGACCCCATTTATGGGGTCTGACCGAAGAGAGTAAAATGTACGCAAACCTTACCAAACATTTATGTTTCTAAAAAATGTACTTTGACCTGCCCTACCCTACCTCATTTAAGCGTTGCCCCCATTGTCATTGCTATTGCTAAGATTTCCCTATCTCTATTTTGAAAATTTTGTGAGTTAGTTGGCTAAATGGAACAATCCCTTGTTCAACTCCTTTACTAGTAAATGTATCATATAGCTGTACCAGTCATTGATAGGCAGAACTTGGAAATAGATTTGAAGTTAAATTTCGCTTCTTGATTTTAATTTGTGAAGTTGATCACATGTATGATAGTTTCTCAACGATGCCGCAAATTTCCGAGGTATCTCCGAGTCGGTAGCCGTGAGACTAATCCTTCGTTTCATGGTTAGCGCACTAAGCGATAGGAAACTGACATATTAAACCAGAATGCAGAGGTCATATATGAGGTGCTTGAAATGACTAACTAATGAGTGCTTTTGGTGCTAGCTATACCCATTTTGGTCCATCTCTAGGACAACAATGCACTTCTAAACAGAGAAATCAGTTCATGAGGAGTTTAATCCACACTGCTATTCTTATCTTCTATATGTTTTTTAAATCTGAATTGTTGTGTTTTTACTGTATGTATATGATTTCTATCAATCCTTTTTCTGGTATACGCTCTAAAACAGCCCCATTCAATATTATGCAGCGCTTTGAACTCTAACAAATTTACTGGAGGAATACCTGCTACCATTGGCTATCTGACAGAGCTTTATTGGCTAAATTCATCTGATAATCAGATTGAAGGGAAAATTCCTGTCTCTAGTGGTAGCAACCCCGGTCTTGATATGCTTGTTAACACTAAACGTTCGTAAGCTTCTCCTTTTTCTTGATATTGTTTTGTCTCTCAACTTCATTTTCTAAGATTATTTATTTCTTCAGTCAATTTGGGACGAATCAGCTATCTGGTGAAATTCCAGCTCGTCTTTTCCATTCTAATATGACTCTTGACACATCTGTAAGTTCCGTCAGATTGGAGAATAGAGGTGAACGAATTATTATGTCCACAAATATTTGACACCTCACTTGTAGTTGAGCTCACCTTCTGATATTCTTGTTAGTGCATGTTTTTGCTTCTGAGAATAGTCATGTGAAAGAAGCTTGATAATTTTATCACAAACAACTTTCCATTACGGTTTCCTCACGCTTGTATATTCCAACTTGTAGGCTAGTTGAGAACAACAGGTTGACCGGGGAAATCCCAGACACATTAGGACTGGTCCAGACTATAGAAGTGCTGTAAGTATTGCTATCTTGTGATTTCCCTTTATAATCTAGTAAAGTTTCTTGCTCTCTCTGTAACTTATGAATCGCTTGTGAACTAATTAAGCTACTTGTATTGCAACAGTTGTCTTGACAGGAATGCATTCAGTGGATCTGTGCCACAAAACCTCAACAATCTCACACATGTCATTGAACTGTAAGTAGAAAATGAAACAATTTTCTGAACCTACTATAGGTCCTCATAATTTCATGATGTAGTACATTTTGACCATGTATTTCAGCCACATATCATACAATAATTTGAATGGTCTTTCACCGAATCTCACAGGCATGAATGCGCTCAACTATTTGTAAGTTGCTATTCTAAGTTTTGTGCCCTTATACCTTTGTGTTGATAATCTATCATTGTTGAACATAGAACTATAAATATTTCTCCCCAATCATGGGCACTTACTTTTGCAGGGACATGAGCAGTAATACATTTAATGCATCAGATTTCCCATCATGGATCCTCAGCCTGCAATCATTAACAACATTGTATGCTCTCTCTCTGTTTCTTGTGTATGCATGACCATGAGCAGGTGCACAAGTGCATGTGCATACTGTGCATGTGTATATGCCTGATGCTCTTGTATTGTGAGGGTAATGACAGACACAGGACTTCAGGGATCAGTTCCAGCTAATCTTTTTAGCCTACGCCAGTTGCAGACAGTGTAAGTGTCCCTTTTACTTTGTGTTGTTTTTGTATAAACTATAGATAGATTATGTGTAGCTAAATATCTTAACTGAAATGTCCTAATTCTGTATTATGCTGATATTTGTTGACAATGTTCTCATTGCTTACAGCATCTTGAGGAATAACAAACTCAACGGCTCACTTGTAATTGAAACCACATATAGCAACCAGTTGCAGCTCATTGATCTGCAAGATAATATTATTGAATCATTTACTCAAAGATCAGGGCATCCCTTTCAGATAATGTAAGCTTTACTCCCTGATTCTTCAAGCCATAGACCTCCAAGTTGATGCGAAACACAATACGGCTGACACAATTAATTGATAAGACTCCCTATTATGGAAATAATTCAAATAATTAATTTGAAATTATTCTTGCCATAATAAATTACAAAGCATTCCACTAAAGATTCGTAATTGCACTCCTCTATTTATATTTTGAAATTCCCCATTAAACACTTATGTAATTCCCCATGTTAAGATTACAGATACTAATCAATAAATTCAATTACTGACAAATTTAATTTAAAGATTAATTTCCTTTAGAGCACTGCTTAACTTATTTATGTGTCAGATTCATAAATCTACTTGCAAGGTTTGACACGATGAAAACTTATAAGCTTCTCAAAAGGCATATCATCAATCTCTATACTGAGACATGGATTCCGTCAACTAACTTATTATTTCACCAATATATATTATTATCATCCAATCTAGCACGCATATTGACTCATGATCAGAATCTCACCTTTTTATAAATCAAAACGATAAATAATATATACAAATCATAATAGTTATATCAGGATTGAGAATATAAGTACATTTAACAATTTAAAGAATATGTTTTTATTAGTCAGTCTAAAACAACTATCTCTACTCGGTCCCGTACAATACATACAATATGCATTAGCACAAGAAGTTTGAACTACACTGTTCCCATAATCAAGATAAATTATATATAATCGTGTGGTACAATTATACCGATAATTTGTCCAATTTTCACCTTAGATTATGAATGAAAAGCTTTATACTTATAAGAACCGATGATTTAATCTTCTGTGTATAAGCTAAAACTCTTTACACTAAATCATCTACTATATAAGTAAATGAACAGATTACATGATCTATTAAAACTTTTATTAAAATTGGATGAATAATTCTATAATAAATATTATATCTAAACTCATGGTTAATAGTATATATTCCAACACTTACTAAAAGCGCAGGGCCATGCTCTCACATAACAAACAAAGTTGCACATTTATAAATATTTATTCAATAAATAAGTAAAAGATTTCTTTAAAAATATTTGTCGAAATAAATATAATAGGAGCTAAGAGTGAGGCTACGGGCGTGGAATGGTAAAAATGAGGATTACAGAGGAAAAGGGATAAAGATGAGGTATGTTGGAGAATGAAAAACAGATACTCAATATGAAATGTCATTTGTTTTTCTAGTTCTACTAGGAATGTTTTAATATCTTTGAAAGCTTTAAATTACATGATAATAAATTTTAGGTATATGTGAATATATAATAAGAGTAAAAAGTAAAAGAATGAGTAATGTGTTGATATCTTTTTCTGAATAAATTATTTCCAAAATATCAACAGCATATGAATATAAAAGAAAGCTAGAAAAGTCCACTTGCTAAATTCCCTTCCCTTGGACAACCAATAATGTGTGGTGAGTGAACCCACCTCATTGAGAGAGCAACATACCTGCCTTAGTCAAGAGAGTGGACCCCAGGTCCTCGCTTCGGATGATCACTAAAAGAAAAGTAGATTGAAGCCATAATAAATGATAGGCAACTTAAGTTGGCTCTCGATCATAAAGAGATATCGATTTTGAGGTTCACTGAATATGAAATCGACTGTGTTTTACTCTTTAATATGAGACTTCTCGATGCGAATTCAAATTTACTCATACTTCAATGCAGATACCAGACATCGGATGGACAATTCAAAAATATAATTATTTTTTTACATTTGGAAAGCAAATATTTAAAATAATACTTACGTATTTTCTCTTTGTTCATTTTTATTGGTACATGATTGACTCAACATAACAAGAAATAGAATAGTTATTTTACTATTATATCATTCCTAATTATTGTAAGTAATATCTCTCGTTGAAAAATAAATTGAAATTAACTAATGTACTGTTATAAGGACAAAATAAAGTGATGAGTTTTCTCATCTTTTAAAGACACAAGTAAAATCATTCTGTGAATAATGTACAAATAGATATGGGGGTCCAATTAATGCATGGGGTAAGTTGAAACATAAGGAATTCGAAACTTAGTTGAGTCATAAAAAGATAAAATTGACATAAATAAATTATATCTTAGAACGTAACTAAATAGGTTTAGTATAATTTTTCTGTTTTATAAAAAATTCAAACGAACAGACATTAATTTTGATATAAAATAAAACTTTTTCTTCCATTTTATATTTATGTCAATTTTATCTCTTTCCGAACTCCCCTGGATCAAGGGAAGCGTACATGTTTTTTAGCCCGTAGCAGGATGTGTCTGTTTTTATTTTGTGGACTTAGAATGTTCACTACTTACTACAGTAATAGTAGTATTTAGAATGATTTGGCTCTGAGAGTCAAAAGTCTTGCAAGTAGAGACAGATATTATCCTGGACATCAGTTTAGTCCTCAAACAACACAAATCACTTGTGCTTTCTCTTTCTTATGTTGCATGGTGGTGGATTTTAACAATGACAAAAATCAAACCAGTCCTCTTTTGCCTGCTTATTATTTCTATGCAAATTTTGGTGAAGCTGCAAGCTTTTACAGATTCTGGTGACTGTATGTCTTTCTTTCAACATCTCTCTTTTTTATTTTCTGCTCTTCTTTAGTTATGAACTTAGCGAATATAAGGAAAATAAGTTATATTGGTAGCTAGCATAATTTAACATGATTGTCACTTATTCCAAATAGGTATTTCTTAGATGATCTGAGCTACAAAGGCAAAAGGCTTTGCTGCGCTCTCTCTATTTCTTTTTAATATCAGCGTACATTATTTTTACCCGAAATATAATCATTTGCAAATTTAATTGTAAAAAAATCAAATGATTGGTGCAGATGTTGTGCTAGAGTCACTGAAGGAAGAGTGGGAAAACGTACCTCCAAGTTGGGGTGGCTCTGATCCTTGTAACGATCCATGGGAAGGAATCGACTGCAACAATTCCCGTGTTATTTCTATGTAAGTTATAATAGCTCCCTCTCATTCTATGTTATGCCCTTTGATCAAGTACGGTGTTTAAGAAATAAAAAAAGACTTTTGGAATTTGTAATTAAAATAATTTTTAAATATTTATGTAGTTGAGAATAAAAGTTAAATTATTTCTAATAATTAAAGTCCGGCAAAAAAAATATCACTACTGTCCTTTTTGTGATTAAATGAAAATTGTTAAAGAAAAATGCAGTCGTCAAGAGTTCCATTTTTCCTTAGCTCAACAACGTTCATTGTGCGAGCTGAATAGTATTCCCTCCTCGGAATGACACCGTAAATATCGAAAGAAAAATGTCACTTTCCATTTTGGTCATTTCATGTGTAATAGATAAAAATGCTTATTATCTAACATAGTTAATTGTGAATTTCAGCAAATTGTCAAGCATGAATCTGAAAGGGGAGCTATCTGGAGATATCGAAGGCTTGTCTAACTTGCAGATACTGTATGTATATTTTCTTTTTTAAGTAAAAACACTGGGAAACACTCGAACCCTCAACACTAACTCTAAAATCCAAACCCCAAACCCGACCTCAAAAGATTTCATTCCAAAGACAAGTCGTATTTTGCTCCTCTTTCTTATTGATGGTTGGATTTAAGATGTTAGAGAATGAATGAGTTCTATTGAACTTGTTGTGTCTAGTCTAAGATCCAACCATTTTGTTTGTGTGCTCGGCAATGTGTTCCGAAGGATTTGTTACGAAAAATCGTTTAATGATTTAATTTGGTGCAATAAAATGAAAGTTGAGTGACCATATGTGAAATTAATCCTGTTCTTGAAGCACCATTTTGCTTGTGATCATGCATTTCATGCACTAATATTCTTGATTATTGAAAGTTTTGAAATTCTGTTCTGACTATCTGTTTCCTTGATAGGGATCTGTCATACAACAAAGGCTTGACAGGTTCACTCCCTCAATCAATTGGAAGTTTGAAGAGTTTATCGATTCTGTAAGAGATTATGAATTATGATATCGTTTAAATTGTCCAGCTGATTTCTTTAGAGTAATTGCTCCAAGCTGCCTTGCAGGATCCTTGTTGGTTGCGGGTTTTCTGGACTGATACCAAATACAATAGGATCCCTTAGCCAGCTGGAATTTTTGTAAGGATGTCGATTTCTTCTATTTGCAACTTTTTACCTGTTACCTGTGTTTGTCTTCTTTCCGTGGTTATTTGAATTGAGAAAAGAATGTATTATAATGCTGGTATATTAACATCGATCCATGTTACTCTTGGTATAAAGATGGACCCAAAATCTATGTTAGAGTTGAGTACATTGTTTGGACTGTTTTATTCTCACAAATTGGTCATTTGTCTATGAGCTCGATGCTTAATGAATTCAAGATGTTGAGAATACGCAGTATTTGTTGTTAAAGTTAGAATATGCCGACATTTCAGTACAAGGAACAATTTGTGATTCAGATCAGCTGCCTAATTCGGTTTTGGATTCTTACAATTTAATAGTTATCTCCTCTACTGGTTGTACATTTTGAAATAAATTGTTCATCAGCCATTTTGATATTGGCATGAGATGAATTTAATTGGCGTAACTTGGTCAGCCAACCCCAACTTGTTTGAGATTGACGCTTAGTTGTTTTTGTTGTTGTAGTAATTCTTGTATCCGTCTTAAAGCTTCAGGCCTCTAGATATGTTATACTAGATTAAATTTCTTGCTGTTTCTTCTTCTGGGTTACATTTCTAAAGTGCTATCTGAATCATGCAGAGCTTTGAATCTTAACAAATTTATTGGACCGATACCAGCTTCTATTGGTAATTTATCAAAGCTGCGTTGGCTGGACTTAGCTGATAATAGGCTCAGTGGACCTCTTCCAGTCTCCCATGGAAGCACACCTGGTCTAGACATGCTTGTTCACACAAAGCATTTGTGAGTAATACTGTCCGTTACTTAAAGTAACCTCTTCGTCTCTCATTTTCATCTGATATACCACTTATCTCGCAGTCACCTGGGGAGAAATCAGTTCTCAGGTGAGATTCCAGATCAGCTATTCAGCTCAAATATGACTCTCAAACATTTGTAAGTTCCCTGAACTGGAAATGTATATATTTTGAGAATTTTTAGATGGATCAACAATAGTCTATCCACAGGTGTTGACTGACAAAACTATGTTTGAACCTTCTCAATGGCCTATTTCGTTTCTACTTAGTAGAAAGGCAAGTGGATAGAGAGTATGCATTTATGTCTTTGGTATCTGGTCAATTAGCATAGATATGTCCTGGTGCCGGAGACAGATTTCTCTGCCGTAAAACTAGAAAAAATACACAACAATTTTCAGGATTGACATTGCTCGAGTGTGTGGGCTGTTGTCGCGGATAATTCTCATCTCTTGAGCTAGCTTAGGAATTGAGTTAGGCCAAATATATATTTTCCTCTCATAGTGTCAGGGCCGGACTCGTCTTTGTTGTTGCAATTACCTTATGTTGAGCTCCAATATTATGTTATCCATGCTTAAGATATCCGGCCACAGTCATATGGCTGAGATGGTGTTAGAGTTTCACATTGTTCTGTAAATAGAGATCGTTTGGTTGATTCTAATGATGGAAATCCTTGTATCAATTCTAAATTCACGGCAAAGAAATCTAAGTATTTGGTGCTATCTAAGAACTTACCATCCAGCATTATTGAAAGCAAGCAAAACCTTAATCTAATGTTGAACACAATTTGTCATTCATGCTCTAACATGTGATAATGTTTAAATACTTACATAATCCTTAACTTTGATCTACCTAACTTTGATCTTCTCGATCCGCCTTTTCATATTAATTTCTTGTATTTTTGTCAACATATTTGATTCTCTGTATATCATTTTTCTTCCTCTCTTTAGAGTCTTAGTGTTTCTCAAACTACTCCCATTGGCTAATGGTTTCTTCCGTTTGGGTCTTGTAATTGGAGAGGCTGCTTGAGCAAAACCAGCTTATTGGAAAAATACCCCCTACATTAGGACTTGTGCAGACTCTGGAGGTGGTGTAAGTATTTCCAAAATCCATCATGTTTTTAAAGAATTCTAAGTAATGTGCCATCTTTGTAGCATTTCATTACTTGTGACTTTTTCTTAACTAGATACCCATGTCCAGTCGTCTTGACAGGAATTCATTAGATGGATCGATTCCATCAACCCTCAAAAATCTCACACTTACGAATGAACTGTAAGTAGACAAGCATTATGCTAATATAAAAAATCTTTTTATGATTGTATCATACCATCTATAAATTTTTCACATCACTTGCAGCTTCTTATCAAACAATAAATTCACTGGCCCCTTGCCTGATCTCACTGGCATGAATGCTCTCAACTATTTGTAAGTTCCTTCACTTGCAATGTCTTGGGATACTACTGTTCTGGTTCGGAATCTATTCTGCTAAGACAATGCATCAATTTTGATTTCATGATATTACAGACTTTGTCTTTAGCTTGCTTTAATTTTCTTTTGTGTCCTATGGTCATGTTTTGCAGAGATATGAGCAATAATACATTCACCTCAGCTGATTTTCCGCAGTGGTTTGCTTCATTACAGTCATTGACGACTTTGTACCCATCTCTCTTTCTCTCTCTCTCTCTCTCTCTCTCTCTCTTTATCTCGTAGCATGCATGTGTGCATCTGTCTCTGAGTTCACGTTCCTAAGCGGAACTCACATGCATCTGAGCATATCGGTTGTCCTATTTAAGAGGTTCATAGAATTTGTTATGCACCTCATTTGTATTTGTTTTGCTTACAGGGTAATGGAGAACAGTCAACTTCAAGGAGAAATCCCGCCAACCCTCTTCAGTCTTTTTCAGTTGCAGAGTGTGTGAGTATTCTTTTTACTTTTAGGCCACAGTGCATGTCATGCAACTATTCTCCTTTTTTGCTATGTGCTAATCTTGTAACAAAGTTTGAAAGGTAGTGCAATGTGACCTAGTATATGATTCTATGTTTTGCATTTCAAATTTTATGACAACGAGGTGGTTATTTATGACAGCAACTTAAGGGGAAACAAGATAAATGGAACCCTGAATATTGCATCCAACTATAGCAATCAATTAAAACTGATTGATTTGCAGAACAATTCCATCGATTCATATACAGTAGGACGTGGATATAATTTTCAAATAATGTAAGTCTCGAGCCACTTTTCTCCACTTTAGCAATGAGAAAAGAAATGCTGGATCATTCCTGTTAGGACATATGATACTTCTGAACACTATTTAATCGTTTAACAGTTTCAGTTTTCTACTTGTTCACTTGGCAGGCTTATGGATAATCCAGTTTGTTATGAAGAAAGATCAGAAGACTATTGTGGCAGTACCCAAATGAACTTTGAATATTCAACTCCACAAGATAATTGCCTTGAAACTCAATGCAGTTCTGATCAAATTCTTAGCCCTACCTGCAAATGTGCTTATCCATACACAGGCGACCTATTTTTTAGAGCTCCTTCCTTTTCTGACTTGTCAAACACAAGCATTTATGAGTCACTTCAAAAGAAAATGCTATCTTCTTTTAGCCAATATCAACCGCTAGTAGATTCAGTTTCCTTGAGTAATCCTGAAAAGAATTCGGAGGACTACCTTGTGTTACACCTGCAAGTTTTCCCATTTGACGAAGATCATTTCAACCGCACAGGAATTGCCACAATTGGATTTGCACTTAGCAACCAGACTTTCAAACCCCCACCAAATTTCGGGCCATTCTTTTTTAATGGTGAAAGCTACAAATACTTCGAAGGTGATAGATCATTTCATCAATATGCAATGTTTCATCTATCTATCGTCCATTGCAAACAATTGTTTCTGATGAAAAGCTAATAACAAAGAGAAGTTATTGTGCTCAAGTTTTCATACACTGAGAGAAGGGACACATATGAAAACAAAGCAAAGTGTATGAATTAAAGCAATATATACGGAAGTATCATTTCTCCTTGAATAACTGAAAGATAGTACTCTAATTATTGATTCCTGTAAGACTATTGTGCTTTACAGGTGGATCAAGAGGATCTCATAAGTCGATCACAAAAGAAATTATAATTGGAGCAGCTGCTGGTGGTGCTATCCTTCTAATTTTATCTGTAATAATAGGAGTTTTGGTTTGCCAAAAGAAAAGAGCTCAAGAAGCTGCTCGAAAGAGCGACCCTTTTGGTGAGTTCTGTTACTACTGTTTAGTATTGCTTCCAACTTATTATTTTTGCTGATGGTTACCATCTTTTTTATCTGTCAGCTACATGGGATTCTGCTAAAGACAGTGGTGGTGTTCCACAGTTAAAAGGTGTAAAATATTTCACATTTGAAGAGGTGAAAAAATACACCAATAATTTTTCAGAAAGCAATTACATCGGATCTGGTGGTTATGGGAAGGTTGGTTTCTTTTGACTTTTGATAATACTATGTTATATCATGATGACTGATTAAAAAGCTGTTGCTTTAGTTCTATCCATAGTATCTGCACCATCTTTTGCAAACTAAAGTTAGTTGATCACTTAAATCTTCTCGCGAACTTACAGGTTTACAAAGGCACACTTCCAGATGGACAACTTATTGCCATTAAAAGAGCAGAACAAGCATCTAAGCAGGGCGCCCATGAGTTCAAAACTGAGATTGAGATTCTCTCTAGGTTTCATCACAAAAATGTTGTTAGCCTTGTAGGCTTTTGTTTCAGGCAAGGTGAGCAGATGCTGGTCTATGAGTATATACCAAATGGATCATTGAAAGAGAGTCTTTCAGGTATTTTGAACTCTCATCGACTGTCGTTCCGAAAATCTGCTGTAGGTTGGAATGTCTGGTATTAGTAAGTTAGTTTTAGCTTCTGCAGGAAAGTCTGGGATTAAGTTAGATTGGAAGAGGAGACTCCGGATAGCCCTTGGAGCAGCCAGAGGTTTGCAATATCTTCATGATCATGTTGACCCTCCTATCATCCACCGAGATATCAAATCGAATAACATCTTACTGGATGAGCGTTTGAATGCCAAAGTTGCTGATTTTGGTCTCTCCAAGACAATGTGTGAGCCAGAAAAAGGTTATGTCAGTACTCAGGTTAAAGGAACAATGGTAAGTCCAGACTTTAATGTTATCATATGGTGTCATTTCTCAGTTTCTATATCACTGGAAACTCTTGTCTGATAGTTATAGACTGGTGATCGTCTTGGTTCAATTCCTGAAGGTTAACACTGAACTCGCGTCCTGATCAATTATACATTATGCTGAACTTATACAATGAAAAAGGAGTACATTGGTTAAACTGCTTAAAAAGGCTAAAACATTAGTTGATGTGCTATTTTCGCATAGAGTAGAAAACTTAGGAAGCTTGAAACCTGAACACTCGATATCAACATTGTTGAAGAATTTGTGGCTGAGCATTTAATTAATACGAGCTGCTTTGTACATTAATTGGCTTAGGGCTACATGGATCCAGAGTACTACACAACACAACAGTTGACTGAGAAAAGTGATGTCTATAGCTTCGGAGTTCTGCTGCTGGAGCTTATAACAGCAAGGAGTCCTATTGTGAGAGGAAAATACATTGTGAAGGAACTGAAGCAAGCAATAGACAAGTCTAAAGACATGTACAACATTGATGAATTTGTTGATCCTGTTATCCGCCCAAACTTGACACCTATGAGCTTCAGGATGTTTGTTGATCTAGCTTTTTCGTGCCTCGAAGAAGCAGGAGCTAATAGGCCAACAATGGGTGTGGTGGTGAAAGGGATTGAAAATATCATGGAAATAGATGGAATGAACAC
>JAPFFP010000001.1:30527832-30537921 GCA_026153255.1 Solanum medicagineum
ATTGTATACTTTTATTTTAACATTACGAGTGGAAGCTTTTAGAAGGAGTTTAAAAAAAAAGTATTAGCATTCACAAATATATATATATATATATATTAAATTATATTATATTGAATTAAAATTTTGAATATATTTTTAATTTTGCGTACTTAAATATGAGATATATAACAAATGGAGGTACGTAAAAAATCACTGCAGAGGGATTTTATAATTATTTCTTGAACCTGTCGGAAGGACTCCAACAATATTATTGTTAATCACAACATGTTTAGATGAAAATAAAATGGAGATTTTATAATTAATTTTTTATGGATACTTTCTTTTTCGATGGAATTCCAAATGTCCTTCCTTGAATATTTCATACTAATTAAATTTCATTGTTATAGGTCACATCTACTTAGCATGGAAATTAAAATAAAATATACACAATAAATCGTTTTGCCTCAATTTTACTATGCAAAAGAATAGTGGAGAAGTATATTAAACTGTTGTGCACTCATTAATAATATAATAAATAAATCAACAAGTCCAATAGGGAAATGAAACTCTACCTACTTTTTCTCTTTAACCTAAATCTTTCCATAATCAATTATGATTGGCCTATTTTATTATTTATTATTCGTGATTGGTATATATGTAATCAACTACGTCATTAGAATTGTGAAGAAATAAAAAGATTTAGTATAAGATTTGATCAACAAACCACTAGATAAGTATGGCGTAATTAATTAAGATGAAGGTTACCTACACAATATTGTCTAATTTAATTTCTAAATTTGTTGAAGTTTCATAATTTATGGCTGATTTCTCTAATTTGTGGCTCTAGAGCACCTTGAATAAATCAATAGATTTAAGAGCGAATTATTCGTTTCGTCTTCAAATTATTGACAGTGTTAAAAATACTGTTTTACTTGACTAAGTCAACTTAAATATATACCTTGATACACCCCTAAATTCTTGCCATGTGAACGGTGTCTTTAACACTTGTAGTAGATTAGGGGTATATTTTAGTTTAATTATTTTACTAGAGGGGTGTTTTAAATATTATCAATAGTTCGGTGATGAAATTAATGACCTACGCCAAGTTCGAAAGTGTTTTTAATTAATAATTCTCTGTAGATTTCATTTCCCGAGAAGAAGTTGTCAAATAATATACATACATGAAATGACTATTGATAGTCTTAAAGGCACTCCTAAACTTGACACGAATTATTAGTTTTGTCTCCAAATTGATAATGTTACTAACTGAAATTAAAAATACCCTGATCTATAACATCAGTGAGATACATCCTTAAATTCTTTTCATATTAAGGAGTGTTTTTAACACTTGTGGTAATTAGGAGGTATATTTTAGTTTAGTAGAGGTATGTTTTTAAGACTGTCAATAGTTCAAGGATAAAACTAATAACTTGTACCAAGTTTGAGAGTATTTTTACTACTTCTTTTTAAGATTGTTAAATGACACACATACATGAAAAATTAATCTTTTTTTTTTTTTCTATTAGACATTGATCTTTATATCCAATGTTGATTATTTTGTCAAAAGTGTAGATGTAATAGTGGTAGTATCTTGCAAATGCAATACAGAAGTTGATTTCATTTTGCCAAAAAGGTGGGAGATTTTATTTTCAAAATTAAAAATTACTTCAGATTCATATTTGTGGAAACTCCATAATGCACAGGGTGTGGCATATGTAATATTATTTTCCAAAGCTTTTGACTTATGACACATCAAAATGAAGACAAGAAAGAATAAGTAGAAACCAGAAAGGGTAAAGAAGAAAACAAAACAACATATAGAAACTTATAAATACAAATAAAATAAATATATGAAGTCAACTATATAAATTGGAAGCTACTTTCACGAGAGAGAAAACATGTAAAATGGTCTTTTTTTGGTGTGGGGCTAAAATTAAATTTCTAGTAGACAAGACAAACAATATATCATGGCTGAATATTATTACAACTATGTAATAAGAAAAAAATAATTAATCTGAATAATTCTAAGTAGGAGGCCAACTGAGCAGTCCAATAAATGGGGTCCAGTGAAAATGATTGGGGGTGACAAATTTCTAGTTTCCAATAGGATTTTCTTGAACTTTTCTTTTAATCAAGAAAATTTTTACTAAGCAGTATATTAGAGTGTGATTATAGTTTACATTATATGAATTAGGTGAATATAATTAGCCTAACTTACATCACATTTGTTAAAGCATGTACGTTATATATATACCTAATTGCAACTAAAAGCAAATCAGATCTCCATTTGTTTTCTAGTTGGATCGATTAAACTATTACACTGACTTTAATTAGGGATTTAGTAAAATAATATTGAATTTGCATGCTTTGACGAAGAAAGAGAGAACTGTGACCTAATACTCGTGAGTCGTGACTACAGAGAGATGATGGTCACGTGGTTTTTTTTCGTCGTCACAATTTTCATTTTTAAAGTTAAATTATAAAAAATTTGATTAATATTTAAGATATGTATTTTCATCATATTGACATATGAATAATAATTTTTATAATATTTTAATATTTAAATTTTCATTTTAAAATATTAATTTAATTTAATTTAATTTAACTTGTAAATTGATTAAATTAATTTTTGAAAAACTTAATATAACAACTTAAAGAAAAAAGAAAGTATATTTTTTTTCTTCTTAAAATTCCAACAGACCCGTGTGAATGTCTTGTTTTTCTCCAAAAAGAGACGTTTTAACTCTTCAATATACTGAATAAATAAATAAATTGTACATATATTTTTTGGTAGGGCAAGGGGAGATAACTCTCTTAATGAAAACTATTAGTAGTTGTACATACATTCAACAAAAGTTGTTTATAGAGAATCGAACTTCAATGAACATCTTCGGCTTCCTTATAATAAGGGATTTCACCCGTTACTGAAGGAAAGACTCCGTTGATTGCTCCGATGATCGCAGCAAGAGTAAGAATACAGTTTCTAATGCTACAGCAGCAGGTATAGTAAGCAAAATCATACGAAAAGACAAAGGGGGATTAAATACTTAACATAACAATTAAAAAGGAATGACAAAAAAGATATATATATATATATATTCTTCTTACAAATTCCAAAAGACCCGTGTGAATGCCTTGTTTTCTCTAAAAGGAGACACATTTTGACTCTTCTATATAGCCAAAAAATAATTGTCTACGTACTTTTCGGTAGGACAAGGGGAGATATATAACTATCTCCATAAAAATTATAGTGTATATACATTTAACAAAAGTTGTTTCCAGAGAATCAGAAATATCTCAATCAATTGAGCAACTAAGATTTTTCGAGAAAATCAATTACTCATAATCAAGGACGAAATTAGTTGCAGATAGAGATCATATGTCACGGGGTTCTCTTGATGACAATGTCAATCAGTCTCCCCCACACATACACTAATATATATAAAAGTGGAATCCAACCCATCCCCAGCCTAGCTAAGCTCTATATATGCTCTTGTTCCTGCGTCAATTTAGATATTTACGCGTGGATATAAGTTAAATTTGTGTGCATGCGCGTTTTTCTTTGTGTTGAGTAATATTAGTATCAGATTCAAGATTTTCTTTAGGGGTTCAAAATTTTAAAAAGTAGATATATGAATTAATCGAAGAGTGTTTGCTATCTAATTATTTTGTTATATATAAATAGTATAATTTTCCATCGAAGGAGGTTCGAATGAACCCTGGTCATGACAAGCTAGCCTTTATAAGTACACCATGCAAAAATCAACATTAAATATAATCACGAGAGTTTTCTTAATTGTTTAAATAATTACTGGTTTGACTGGTTTTAGATTTGGATTAGGTCTCATATATGTATATAATATCGTCTCACATACAGGAGGGGTAAATAAACTAATTTTGCTTTTAAGTTCATTTCTCATATGCATGCACGAGATCACTCATCACTTTTACTGTTTCTTTAAGAGTTCAATAAAGAACTTTCTAACTAATAAGAGACCTTTTGTCTTTCACATAAGTGAAACAAGAGAAGTTAAAAGGACTCACAAACATTGGCATAGACATACGGGTGCCAGTCATAAATCATTCATCGAAAAATTATATTATATATATAAAATTTTAGTAAAGAAAGTAGTCCAATAAACTCTGTCCCTCCATCTTGTCTTGTTTAGTTTATATTTGGCTTGATACAATCTTTAAAAGATACTTTCTTCATCCTATTTTATATGTCACATTTTAACTTGACAAGGTGTTTAAGAAAAAAAAAGACTTTTAAATTTATGATCTAAAACAATTCTTAGATGTTTGTTTGTTTGAATTCATTTCATCAAGGATAAAAAAGAAATTCAAAATTAAATTATTTCTAATATAGTAAGTGACAAAAGGGAGTAATAAATAAATAGATAATTTTGTAATATTACCCGACTTATAATTTCCTATTAACTATAAGTCATATAAATAGTAGGGAATGAATAGTTAATTGAATAACAAGGATAAAATAGATACAAAATGACAAGCTATATCTTCATTTTTTAAATTGAATAACTATTTTTAATATGCTGAACAAATAAAGATAGGCGGAGTGAGTAATAACTAAACAAAAATAACTTTATTAATGGTGGAATTAAGAAAGCTCCAAACCCACCGCTAGGCAAGCTGTCCTACTATTTTGTTATGTCCCTTTCTCATCTTAACTCAACATCTTCTCATGTAGGGTCTCATGGATAGCTATGTAGATCTTTCTATTAACTCCTCCCCCCACTCCACCCCTAATCCAATTAAAAATAAATACATAAAATATATAATCATTACTACTTTTTTCTATGTACCCTCTAGAGTAAGAGAGGACTATATAATATATTTTTAATTACTAAAGACTTTGACTTATTGTGGGCTCGTTTATTACTCAATTTTACCTATCTTTCTCGTCCACAACTTTCATTTATGATATCGTACAATAACTTCAGGTAATATAAATATAAGAGGAAACTAAAGGAGATACACTTATCATTTTGGAAATTGGATTCCCTTCATGACAAGTTACTATTACTAAAGTTCTTTTATGGCAATTGTCCCATTTACTACAACCATGAGCCAATCCCAACAACAAGATGATAACATCATCATCAACAACAACGATAACAACACCATTAAAGGAGACGATGATCATGAACATGACATGGTCATGCCTGGTTTTCGATTCCATCCTACTGAAGAAGAACTTGTGGAGTTTTACCTTCGCCGTAAGGTTGAAGGCAAGCGTTTTAATGTGGAACTCATCACTTTTCTTGATCTTTATCGCTATGACCCTTGGGAGCTTCCTGGTATATACTACTACTATTCACTTTAATTTCTCTCCGAATTTTTCTTCTGTCAGAGTCAGAGACAGATTCAGAATTTAAATTTGATAAGTTCAATTGATATTTATCGCTATGACTCAAAAGTATTGGATTCAATTGAATTATAGCTAGCACTGTCGATGAGTTTATTTTTGGAAGTGAATTAATTGTTTGGTTTTGTTTGTTTTAGCTTTGGCAGCAATTGGAGAGAAGGAATGGTATTTTTATGTGCCACGAGATAGGAAGTATAGAAATGGGGATAGACCTAATAGGGTTACAACTTCAGGGTATTGGAAGGCAACTGGAGCTGATAGGATGATTCGAACAGAGAATTCGCGGTCAATTGGCCTGAAGAAGACATTGGTTTTCTACTCCGGCAAGGCTCCTAAAGGCATAAGAAGTAGCTGGATTATGAATGAATATCGTCTTCCACATCATGAGACTGAACGCCTACAAAAGGTATTCTTTCATTTTACAATGTCTTTTGTTGGTATAGCAAAATTAAAGATGTTCAAATCAAGCTTGACTAAAGAAATCAATGTATGTTAGTTCCATCAGAAAACCTAGTTATTCATTCTTCTAGAGATCTCATGTTTCACAAACTAGAGAAAGAAACTTACTATTTATGAAAGAAGGCTATATATGAAGAAGAAAATTCATTAACATCTCAGAAGCAACTATACGAGCTTCAATATATATATCCTGGTGATTCATCCTAAACTAGGGCCACTTTTGAAATTTTGAAGAGATGAAATGTGTTCAAATTTATTGAGTTTCTTAAATGACAGTCACAAAAAAGTGGAAACAATTGAAATGCATGAAAGTTATGTGTGGAAGTTCGTTTCAATGACCTCCTAGCTCCTTTCTAGAAATTCACAAGCACACAGGAAGTCAAATCCTGATTGTTATCTTTTTCTTTTATATACAGGCAGAAATTTCACTTTGTCGCGTCTATAAAAGAGCTGGAGTGGAAGACCATCCATCTCTTCCACGATCACTTCTAACAACAAGGGCATCATCTTCTTCTTCTTCAAGAGGAACAACTTCCATCAAGAAACAACAAGTAGCACAACAAGATTCATCATTAATCTCTCCGTTATACGTAGGACAATCTTCCCAACAACAAATGGAGGAAAAATTAAGTACTGAAACAAGTGCAAGCAGTACTAGCACTGATCACCACCACCACCAACATCACGTCGCTACATCCCTGGGACTCAATTCCCTTTCAAATTCTTACACTAACATCTCGTTAGACCCCATTGGGGGCAACGCGGTAACTTCATCCCTGAATCTCACAACATCAAACTTGACACCTTTCACTTCATTAGTAGCAACAACAAATAATACAGACGATCTCCATAGACTAATCAACATAGACCAAGTCGTCGCGTTTCACAATAATCAACACCACTTTCATAATAATCCCATTAATCATCACCCTCCTGTTGTTGTATCCCAACAATTTCCTCCACTTTTATTGCAACAACCACAATTAGCACCACCACAACAACAATCTTTACTGCTTCAAGGATCTCTTCAGTCGTCGGCTTTTTCGGACAGATTGTGGGAATGGAACTCAATTAATCAAACAGATGCAAGCTGCAAAGATGATCACTATCAAGCCAATAATCCCTTCAAGTAATTTCATCACTGAACTGAACATATACATATATAAATCGTTAATCTATATTATATATCTACATATTTTAATTTTACTATCTAGCTAGCTAGCTCTATGATCAAAATAATGTGGTGTCCTTAATTTGTTAGGGTTTTGGGTAGTTCTAATTAGTTAGGGTACTATTATTAAGTTATTGTAATCTCTCTAATTTCTTTCAGACTTGATTAAAATTAGGTATGTTCTAATTAAATTAGCTCTACTTTTTTTGTTTTAAGGAAAAGGATAATTCATTTTCTTAGCTAGGGTTTAATTTAACTTTCATGGGGAGTAGAACTTCAAATTTTCATTAAGTTAGGTGAAAATCCAGCTACTTACATGAAGGAAATATTTTAGTAATCAAAACAATGTAACTGGATGTCTCTTCATGATTATCAGGTAACTGACCATGGTCAAATTACTGATCTCTTTCGTCCCAATTTATGTGATGCATTTTTGTTATCTATCAAAGGTATATAAAGTACATGAATTGGGGAAAATGAAATGTCCATTTAGCTTGGCTTATTTCAGGTGTTGACAAAATATCCTTTAAGCAGTTATATATTTAAATAAAGTCAAAAAGTGTTTATAATCACTTATTTTTAGTAAAAGAATAGCCAAAAATTATCATTCCAACTGAGTTTGAAGTATTTTTCTATTTAGAACTAGGAGGATCAGTAGTCCTTGCATTAAAAGGCAACAAAATTAGCCCATAAAATTATAATTCATCCAATTTATTTAAGCGTGAATTGATTATTCACTCATCTATCTATTCAGTTTATTAAAATTTAGTTGTTAATATGTAACCAATTGATCCATAAGAATCTTATCAAAATATTATTAAAAATTCTCTTTTTTTTAATAATGTTATATATTATCATACTAAAGAAAAATAATAGTTTTATTACGTACTAAAAGATTATAAATGAACAAATAAAATAATTAAAATTTAATAAGAATTGGGTGAGTTGGAGAATTTTAACCCATTTCTGCTTAATCCATTTTAATCCAAGTAACTATTGACGAATTATTTATTAACTCAGTTTATTTTGACCCTCCCAAATTTAGCTCAACCCGTCCAATTTTTTTAAAAATGAAAATGGATGAACTCAGAAAGCAGTCAGTGTGGTTCCAATAAACACAGTTGTTCATGAGACTTAATAATGATGCAATTATTGATTCACAGACTTATGAAGAGACAAAGCTAGAATGCAAAATGTTGGATAAGGAGTACTTGGACTTTGGACCATATATATTTTCACAAGACAACATCTAAATAGAAGACAAATGTTGTATCGTGACGATTTAATTACCGAAATTGTTTTCTGGCAGTAACTAATCCATTACAAAGATTTCATTTGTTTAGTATGAGAATTAATGTATTGGAATTACCTGTCCTATTGGTTAGGCTGAAAATTTAACTACTTTAGATATATATTTAGTTTTTCTTCATATCTAGTATCATGGACTTGATTTTTGAGATGAGGGTTCTTCGGAAACAGTCTCTCTATCTCTATGTGATAGTGGTAAGATCTATGTACATTTTTAGTCTCCCCAGACTCAACTTATGAAATTTCACTGGTATGTTGTTGTTGTAAATATATATTTAGTATAGACACTAGTGCCACCTTATGAACTATGCTAAAAAAACTATAATAGCTGGAGGACATTGGAAAGAATAAAGGGCAAATTAACGTTTCGGGCTGAATTTGAGAGGGTCAAAAATTAATGAAATGAATTACTGAATAATTCCTAAAAAGTATTTGGGTTGAGATGAAGTGAACTAAGTGAAAACGAATTAAGCAAAAGGACATATCTAACTTGTCCAAATCTTGAATTCTTTTTAAAATTCATTTCCTTATAATTTGTTTGATTACCAAACAAAATTAGGACTAAAATCTTATTATACTTGCACACACATGCATATATATAACGTAATCAAGAAAGTTTGTTATTTGAATATTTTAACAAGGCGTATTACGGATCAATCTGAGCTTTATCAAATCGACATTTTGATAGATTATTAATTCCGTAAATTTAAATAGATTTAAATGAACCATATTTTCATAAATTAATTTTATCAGGTCAACCATAACGTGCATGGTGAATCACTTATGTCTGCTACTAAATTCCGCGTGGATATAGCTCCTGCTAGTTCTTTGCTCTACCAAAATGCTACTAAATATATATTCATCAAAAAGAAATAATATCTAATACTTTTTCTTAATATATGTTTTTAGTGAGAGATGGAATATAATTATAAAATGATTAGGCAAAAATATACTGTAATTTCACATGTTTTAAAGGAAAAAACGTGATTTATTATGTATATATGTATATTCCCAATGCTAATTTCATTTTTAAGGCATCTTCAAATCCACCAATTATTGGCGGTCCATCCCATATTCCTATATACGATAGATAGTACAGCAATAATGCATGTACTAGGATTACAGTTTAGCTAGAAATAATATATGAATTAAATTGTAAAAATCAATAAACAAGCTAATGTTCTATTTGCATTGTTTCAATTTATTTGTTTTATTTTGATATGATACATAATTCAAGAAATTAAAAGACTTTAGAATTTTATGGTCTTAAGTTTAAGATGTATAAAATGTACTAAAATATTTTTTAATCGAAAACGTAACATGTGAAACATTAGAATTTAAGAATTGTGAAAAAAAAGGAGATATTCTTTTTATTCTAACTGAAAAAAATATAACAAATAATTCAAAACGAAGAGTAATTTTTTTTAAACGATATATTATCCAGCCATAAATTACAGGAGGAAGGCAGACTTCATGGTACCTAAAATGTGCAAACAACGAGTGTGACATTAGCATTCTTAAGACAAGTCAAGAGTAAAATGACCTTTTTAATGTTGCACGATTTGGTAGATTCAGAATTTTTAATTCTAAAAGTATTAACTTATTGGGTTTTATAATAAATTATTTACACAAATTAAGTGAATTTTCGAACTATCGATTTTTGCAAAATCCGTAACTAGAAACTCTAGCTTCACACTTGCAAGCAAATCTGCTGAGATTTTTTCTCTATAGACAAAAAAATGAAGACTGTGAACTTTAATGTATACATTTAGATTATAAAAAG
>JAPFFP010000001.1:30548841-30566102 GCA_026153255.1 Solanum medicagineum
TACATCTTATTATTTTTTCAACTCACTTCACCATTGATTATTAAATCAAATTCTCAAACACACAGGATGAATTTTCTTTTGACCTGTTTAAAAATCAAATAACCATCCATAATATTTTGATCCCCCAACTTCTATTGAAAACAGAAAACGTCAAATCAAAACCCATGAAAGGCAACATCACAGCCTTCTTTTTTTATATCATCAAACAAGAAGAAAAGAAGACAGAAGAAGAATACCTCTCCATTCTCCAAGGCAAAAACTTCATCCAAGCTACTAACCAATAAAATATTCCCAAGTTGGAGTATTACTATAATTTTTTTAAAACAATATCAGATTTCTGATCTATATGCCACAATTTTTTAGTTTGAAAAAACCAATAGATCCAAATACTGGTACAGTATCTATTTACCATAAAAGAAACAAAAATAAATGCTGCTGCTAAAACCCTCTCCTCTCCTCACCACTTCACTTTCCTTTTTCTTCTTGCTCTTTTTCTCTCTCTTTTCTTACAATTTCTCTAGCTAATTTCACATAAAAATTTATGCTTTTCTTTTTATGAATCTTCAGTTTCACAGCACATAGCAAACTAATTTTTAATTTTGGGCAACATGAAGAGGAAACCCTAGCTCTTGGGGAAAACCCTAATTTTCTTCAACCCACTTCTTGATTTTTCCAAAGAGTCGATTTTTTTCCTGTGGGGTTGTTAGAAATTGTGTGAAGACAAGGATAATATGGAGAATACGGTACCTAGGACTGTAGAAGAAGTTTTCAACGATTTCAAAGGTCGTAGAGCTGGTTTAATCAAAGCACTTACCACAGGTTTGTGGTTTTGTTTTTAAAACAAAATTAAAATAAAAAATCATGCGATTTTATGGGGTTTTGAGCATAATTACTTTCTGGGTGTTTCTGAATTTTGTTGGGTTTTGCTAATATGATGTTCTTGATTTTTTTGGAAAAAAAATTGTTGCAGATGTCGAGAAGTTTTATCAGCAGTGTGATCCTGGTGAGTTTTATGCTGCTCGGTTTTTGATTGGATTGTTGTTGTCTGTCAGTATTTTCACATTTGGTACTTCTGTGCTATGAGCTTAAGGTGTATTTCTAAATGCAGTATATTTGCTATAGGCTATAGCTTTTAATTTTCTGGGGCTGTTTCTTTATATTCCTGTTTTTCTTCAAATTTCTGTTGTTTTATGTTCCTACTGTATTTTGGGATTTCATTGACAATTAGTAGAGTGATAAGCAACTTAAGTAGGATTTTGTAAGTAGTTCTTTTGTTAATGCTTTTTCCTTTCCTCTCAATAATGCATCTACTTGATGCTCTTTTGTGAATGAAACATCTTACTGTATATAAAACAAACTTTCTGACTTAATATTTCAGCATTTTATAATTTGCTTCTTGTCTGGTTTTGTGTCAGTTTTGTAATTTAAATGTTGTTTGTCCCAAGGAGCGGCCTAATTTTGTCATTTGATTTCTTCTTTGGTTCCTGTGCAAGAACTAAAAAAATCATATCTTTATTAAGTGCTCTCTCTCTCTCTCTTTTAATTTGTTTGTGTTGTTTTGACTTGGCACGTAGTAATAAAAAAGCAAAGAAGACGTTTGAGTCTTATGGTCTTAAACTAAAGATATGCCAAATGTTCCAAAATGTCTTTTAATCTTGTGATTTTTAAACATGACATGTGGAATGTTGGAACTAAAGAGTTGCCAAAAAAGGAAAGAGACATTCTTTTTTAAGACGGGCTAGAAGGAAAAGTAGGACAAACAAATTGAAATGGATGGAGTAGTTAAATGTCACCTTCAATTGTAAGAATAATTCTTCTGCGTTTTAAGCAGCTCGTGATCTCAAACTGCATTCCAGAACATGAGTTCTAAAAATGAGATCATTACTTTGAATGTTATGTCATTTAGTGTGTCAATGTCAGAAGTGTTCTCATAATCATGATGACTTCTTATAAATTCTACACACACACACACACACACACACACTCTTTTATTTGTTGGTCTCTGTTAAGAACTCTATTTTGAAGAACTGGTCTAAATTCTTTTTTCGTTGCTGTTATTTATTTTGTTCCCATTTGTTGAACTGCTCATTTGTGACAATGATATCAAAAGACTGCTCCCTCCATATTTCAAACAGCTACGTCAGACTTTATGACAGTATATATCTCTCTTAAATGTTTTTAATCCTATCAATCACGCAGGTATTTAAGGTTTGTAGACTGTTTATTATGGCCTGGAAGTTGTAAGGCTAATTGATTTCTCTTGTGTTGCATCATACTTCCCCCCTTCATTTCACAGCTTGCCTTCTCTTTTTCCTTAATTTGACACTTATTGGGTGTTTTACTTCATTGGATGTTCAATTCTTGTTTTCTTTAGATCACTTATGCAGATCAATTATGAAGTATTTATGACAATTTCTGAATTTAACCATATGTGTACTTTCAGAAAAGGAGAACTTGTGTCTCTATGGGCTTCCTAATGAAACATGGGAAGTAAACCTTCCTGTAGAGGAGGTGCCTCCAGAACTTCCGGAGCCAGCATTGGGCATAAATTTCGCACGTGATGGAATGCAAGAGAAAGACTGGTTATCACTTGTTGCTGTTCACAGTGATTCATGGCTACTTTCTGTTGCTTTCTACTTTGGTGCACGGTTTGGGTTCGGCAAGAATGAAAGGTTAAATAGCATCTAAAGATTTCACCTTTATTGTTTTTACTGTCTTGCAGACTTGGTCATATCCATTGTATTTCATTTGAATGTTTATGTTTTTCCTTTTTGGTGGAAGACATTGGAAGCCTGGGGCTACCTTTGGCAAATGTAAATTAGTGTTGTGCCATGTGCTTCCCTCTGATTAAATTCTGTGCGGATTTCTGGCCCTCCCTTTAAACTCTGTCTCTAAAGTGTCTATTAGGTACTTTTTGCTTTATTCTTTTTGTCTTTTCTGGGGTGAATCTACTGTGGCATAAGTTTAGCTACTCCTTTCCCATAGTTGTTCCCCTCATGCTACTTAAAACTCATATTTTTCCCATAGAAGCTAGCTTTTGAGTGTTTGTTGAACTCCGTGTTTTTAATTTTGCTGCATCTTCTTGTTACCTCTTAATGAATCATCTTCATTTAAAAATAAAAAAAAAAAACATAATTCACCTCCCCAAGCATTTAATGCATCTAGAACTTGGGTGCTTCATCGATTGATTTTAGGGAGCTTCGCTTCTTTGGTTGCTGTCCTTTTTTTGGTTTCGTAGGTGAGAATTGAAATATCATTTTTCCATGAAAAGTCACAGGAGAAATTTAGTCAACGATCATGCTATGGGAGTCTCTTTTCGGAATTGTTCTTTCTAACCCACACAGTCGAACTCCCTTCTTTCCCTTCAAGCTCTGTTGAAGAAATTGGTATATGTATTCCTTTTTTGGTCTTCTTGCTTACCATGTAGTGTTGGACATGTTTTCTGCCCTCTTTGAGGTATATTGACCCAACAATCAATCTGTCATGAATTAGGCCAAGTTGGTTTTGATTCACTGCATCTGCTCTCCAAGATCTGGTATTTAGAATTCGTCATAGTTAGATCTTATGCTTGCTGTTAACCTAGTCCAAATCTATCTTAGACAGAGTTGTGGTTGATTGGTGCTGTTGAGTTTAAAACATCTTTTCATTTGAAGGATAAACTTTTTTTGATAATGATAACTGTATATTCAAACTGAAAAACCCATCAAGTAAAAGCTGATGGGGTGGGATTTACAACCCCAAAGGGCATCATCAAGATCAAAGTCTAGATATGAGGGTTGCAATTTTCCTGTGAAATCAACCAAACCCTCTACTCCCGATACTATATCATGTTTACAGTTTACACCAAAAAATACGGAAGACTTATACATACTCTTCATCTTGGTCTTCTGGAAACAGCTAGCTTTTCTATTATCACACGTTTCATTTCTCTCTTTCCATAATGTCCACCAAACACATGCTGGGACAGTTCTCCACCAATCCTCTTGTGATCCTCTTCTCCCCACTCCTTCCCAACTTTTCAGTATATCAAAGAGGTCCTGGGCATTACCCAGCTTATCCCAAGTAAACAGAACATGTTCCTCAGATTTGCAGCAGTTTTGCAATGTATGAATAAGTGGCTGTTAATCTCTGCCGCTTACTCACACATAAAACACCTTGAGCAAATCTGAATATCTCTTCTCTGCAGTACTTCATGTGTTAAACAGTCTCTCCTGATCACCAACCAGATGAAGCATGAGATCTTATTTGGTATTTTAACCTTCCAAATCAGTTTCCAGGGCCATTTTGTTGTCGTTTCAGGTTAAAATTCGAATTCCAGTAGCATGATTTCACGGTAAAAAAACCTCTTGTTATGTAGCTTCCAAATTTGGCAAATCAGAACCAACATTACTCCTGGGAAAGCATTTAGGATCTGCAGCAACTCTGCAACTCTATTTACTTCCCAATCATTGAGGGCCCTCGTGAAAATCAAGTTCCACCCTTGAGGACTCCATCCTTGTGCACCATATCCGTCTATTGCAAGCTCAAGATGTAAAGTCTGGAAAAGTAGTCCTCAGATCCTCTTCCCAATCCACAGTTCATTCCGGAAACATGTCTTTTCCCCATTCCTAACTCTGTACTTCCGGTTGTTATTGAAAGAGGACCACAATCTGCTAGTTGTTTTCCACACAGAGCAGCCAAAAGTGTCAGTCACCTCCTCGATAGTCCAGCTGTTCTGAAGCTCATATTTCTGTGAACTGAAACTCCTCCATAGGGCCATATTTTCACAACAAAATCTCCATAACCATTTCTTCAGTAGATTTCTATTCTATGCTCCTAGTTTCTTTATTCACAAAAGCACCAAGAAGGTGCAAATATATTGAGCTTATGACAATAAAACTCTAAAGTGGTATGTCTTACCTGTAATTAGGATTACCAAGTTAGATCTCTAGGATAGAGAATTGCGAGCAGTTAGATTATTTAGTCAATAAACAGAAGTCCATCTTCAATCAAAGTTCATATAGTGAGTCCACCTTCAGCCTAAGTTCATTTGGTCAGTGTTCCATATTCTTTGTCATGAAAAGATATGTTATTTCTTCATCTTGGTGAGCATACTGATGACTTGATGCAATGATTTTCTTTGTGTGATGAGATTCCAGGCATCTTCCATTCTTAGGTTTCTACTATAGAATTTGTTTACTATTACCTTATAAATAAGGATTATAGATTTGCAATGCCCTTTTCGGAAGTTTATTTGGTGCTAGTTGTTAGACAAAAGCAAATCCATTCACTTAGTGGCATTGGTTGTGTATCATTGAATAAGATACTGTAAGGATGCCTGGATGTAGAAATGTTTACCATCAGCTGGTATTTCTGGATGTATTATCTTTGAATAATATAGTGCTCAGTTGAGTGAACAGCCGGAGTGCTGACATCTTGAGAGGTTTACTGTCAGCTGTTATTATCGGATGTAGCCTGTTGCATCATTGAGTATTAGTGCTTAGTTGAGTAAGCAAAGGATGTCTAACGTGTTGGTACATTCAAGAGGGCACAAATGCTGTATAATGATCGGAGAGACTTTCATGTAGCAGGTTTTGGTTCCTCTTTGCTACCCTTTAGTCCTCTTTTTGTGTCTGCTGCTATTGTAGGTTAGAGAATCCTGATGGATGTGAAAATATGATTGAAATCGGTTTGAGCTGGAGACTATTCTGGGAACCAGGTTATGGGATTCCATAATCATGCATACATGTTAGAAATGTTAACTTAAATTTGGCTTATATCTGTCAAGTGTGTGTATAGTTTGTCTACCTTAGAGTCCAATGTCATTAATGTGGCTTCCTATGTTGCTTGGATTATCCAAAAGCACTGATGTGTGCATGTCGGATCCTCCAAGATTAGTGCATTTATGGAGGATCAGACACGAGTATGGCATCAATTTTGGAGAGTCCGAGCAACATAGGTGGCTTCCTTGGTTAATTGGTTATCTGATATTAATTTAGGCAGGATAATTGTTTTAAATCATGTTTACAGGAAGAGACTTTTCCAAATGACAAATGATCTCCCAACAGTGTTTGAGGTTGTTACTGGAGCTGCTAAGCAGGCGCGTGATACCGTTCACAACAATAGCAGCAAAAGCAAATCAAGTGGAAAGGTTCTCATATGCTGGATCTAACATATATTGTTATCCCTTGTTTTTTTCATTTTGTTTGAGTACATGTTTTCATCTATCATCTTTGATTTGCAGCCTCGACAACCAGAGCACCAGCCCAAGGGATCTAAGGTATCTCCACCTAAAATGGAGGATGAAAGTGGGGAGGAGGAAGAAGACGATGACGAACAAGGGGCAACTCTCTGTGGAGCTTGTGGTGATAATTATGCGACTGATGAATTCTGGATTTGCTGTGATATTTGCGAGAGATGGTTCCATGGCAAATGTGTGAAGATCACTCCAGCAAAAGCTGAGCATATCAAGCAGTACAAGTGTCCTAGTTGCAGTAGCAAGAGAGCTAGAGTTTAAATTTGTGGCAATTCTAGAGCAGCATCAATTAAGTGGAGGTGTTGGAAGGTGTAGGACTTTTAGCTCAGTTATCAGACATAATCTCTGTGAAAGTTAAATGTTTGCTGATGGGACGTCCATTTCATGAATATTTGCTTTCTGTTATCTTGCTTTTGGATTGTGTTTTAGATGAAATTTGTGTCTGTTATCATCTTGTGTTTTAATGACCATTTTCATCTTCATTTACTTTATGGCTTATCTAAATGCTACGGACTTTCACAAACTTTTGGTGATCCTTAGTCTTGAATAAAAGAACAATGACCTGCTTAAACTTACTAAAATTGAGAAAATGATACAAATTCAGTTGGTGATGGAACAAAATCATTACGACAATCATCACCCCTAAACTCTTAGCATTCAAAATTTTTCTGGATCAAGTACTTCACATTCATTATACTAAAATCAAATCAAACAATGGCCTTTCATGAACATGTTCAAAGTGTATTTCTATCAACATAACATAAATATTGCTGCTGGAACAGACTAACCAGCCAAACATAGCTGTCGTCAGCGGTCACTGAACATACTGGCAACAGTCAGCAAATTGCCATAGACTAACATGACTGACAATTTTCCTGTAATGCAACCTTAGTCAATATTGCTGATCTGAGAGCAAAACATCTTATATCTGTGTGGTTGATAAAGTAAGGCATGACTACCAATAGTCTTTACAAGAACACTGCCCTTCACTGAAGCAGTGGAACCGATTATTATCCCTTACAATGATCTCTCTCATCTCCATCTTTGAAATGATTTTGATTGCTGTGTGGCAATCCCTACATATCCTGAGATTCTTCACCACCCTTATGAGTGAGTGTGGTTCAGTAACAAGAAGAGCAAAAGCCACAGCCAACTTCTCACTATGGGTCCCTACCATCTCTTCCATCTCTTCTTCTTCAACGTCTTTTAAAACACAGCTCTTATCAGCCATATATCCAGCTAGCCTCATCTTCTTTTTTGTTTCAGAGAGCACTCTATAAATATCTGCTGATCGCTCGTGTGACCTGTCACCCACTATAAACTTGTGCATCTCCCCCTCATGTTCAATCCAACTCCATCCAGTCGTCTTCTTTACACCTCCAATTGTCATCAACCCTCTAACCCTGTCTACATCTTCCCACCTTCTTGCTGAGGCATATATGTTTGAAAGCAAAACATAATTACCTGAATTTTCTGGTTCTATTTCAAAGAGCTTACTAGCAGCAAACTCTCCAATGTCTATCCTTTTGTGAACTCGACTAGCATGTAACAGGGAACCATATACGCCTGCATGTGGATGCATTGGCATACTTCCAATCAAATTTTTTGCTTCATCTAGTTTACCATTTCTACCTAACAAATCAACAATGCATGCATAGTGATCAGGGTCTGGATCTTTGATTGAATCAAATATCCTTTGACCTTCTTCTATCAGTCCACCATGACTACATGCTGTTAGTACCCCAATATAGGTTATTCGATCTGGTTCAATATTTTCTTTCTTCATCTTCCACAACAATTCAACAGCTTCAATGGCATTGCCATAAGCTGCAAAACCTGTAATCAATGTGTTATAAGAAATCACATTTCTGGCTTCCATGGATTGAAAAATTTTCTCGGCCTCTTTCATATTACCGCACTTGGAATACATGAAAATCAGAGCATTATAACCTGAAATGCTCAGTTTGATTTGATGCTTTTCCAGGAAATTCACTGCCCAGTTACCAAATTCCAAAGCCCCAAGGTGGCCACAGGCTGAGATCACACTAACCATGGTCACTGCATCTGGCAGCACATCTTTTGCTATCATATCTTTGAAAAGGTCAATAGCCACTTTTGATTGTCCATTTTGAGCATAACCAGCTATCATTGAATTCCAAGAGATAACATTCTTCTCAGGCATCTTATCAAAGAGTTCTCTTGCAGAAGCCAAATCACCAACTCTTGCATATGCCGAGATCATTGCATTCCATGTAACTAAGTTCTTGTATGTACCTAACTCATCAAAAATATTCCTAGCCATAGCAAGGTTCCCACACTTAGCATACATGACAAGTAGCGCAGTCTTTCCAAAACAATTCAAGCAAATACCCTTCTCATTTATCATCTTAACAAGCCTCTCGGCGAGGCTAGCATCACCATGCGAAGAACACAAAGAAATCACAGTAACCCATGTAGTTTCATCAGGGCAAACCCCACAACTCATCATCTCATTAAACGACCTTATAACCTCTTCAGCACTCCCATTTTGAGCATACCCTGAAAGCATCGCATTCCAAGACACAACACTTCTCTCCGGCATTTGATCAAAATAAATTCTAGCATTCTCCAAATCTTTCCTTCTTGAATAACCAGTAACCATTGAAGTCCAAGTAACCACATTCTTCTCAGGCATCAAATCAAACAAACTCCTCGCTTCAACTTCATTCCCCCAATTCCAATACCCCGAAATCATAGCATTCCAATCTGCAACAGCTTTCTCCGGAATGTCATCAAACATTTCCCGCGCATTCTCCAAAGGTCCAAACTTTCCATACATATCCATAATCGCATTGCGGACGAACCTATCCCAATCATGACCCATTTTTATACAATGAGCATGGAACACAATGCCCCATTTTCCAGATGCTTTGATGAGAATCGGGTATACAAAGGCATCAGGAGCTACATTGCATTTCTGCATTTTGTCGAACAGTTGGAGAACATCACCGTGGGCACCCAATTTGTAGTAGAACTTGAGAATATTAGTGAAAACGAAGACATTGGGTTGGTTGACTGAACCGAAAAGTCGGCGAGCGTAGGTGGGCGGAGCGTGGAGGCGCGTGCAGAGATTGATGAGCTGCGCCACCCAAAAGTTGTCGGAATAGAGGGATTGTTGAAAGAGCTGCGCATGAAGCTGTTTCAGGTGGTTTAGTTTGGTGGCTTTCAATGCGGCCGTGTGCAACTGTGACATTTCAGTGCCGACATTGGCCCTTTTTGTTAACCAACTTAACTGTTTTTCTTTCAAATTTAACTTGTATATACCAAACCTATGGAAAGAAAAATATTACTCCTTTTTTTTTAAAAAAAAAAAAAAACATCTCTTTCCACCTGACATGAGAATTAAAAGAATTAAAAAAAAATTAAATATTATTATTTTAAATTAAAATTATATCAAATATATCAAAATACTCTTTAATCTTGTAATATTAAATATACCATAAGAAAATTGAAATTAAAATTTGCCAAAAAAAATAGGTCATTTTTTTAACAGACAAAAAAGGAAAGTACATGATTTTTTTTAAACAGAGGAATGTTATAATTAATGCAAGGCTGAATATATATCAACCACTTTCTTAAACTTGTCATAATATTTCATTTAGACATTTGAGTAAGTATATTTTAATTAAACACCTTAATTTCTATTAAAGTGTTTTAATTATAAATGATAAATACAATATTGGAATTTTTTATTTGTACTTTTATTCACTATTAGATACTTAAATTAATCACATAGAATATGCTATTTTTTTTAAAAAAAAAAAAGTTATCCCACATTCACCTTAATAAGTTGACATTTTCTACTTGAGTTTGATTTGTATAATTAAAGGATGATATATTTTATGTAGTTAACCTAACTAGTAATAGATGGATGAAAGCGCACACACAAAAGAAATTTCAAACTTTGAAAAAAGTATTTATTTGAAACATTTTATTAGGAATTGAAGTGCATAATTGGAAAAAAGATTATTTCGAGTGTTTAGAAAAAATATTCAAAAAACTTGAAAAGGTATGTATATATATGTATGTATAGTATATATTTATTTGTAATAAAACATTAATTTTAAGAAAATTATAACAGCATATCCAATATTAGATCTTAAAAAGAAAATAATGTACATCAATTTTATTTATTGACGAAAAGATTATTTTTGATATACTGTGCTTTCAATTGATTTTAAGAGGAAAAAGAAGAGACCCGGAAAAAACACTCGAGCCCAATCGTGACCCAAAACCAAACCAAGTCTCTTCGGTTGAACCCATTTGCAAAACCTAATTTCCCAAAATTCCATTTCAGCAGCCCATATTCCCCAAAAGAACCCTTCCTTTCAACTGCGAAACCCGTCACCTTCAAATTCCTTCGCCGGCGATTCGCCGGGAAACCCAACACCAGTTTTCTGATAGGTAACTTATGGCGGAGAAGAGACGCGTGGTTACACTTGGCGGAAAAGGCTCATCACTGTCCTCTTCCTCTGTATTTGAAATTGCCAATGGACTCAGTCGTCTGAGTGTAGACTCCTCAGCGCTCTCTAAAGTATCTTCATCGTCCTCCAATTCTAAATCCAGCAAGACTAATGCGCCTAAGGAGTCTGCAGCATTTTCAATCCTCAGTGATTTAACGCCCGAGGAGGCTCGAGCTTCTCTCGTGGTCCTTCTAAACAAGCTTTTGCTTTCTTCTTCCACTTCCGCAGCTGTCAATCAGCTCTCTGACATCATTCTCAAGGATGTGTCGTCGTCCTCTAATTTACAAATTTCGTCTGATGATACTGTTGAAGGCGTTTCCCCAGGTGATTTTTCTGTGGCAGCAATAGCTGGAATCTCGGCTATCTTGGATCATCGAAGTTCAGCTTTGTCTGTTATTATTGATGCTGTTGCTGCCTTGTCCTGCGAGGCCTTGGGGGCCGACATTTCAGCTTTCAATTTGAATGATTCCGGTGATGGTTCATCTTCTAAGGACGTTGTCTCCGTGGCTTCTGACTTGAAGATCTTGCTTAACGGTTCAAAATTTGTTAACCGTGAGAAAGATGAATCTGCAGTTTCCGGTGTTCCCGTTATACACGGTAAGTTTAGGGAGATTTGCCGGCTCCTGCACTCCAGCACCCGTGTTCAGTTAAACTCTGCCATTGTATCCAATTCTGTATCTTATGGTACAGCCAGCGCCCTGTGCACCACATTGTTTTCTTTGACTGTGGCCCTCAAGGATTTGGGTAACATCAGTTATAACCGAGCAAAGCTCATTGTCAATTCTCGCATTGCTGGTGAAGATGAATTTCCTTCAATGCTGCTAAAAGAGTGTCCGCGTCCCGATCAGCTGAAATCTCTTTTCGCATCTTTGGTGTCAGCTCACTCTGAGGAGCAATATGTTAAGTTCTCACATGATGTCAGCTCTTTACTGGTGATGGTAGAACAAATAATTTCCTGGGAAGCCCTGGCTGCATTCTTTGCCCTCGAAGGAAGGGACTTCATTACTCATGCTCCAAGTGGTACGGGTGTAGGTGAGGACAGTGCAAAGACAGCAGATAAAAAAGGAGGAAAGAAAAAGAAGATTCTGGGTAAAGGTACAACCGCTCTGGTGCAATTTTTGAAGGATAGGCTGCTGAGCATGCCAGTTCAGACTGAAGTGTCCCAGACTGTCATGGTTTTGGAGAATTTGGTTCGAAATTTCTTGTCACTACTAGACCCAAAGGACTTGGCATTTGACACATTACTGCAAAAGGTGAAAGATATTGTGGAAAGCAATGAAAGCCGCCGATTGCCTAAACTACCAAAGGTAGAGAACCATGCTATGTTATCTTTGTCCCGCCTCATTTTTCAATTCTCTTTTAGAGTTCAAGGTAGGCTATTTTCTGCTGCTTCAGTATGATCCGCTCCTCACCTTATTGAATTATTATATAGCCACTTGATCCAATAATTTGGCAACTGGTTGAACACTTGGCTGTTTCTTTATTTGTTTATGTGAAAAGATGTGTGGGTGTAGGCCTGCTAAATTTGATTTTGGTACCAGGTCACATGTCATGATGAATGTCCAACCCGAATCCTTAAGGAAATGGTTGAATGGTCTAAGACACTTATAAACTCGTGTATACCTTTTGAACCCAATGTAATAAACTATATAGATCAATAGTTTGTTTGGTGCTTTTGCAGGATACAAACAAGTGATTAGCTGGAAATAGTTAAGTTCTTTTAGTTCAACCTTGGCGGTTAACCAGAACCGTCAAAACGTTATTTTTGAGGTGCAAGAAAATCAGAAATTTGGCAGCTGTTGTTTAGGATATAAATATATTTCCTTTAATTTTTACTACTTTTGACTGAAGTTCTGATATTTATTCTTGTAATAACGTCTAAAGTTTATCGAAAACAAAAGTAATCTATCTCTTGCGCTTTCTCTCAATTATTTTTTCAAACACTTCAATATTTAATTTAGCAAAGACAATTGCTATGCTTTTGCTTTTTTTTTTTTGTGAAAAAATTGTTATGCTTTTGCCTAATGTCTGCATTTATGGAATAGTTACTGTCCACGTGAAGTTTGGTGGATGTATACCGCGACTGGATGCAAATTTTGAAGGATGTACACTAGCTTTTAGATGATGCAATGACAATAACTGAATGACTCATATTGAGACGATCCAGAGGTGGAGCCTGAATTATGGAAGCCTTTGTTTTTTTTGGATAAGTTAGTGAAAGATATGAACCATAACAACTCTAAGTTCCTTTGAACCCAATAAAGATCGTGTGGCGAGGTTTTTTGATCAGTTTTATGGATAATATTTGTTAGAAGGCTAAATAACTTAAGACGCTGAGGCTTTCTGCAGTAAACTTGATGTGCAAGTGTATCCCTATTTTATTGGGAACCCTGCATGTCAAAGTTGCAGTCCCATCTCTGGATATTGTAGGTTTCATCCCCTTGACAGGAAGAGGATGTAGATCTTTAAAGATCTTTAATTTACCTTCACAATGTTTTCCTGTTTTCCTTTGGTTAATTTACTTAACTTATCAAACGGTGTTAGAGGAACATAAAATTAGTAATTGGGGAATTAAATGCTTCTTTTTAACTCTTAATATTCTTTGTTGTTTTGTTGTTGCCACATCAAGTTTAGAAGGAATATCAATAGTTTTAGCTCCTTTTGTAAGTGCACAACATGAATGTAGTTAATGTTTCATCTTTGGCGAAATTTTGAATGTTCAATTCTTTTATGACAGGGAACACGTGATTTTGCAAAGGAACAGATGGCTATAAGAGAGAGAGCTTTCTCAATTATTGTTGAGGTTTTTAAAAGGCATGGCGGTGCTGCTTTGGACACTCCTGCTTTTGAAATGCGAGAGACTCTAATGGGAAAATATGGAGAGGACTCGAAATTGATATATGACCTTGCAGATCAGGTTTATTAGTTGTTTCAACTGCTATTTATTGGGTGGTTTTGTTGGTGCATCCTGTCACATGGGAATTCCACACGCGGGCACATAATTTTGGGCACTTATTAACACGTGTGGCCTAGCATCAATGAAGCTGGATAAATTGTGGAATATCATAGTTCAAATTCCAATAGGGGCAAAAAAACATTAGAAGATTCCTTTCCATTTGTTTAATGGATCTTTGTCCGCAGAACTGTGTTGATGGAATGTAGTAGGTACCTGGTGGATGCGACAGTAGAGATGATGCGCACAAGCTTCCCGTAACCCATCATTGTCAAAAATAAATAAAACATAGAAATATAATTGGGACAATAGTGTGGGGTAGTTGGTTTCTCAAAAAGAAATTATGTGAGATCTTGCTGATGTGTTTCATATTTCTGTTAATTAAGATGTCAGTAACTGTAATTTGTGCTTTCCCATCATTTGATTATATAAATCATAATATTGATAATTTTGTTGGTGTATATATTTTTGTTCATATTTGATTTTCATTGTAAAGGCTTCACCTTTCTGCATGATTATTAGAAATTTGTCTTCCTGTAGAACTATCCGTATTCTTCTAATCCCTACTTCTTGTAGTGCAGAATTTGTATGTTTTGCTGTTCTTTAAATACAAAACTGATATTTGGGTTGGACAGGGAAAGATCTATATTTAGAAGTCAAAAGCAAATATGAGCCTGATTTTGTTAAATATTCAAAGATTATTTAGGAGGTGCATTTTATTGTTTCATTATTACAAACTGAGTTTTTCATTTTTCCTTGTTTTTTGTACTGATTTCTCCTTCCCACAATAACATTTGCAGGGGGGAGAACTTTGCTCTCTTCGTTATGACCTGACAGTTCCGTTTGCTAGATATGTAGCAATGAATGGTCTGACATCCTTCAAGCGTTATCAGATAGCTAAGGTGTACAGAAGAGATAATCCGTCTAAGGGTAGATATCGTGAATTTTATCAATGCGATTTTGATATAGCTGGTCAGTTTGAGAAGATGATGCCTGATTTTGAGGTCATAAAGATTTTGACGGAGTTGTTAGATGAGCTTGATATTGGAGAGTATGAGGTAAACTTTCTAATGGTTCTCTAGCCATGTCTAAATTCAATCTTCAAAAGGACACTATCTATATTCTAGTCTCCAATCACTAGAAATTTGTCTTGTGATTTTTGCCCGCTTTCGTGTTCCCTCATCCTCCCTGTGCTTCCTCTCAAATCATTGACTTACATTACTACAGGATTTTTCTTTGCTTCATTTGGACCATCTAAATCTTCTTCTTGTTGGCTCTGATGCATAGCTATCAGGAGTTATATCATTCCCCCCCCGCCCCCACCCCCACACACATATATAGATTCTCTTTATGTTTCTTATAATCCAGAACATTCTGGTCCTTTTCTCATGCAATATTAAGGAATCATCTGTCCTATTAGTGGGATATGGCATTACTAATTATGTAAAGCTGTTCTCATTATTCAGGTAAAGCTTAATCACAGAAAGCTGCTTGATGGTATGTTGGCTATATGTGGGGTTCCACCAGAGAAGTTCAGAACCATTTGTTCAAGCATTGACAAGCTGGATAAACAATCCTTTGAGCAGATAAAAAAAGAAATGGTGAGGCCTAATCTCCGGTAGGGATAAAGTTGTATGTTTTATTTAGTGGCTATTCAATATTATATCTGTTATTGGTGTTTTGCCTAGTATTGGCACTCTATTGATAGTTTCGGTATCTCTCATTCTTGTTTCTCCATGTGTTGGCATTTCGGTTATCTTTGAAGTTATCTCAGAGTTCGGTTGTTGACTCGTCTAAAATATGTGTTATTAAATGACCAATTCTCCTAGAATTAACATGTGGTTTGCAAGCTATTGCATGGGAGCGGGGGCTTTTTACCCTGTGCGTACCCAAAGGGTAGCAGCTGCGGGTTCTCCTTTCCCCCCACCCCCCCACAAACCAAAAAAAAAGGAAAAAAAAAACTCCTATAATTAACAGAAAACTGAAGCAATTGCCACTAAACATGTGATTCATGTGCTGTTATTGACAATGTAGTAAAAACCTAAGTTGCTCGGACTCTTCACTTTTGGTGCCGCACTTGTGTCGACACGACATGGGTGCGGGTGTGGGATCCGTGTCCGATATTGGTCAACCTATTTCGGGTACTTTGACCAAAATCAATGCGAAAAGTATGGACAGTTTTAATGATTTCTATAATCAATCCAAAAGTTAACATGAAATTGAAGAAAATGGAATACTTTTTATATAGAAATTTCTATGTCACTCATTTTCTTTTAATCTCCTTCAAGGGTTTTCCTCAAGTTCTCCACGTAAAGTCTCATAATTTTGGTTTTATCATTCTATTTTAGTTATTTTTTGGCAGATCCTCGCACACGTATCCATACATGAATTCATGTCCCCGAATCTTAAAAATTAGATCATGAAGGATCCGAGCAACTTAGGTAAAAACAACTAATGAATTGTATCTCCTCTTCCATATTTCTCATTGTCCCTTTCCTAATGCCAAAGATCACTTCTCTCTTGCTTAGACTACTTGGAACAACCTAGATTTACACTTTGTTTCTTCTCTTGTTCATTGCTTGGACTGTCAATGTTTCTTCTACTCACTGGTTTTGATCTCTCTTTTTTTTTTTGAATACGCGGGGTGGGGGTGGGGGTTGCAGGTCGGAGAGTAGTAGTTTGAGTTCTTTTTCCTAAACACAATGTGAACAATAAAGCCAATCAGCTGGGCCAGAAGATGAGATTTCTGGTGTGGTCTAACCATATCTTTTACCAAGTCATAACTTGGTCTAACTGGATGGGACTGCCCGACTGCTTCCCAGTTGAACAGTTCAGCTAGCTGGTTGTTTTGGTTTTGAATCATTGAGGAGAGGATAAAATAATAAAGGAAGCAATCTTTAGTCTTCTATGTTTTCCTCGCTTTTTCCTTGGGCCTTGTATACCAGGATGATCTCGAACTTCATTGAGCAATCTAACCTTGTTTTTCATATTTCATTTCATCAGTTCTGTGGGCTTCTAGCATGTTAGAAATATCTGAAGGTTACTCCATGGTTTTTGCTAGTATCTTACTACAAGATGTAATTTAATTTTATTTTGACAAGGTAACAGTATGTGAGATTGTAAATTGTTTTTTTATTGATAAAAATTAACACTAGCCCCATTGAGCAGTTTTTATTTGATTATCTAATTACCTAAAGTCATTTTTCCTCTCATCATCTTTGCTAGTATTTCAGTCATTTACTCCTCCATAATTTATTCAGGTGATGTTTCACTTTTCAAGGGCCATTAATCAGCTTCAGGTTGAAATTAGATGTCAAGGGACTTAGGAATGAGATGAAAAACACTCTGTTTCTAGATCCTTTAATCAAAATACTCGAGAAACTTGTGTTAAATATCTGTCAAATATTATCTTTTTGAAACCTAATGAGTCTGTAATAGCACTCTAATGCTGCTGTCATTTTGTAACAGGTGGATGAGAAAGGCTTAAGTGATGAGGTATCAGAGAGAATTGGTACATTTGTCAAATGGAGGGGACCCCCTGTGGAATTATTAGCAAAGCTCAAGCAGGAAC
>JAPFFP010000001.1:30568007-30589560 GCA_026153255.1 Solanum medicagineum
TAGCATTCTTGGTGATGACAGTGCTTTAGCTGCTGAGCTGGTTGGTGAATTGTGGAATGCTAAAGTGAAAGCAGAATTCATGATCCATAAAAAAGTGATGAAGCACATTGATCGGGCCAGAGATTCGAGGATCCCATGGATGGTACTTGTTGGTGAACGTGAACTTAGTGAAGGTGTTGTAAAATTGAAGGATGTTGTTGCAGCTATTGACTATGAAGTTCCCAGAGGTAAGCTTGTGGACGATCTATGCAGACGATTAGGCATGTAATATCTTAAGCATTTTGTATTTGGTAGATTGAAACAAGATAACATTTTTGAGGAGTCTAAAATCCACCATGTGAATGGTGGGGGTTAGAATTGACCCTTGTCCATTAAATCCACAAAGAAGTTACATTTTAAGAATCCATTACATCTGAAATAAACTCAAGTGAAACCATGTTGATTGTGTTGTTTCCCACAATCAGCAACAATATGTAGTATAGTAACCTTACTATACTTTTTATTGAATGTTAAGAACAAATTTTGGAAACATATATCTGATCCTCTTAATATTGAGGCAAAATTGACAGCAAAGGCAAGACAAGCTACACTGTTGATCTTGAATGAGGAAGATTGTTATCAACCATGAAACTCAAGGATACATGTTACACCAAGCCAATTAATGGAAGGCGTGTATTTGATTATGGTTGATAAACATGTATTTTTGAATTATTTAATTATAGTAAGTTTACGCTGCCAATTAGGTGTAAATACCTAAACGCTCTCAACTATTTTTCTCCTAGAGGGAGATGGTAAATCACAGTAACCACAACATGTAAATTATACTGTATTTGTTACTAGTATTTGCTATTTATCAATGTGGCTCGATTAAGACTCGTTCCAACAAACATTTGAATAAGAGTTGTTGGGTGTGACACTCTCCTGATCCTAAAAACATTTCCTCAGCCATCTCACTCCAACTTTATATCATTATCATTATTAGGCAGAATACAAATGGATCGATGCTCCTTAAATAATTTCCAAACAAAACCTAATCTTAAAAGGTTGTAATGTCTATTTATTGGTACTTACTCCTTGGATCATCGATCTATCTAGTGGCACAAAAATTGATGTCCCAAACATTAATTGCATATATGTTTTAGGTCCTTTTCTTTTGTTTTAAGAATCTCCTCCATCAAGATAGCCCCTTTTAGCAAATATTAGAACACGTAGATCCACGGTACGCCACTTATCTAAAAGCTTCTTACGACCATATACTTTAATTTCCACCGATCAATATGTATTTAAAACATATATTATTATGTCTTGAAGTAGGCACGTCATGGCCGACATGCCTATTTTAGTTGTGTGCTATCGATTAATGTGCGTGTTGCAACTGTTTGATTTTGTTATGTCATTTATTGTAATTATTTCGTCAGTTGTTGTAGGAATAAATTACAATGTTGCCCCTAATTAATGAGTTTTTTCTTAAAGGCAATTGTTCATTAACGTGTCTGCTTCAGCTGTTTGATTTTACTACGCTGTTTTTGTTAATTATTTCTCCAACCACTTCAACTATGAATTTATAATATTACTCGTAATAAATCGTTTTTCTTAAAGATAGATGTCAATTGATATATCTGATTCAGGTGCTTCATTTTACAATATTACCCCTAATAAATCACTTTTTTAACTCTTTCAACTATTAACAATTTAAAATATTTAAAAAATAAATACAAATTTTGATTGACTCTCAAAATTTTATATGTGCAACATAAATTTGAACAAAATAAATAATATATATTACTTAAAGATAACATAAAAATGTGTTATAAGTCTCAATAATTAACAACTTTAAAATTTAAAATATATGTATCATGTGCTTTGTGTTGTTAGTCGTATGTTCTGTTTCCCTTTTTTTCCTTCTCATTTTTTTCATATCTAGTTTATTCTACTTATGGGTTTTTGAGACGGGGGTTTTCAGGAAACAACCTCTCTACCTTGTGAGGTAGTGGTAAGCTTTGTGTACATTCTACCCTCCCCAGACCCACTTGTGGGATTCCACTGGGTATGTTGTTGTTTGTATATGTATAAAAAATCTATCAGTATTACATAAATCGAGATAAAAAATGTTTTGGGCTCGTGCTGACATGGACTTTTGTGACTAGTATATATATATAATAATCAGGTATATAAGTTTTCTTCTATTTAAATTTTAAAATGTACATGAAATTACAGGACGACAAGTTATTTTTCCTAACCATCCATATTTGTTTCTTGACTTAATACATTAGATTAATTTACACTTAAATTATAAACTTTTAGGTGGGATTAATTCTTGAAGTAACACTAAATTAATTAATTGAGGAAGAACTTATCCATATGCTAAGAACATGTTGGTGAAATGATTAAGGAATAGGACATTAAAACAGTGCATGTGGCAATTGTTTGCAGGCTGCTAATTAACGTGTTTTTAAAGAAAGCAATAGTAATTAATTATCGTTTGTACATGTCTTAAGACAGATAACCCCAACGTTTGACTAATGGATCTTTCACATGCTTAAAGTTTCTGTTTTCATTAATCTAACCGTCAAAATGAAAATTTTTATAAACGTAATTGGAAGAGGGTGTTTGTTTAAATGGATCAAGAAAACGCTATCCAATTCCTTTCCCTTGAGGGGAGGGAGGCGATGCACCATCCTCGCTGCTACATACGTTTTTCTTAATTTGACAGATTCTTTTTTTAAATTTCGATTCATATTTCTCGTAGAAAAATCTCTAATTAAAGATAGATCAGGCTCGACGGAGAGAAGGATGGATTGATAATTAATTTAGAATTTGGAGTCGAGCAAATTTTATTTCCATTGTGTCTAATCTAGATCCACTAATGGAAGTTTTTTCTTTTTGTGCACAAGCACATGCTTTGGCAATAGAAAATAAAAATTATTAGGGTAAAGGGTAGATTAATACTATTAATTTTGTCAATTGAATACTATATTTTTGCATATATTTGACCAAATCAATTTAGTTTGAAAATTTGATTTTTTTTTCTTCCTTTTTAGATCTTGACAAATTTATCATTTACTTTTCAGTTTAGTTATTTTCTTTTTTCATATCTAGTACTTTTTGTATTTGAAGCATGATATTTTTGAGATGCGAATTTTTAAAAAATAGCCTTTCTATCTCTAAAAGATACTGAAAAAATTTGCTTATATTTTATGCTCTCCAGACTCCACTTATAGAATTTCACTGAATATATTATTATTGTTCGTGGTTAGATCTTGACAAATAGAAAAAGAAAGTTGTGTATTGATTGGATGAAGACTTTGGTGTTGTAGTCAAGTCTTTCATATTCGACAGAGAGGTCCCTCATAAAAAAAAATATACAAACATGCCTAACCCACTTTTGATAGTTTGTGTTTTGTTTTTTTTTTTTCGAATTATTATGTTTGCGTTTGAATTTAGTTATTAAATTTCTAAAAGGTTATATCTCATTTATGTTTCTTTAATTATTGCCAATATGTGCCTATCCCAATAAGAGAAAAAGAAAAAAAAGTAGTAAATTTCCTTATATTGGTCCCCAATTTTATAATGTAGCAAATTATTCTTTCTACATTATGTGAAAAAATCATGATAATTAAGTGTCTATATCCAAAAAAATTATATGTAGTATCTTGTTATGATTAAATGATTTTATGCGATAAGAAAATATGTTTTAATCATTGTAATTAAATAATTAAAATTTATATTGTATATTTATTGATATGATTTAATTTTCTAACAAAATAAATTTGTTTAATGCGGTTTTTCAAGTTAATTAGCCAAAAAATTAATTACATGGATATATTTTAATTTTTACTTGAGCATCTACCACAATAAAAAGTATGGGTCGTAAGGTAAAGGTAAACATAATTTTCCACTCAAATTCCTAAAATCAATTGCAATAAAATTAAAAGTCATATTGGATCATAATCGTCAGTCAACTTTTATTTTACTGCACTAAAATTATTAAATACAAAAAAAAAAAAAACACTCAACTTTTCAAGAATCATAGAAAATGTCATCTTTATTTCCTCTATGATATATATTCCTATGCAAAATTAAGATTTCTTTTTTTAAAGTGATTTTTGTAATTCTTAGATAAATTAAGTAATATTTTTACCACGAAAAAGAATTTAAAATTGAATAATATATATTCATATATGAAATTAATCCTCTTTTAGTTGTTTAATTATATTTTGCATTCTCTTTCTTTTAGTTGACAATTCATTTAATTTAGAGCTTTGATAAGTTTCTTTGCATGAATTTTACTTAATTATATAGTTAAATATTTCAATTTAACCTAAACCCCATTATGCATTGTCCTAACAAACTTTAATTACATGTTCTTCAATGATTTCTTGCCTATATAAAAGTTGACACTTTTATAATAAATCCTATCATGAATTATTTACTGCCTTATTTGGTTTACAACTCATAGTAATTGAATTCAGTACCTTTATTTCTTTTTTTATTTATATTTATATCATTTAAGATAATCATCTCCACCAATCATGTATGTCAATTTATTTACTAGTCCTTAACTCTACCAATTATATGAAAAAAGCCAAATTCCTAGCCGTGATTATTCATTCATTCTACCAATCACATAATTTGGAAATCAAGGGTATGTCTAGCTTCGTTCGAAAGCGAATCGAAATTGATTATTCAAATCGAAAAAAAGTTATTGATTTAACAACTTCGGTAATGATTTAAATCTTCTTTATTATTGAATTATCAATTCTTAAAGATTTTAGATTTTTTCTTTAACGACTTAACTGATAATAAGTTAAATAATTATATTTATACTATTTGATATATAAAGTCCTTGATAGCTTCATATTTTTTATTTTTTATTGTCTCAAATTCTCAGTTATTTTAATAATGTAATAGTATTTGATTTTGAGCAAAATGCAATTTGTCAACTTATGTGTATTATTCATTTGATTTGTCACCTTGTTTCTAAGTAATTTTGAATAAATAATTTTTTTGTCAAATTTTAACAAGTAAAACGATAACCGATAAACTTCAGAATCTAATCAAATCGAACCGATGGATATGCGGCCTACTTCACTGCCAAACACCTTAAATGAGTATTACATTTATGATTCATTTTGCAACAAAACAAAATAAAATTACTCCCTCCGTCTCAAATTTATTAAATTCTTGAGATTTCTTTTAATTTTCAAAATATTTAAATTATTCAAAGTTCAAAAATAATGTTTGATCTTTTTTTTGTATCTGCTCTTTCATTTATTGAAGTTTTATATTTTTTATGAGATAAATTATACTATATATTTATGATTTTACAAAGGGCAATAGTGAAAAGTATTGTGTAAATTTTGTCTTTGAATACGTGCATTACCTCATAAATTCAATTAATATGAGACAGAGGAAGTAAATAATAGTTTGCTTTATTTTTTTTTTCCCAAAAAAAGGAAAGTAGATCAGGAAATAACTGAAAATATATATTTTCACGCGAAATTTGATGGATTCTTTATTATCGGAATAGTAGATAATAAATAACTTGTCTTTTTCGTTGCCTTTAATTCTTATTATTTGAGAGGATAACCTTTGAAAAGGTGTCAAAATAGTAATACCTAATAATTATAATAATTTATTTTCCGTATTTACATACTTCAATTTGAAGTCCAAAGAATTCATTTATTACGTCCCTTTATAATTCATTATTTCTACTTTTAATTTTAAATTCAAATTCCAGACGTTCGAAAAACTAAAGAAATGATGATAAGGCTGGAAATTACTATTCCTATTTGGCTTGAAGAAAGAAAAAAAAAGAAGATATTATAGTAAATAAATAAAAAGAAGGGAAAAATGAAAATATTTTGAAATGTGAATATATTTGGACCTACATTTAGGCTCTTCCTTCAGAAATGTGAATACTGAACAACCATTTGACTCTGTTACACATATGGACCAATTAATCAATAATTTCACTAAATTACAAACACCAAATGGGAGGGAAATTATACAAGGATAAAGAAGAGAAAAAACTGCAATATCCTTTTGCTTCATTTTACGTATTTACGTTTGATTAATACAAAATCTTATTTCATGTATTTCAATTCTCACTTTATTTATTTTCTAAAACTACAACCAATCATATTTGTTCTTGAAATTTAATAGAACTATTTAAATTTAAAGTTGCTAATTACACAATGTTAAAGATTTCAAATATTCAAGTTTATTGCACAACCAAATTATAAAATTGATTCGATAGTTTATCCATAAAACTAATCTTTTGACAATTATTTCATTAATTTTATTCCACTAATGACAGTGCCACTACCATTAATATCATATGTAAAAGAATGTAATATCTTAACTCCATATTCAAGGTTATCAAGATTATGTGAATTGTATGAGTGTTTACTTTGAGAGGTTTAAGGATTAAGAAAACCTTAAATTTGACATAGTTAGCAACTAATCAAAATTTGAAGGATGTTTAATGCATGAATTAAGGAAACAAAACCAAAATTAAGTAAAGTTTAGTACTTAACAAAAAGGACAATAACAAAAAGCAGCAAAGACCAAGAAGAGATGTAAAATCCCAGACAAGAAGCCTACAATGAGAATCTTTAGTACTAATACAAATTGATTCTTAAAAAGGCTCCCAATTATCTTAGGCGGGTTTGGAGGGAAATTTTTCTGTTTCATTTTGTTTTCTTGATTTCCACGAATTATTTTTTTACTTCTTCTTCTTCTGCTGCTATTACTACTGACTGCTGCCATTTTCATAACCTTGATAACCAGTTTAACCTTAACCCTAGTACCTATTTCTCACATTAAACTCACTTGTCTGTACATTTTTGCCATACCCATCTTCTCTTTTCAAAGGCTAAATTCATTGCTGTGACACTTTATAAAGAAAAAGATAGAGAAAAAAAGACATTTTTGTCAGATCTGAGTACACCTCTTTCTTCTCCACTTCACTTAGTTATGGTCCCTTTCTTCTTTTTCTGAATACAATGGGGTGTTATAAATGAACCTTTTTTGGCATTTCATTTGTTTTCTTGTTCACTTTGAATAAAAATAGAGGATGTCATCGGAAATGCGCAGCCGTGGTGGTGGTGGTGGCAATAGTGGGGTTGTTGGGAATGGCTTTGATCCAAGTAATCTTCATTTGAAAAAAGAATTGACACAAATCAAGAAAGCTGCTAAAGTGTTGAGAGATCCAGGGACCAGTTCCTCTTGGCGTTCCCCACTCAACTCTGCTAGATCTGTAGCTGCAGCAGAAGCACGCAAGCATCATTATTTCCATCATCATAAGGGGAGTAATCCTACTAAGCATCAAATCAGTGGCTCCCTTGATGCTAAAGGAACTATCTTTGCGCAAGTTGACAGAAATGGTACCACTGGCAATAATGGGAAAGAGAAAAAAGTGTTTCTTTATAATTGGAGGTCACAAAAGTCTGAGAGTGAGAGAAGTAGAAAGCTAGGTGATGAGGAAGATATTGGAAATGGCAATGATAATGGGTCTTCTTCAACTCCAGAGGAGAGTGTGGAAGATAGTTTGAGCGATGCGCGGCATGGTGGCAATGATTCCAAGAGTGATACTTATGTAAGTGATAGGTATGCTTCAATGATTTTAAAGTGTAAAGATACTAACTTTATGCCGTCTATTAGACGGAACATGAAGAAAAAATCAAGTAGAAGTAATTATTCTAATGCCATTTTAAGACATCATAGTGAAAAGTTGCAGCAGCAAATTGTTCCTAGTAGGATTTCTAGAAGAGGGTCGGAGGGTTTGGGTATAGAGAGGGATGATTCCACGAGTTTGGTTGATCAATCTGATGATACTGAGGATTATTGTAATTCTGAGGATACAAGGGGGATTTCTGTAGCCTCACCATTGCTTGCTAAGCTTAGGAATAGGAATCGGGCTTATTGGTCATCTAAGTTGAGAAATAGTGGGAGGGAGGATTCGTCTTATACATATAGCACCCCTGCATTGTCTACAAGTTCCTTCAACAGATACGCTATTAGAAATCCTAGTACCGTTGGGTCATGGGATGCCACAACAGCTTCTCTCAATGATGGAGATGATGAGGTGGATGATCAGCTTGATTTGCCTGGTCGACAGGGATGTGGGATTCCTTGTTGGTCCAGGAGGTCAACACCAAAATATAGGGGTGGGGGTGGGAGCTGTTATTCTCCATCCTTTTCTGATACTTTGAGGAGGAAAGGAAGCAGCATTCTGTGTGGAAGTCAAACTATGTATCAAAGAAGACGCCGCGGATCATCTTTAGGTTATACCAAGAGGAGACACAGTTCGAGGAATGCTGCTCAAGGCCTCATTCCATTGCTAACCAATGGTGATGGACAAGGACTGTCCTCAATAGGAACTGGACACAGTGATGATGAGCTCTCCACAAACTTTGGGGAACTTGATCTCGAGGCACTGAGTAGATTGGACGGGAAGAGGTGGTCTACTAGCTGCAGAAGTCAAGATGGACTAGAGCTGGTGGCAATGAAGGCAGAAGATGGAGAGGAGGGCTCCCCGGAAAATATTAGAAGCCTGAGCCAGAAGTACCGGCCAATGTTTTTTGAGGAATTAATTGGGCAGAACATTGTTGTTCAGTCCTTAGTGAATGCAATCTCCAGGGGACGAATTGCCCCTGTTTATATTTTCCAGGGCCCACGAGGGACTGGAAAGACATCAACAGCAAGAATTTTCACTGCTGCTTTAAATTGCCTTGCCACAGAAGAAAATAAACCCTGTGGTGTCTGCAGAGAATGTGCAGATTTCATGTCGGGGAAATGCAAGAATCTTAGAGAGGTTGATGGGACGAACAAAAAAGGAATTGATAAAGTTAAGTATCTTTTGAAGAATCTGGCGGCCAGTCAACAATCATCTTCAGGATTCAAGGTTTTTGTTGTTGATGAATGTCACTTGCTGCCTTCAAAGACATGGCTAACATTTCTGAAGTTCCTTGAAGAACCACCACCACGGGTTGTCTTCATATTTATAACTACTGATCTTGACAATGTGCCGCGTGCTGTATTGTCTCGGTGTCAGAAGTACCTCTTCAATAAAATTAGGGATGGTGATATTGTGCTCAGATTAAAGAAGATTTCTTCTGATGAGAATTTGGATGTGGAGTTAGAAGCATTAGATTTGATTGCTTTGAATGCAGATGGATCACTTCGAGATGCAGAAACTATGTTAGACCAGCTCAGTTTGTTGGGGAAGCGAATCACTACTTCTTTGGTAAATGATTTGGTGAGTTTGGTGTTTTAGTTTACATCTTTACATACCAATTTCTTCCTCTCTTTTTTTTCCATTCATGGCATGAAATCTTTTTCCTGATATTTCTTTTGTTCCCAGATTGGTGTGGTTTCAGATGAGAAGCTGCTGGAACTTTTGGAGCTAGCCATGTCATCAGATACTGCAGAAACAGTAAAAAGAGCCCGGGAATTGTTGGATTCAGGCGTTGATCCAATAGTTTTGATGTCTCAATTGGCTACCCTCATCATGGATATAATTGCTGGAACTCATCCAACAGTTGATGCCAAGCAAACTGATACTTCTGGTGGTAAAAGTTGTAAGTAGCAGAAATTCAGATCTCTTCTCCCTCCCCACCTGAAGCGTTCACCCTTAGAATCTCAAAATTCTGTTTCTGATTGTAATTTATGTATCTAAAAGTCTATTGTCTTTTGCCTGACCTTAGCCAACCATGTGAATCCTTTCATTGGCTTGTCTAATTAACCCCGCAATGCAAATAGGATAACTTTTAAAAGGTTTTGTGGAAGTAGAGTAGGCACTTTGACCATTTTCCTAGTTTCAACTGTGAAGAATCAAATAGTGGTTTACTTTTTCCATATCTATTTAATTTATTCAGTAGACCCTTGTGGTCGTGTCTTTCCTCGGATCCTGCACATAGCGGGAACTTTAGTGCACCGAGTTTGCCATTTAATTTATTTAGTATCCGGTTGTTCTTGTCGAATTGAATATGTTGAGTGCTACTCCTTCCCTTTCATTCATGGAACAATTTAGAAGAGTATAACAACAACAACAACAACAACATAAACATACCTGGTGGAATCCCACAAGTGGGGACCTGGGAGGTAGAACGTACGCAGACCTTATCACTACCTCATAAAGGTAGAGAGGCTGTTTCGTGTCTGAAGAAATACTGATGCGGCTGCTCAAATTAGCCTTTGAAATTGGTTGAGAGGAAAAGATTATATCATAGACTGTCTAATTTAGAACCTGTCAGATGCGTAGACTATGATTATTTTACATGCTTGTTCAAACGTCTTAAGATGTTCCCTCACTTCTTGGGACATTGAAAATACAAATGTGCTGAAACTGCAAATATGCCATGCTTAATACAATGGTAGTGTATTATCTCAAAAAATAATAGGATGGTACTGGAACTTTTATCTAAATAAAGGATGAATTTTTTCCTTAGTTATCAGATTTTTACTCGTGACTAATTTTTCAATTACTTTCTAAAATTGCTTGGGTCCATCTTTCAGTGACTGAGACAGAACTGGATAGATTGAAGCATGCATTAAAGCTTCTTTCTGAGGCAGAGAAACAACTGAGGGTTTCAAGTGAACGTTCGACTTGGTTTACAGCAACACTGCTGCAGTTGGGTTCTGCTACTTCACTAGATCGAACTCATTCAGGAAGCAGTCACAGGCTGAGTTCCAAGACAACAGAGGAAGACCCTTCTAGTACATCTAGAGAAGCTATATCCCTGAGGCAGAGAACTGATACTCACCATGCACCACGTAAGTCAGGTTCTCCCTCATCTTTTGCAAAAGCCAACCGTCGAAATTCAGCAAGTAGAGAATTGGCACTCTCATCAATGAATGAGGAGGCATTGGCTGATCCACATATTGACACTAAGGACAGCAAGACAGCATCTAGGTGCCCCAACACAAATGTGTTGGATGATATCTGGATCAGATGCATTGATAAATGCCACTCCAACACTTTGAAGCAACTGCTTCATACTTGTGGAACACTTCTGTCGATCTCTGAAGTTGAAGGTAAATTTCTCATGCTCCACAAGTATAGGACTGAGTCAGGTCTTCTGGTTCTCTTTTGAATTTTGATCTTCAGCTCTCCGAAATGTTAACAGTTGAATTATTTAGGAACACACAATACTTTGACCTGCATTGCATTAACTTGAAGCTGAATTCTGCATCTGCTCTTTACAAAATATCATATAGTATGTTAATCCAACTCTTAAAGTATAAAGCTACTTGAAGGCAAAAAAATTAGCTTTTATGACTCAAGTTAGTATTGCCTTCGTTCACTTTTACACCCCCCCCCCCATAGTAAGGGCTACTTTGGTTGCGCGGCTTTCTCTTATAGGGTGACTTGAGTCAGCTCACCTTTACTTTTCACTTACAATGAGTAAAATCTACTCTGGGTTCGCTAAGAGTTGTGATGCTGTGCAGAGCTGCTGCATATGACTAATCAACTGTTTGGACCTGTTGTCTCAGGTGGTTTTGTTGCTCATATTGCCTTTCGTGATAGCAAGGTTAAATTGAGAGCAGAGAGGTTTCTTAGCAGTATCACAAATTCATTTGAAACTATTTTACGGAGCAATGTAGAGGTTAGACTTGTTCTGCTACCAGACGGGGAGGCATCTGATGACAGTGAAAAGCCAAGTACATTGATCAATTCTGGAGGTTTGAAACAGATGAGTTCGCAAAATTTGGTGAAGAGGGAAACAACAGTTTGCTCGAATCAGGACCCGCTGCAGGTATCAAGAGGAAGCTTTAATGATTCTGAAAGCAAGATGGTTGAAACTTTTGAGTCAGCTAGTGGAAATGCTGGAACTAGTAGTTCTAAAGAGAGAATTTCAGAAATTCCAGTGCAGAGAATAGAATCCATCATACGTGAGCAGAGGTTAGAAACAGCATGGTTACAAGCAATGGAGAAAGGCACTCCTGGATCAATGAGTCGTCTGAAACCCGAGAGGAACCAAGTCCTGCCACAAGATGGTCTTTACCATAACAACCAGCTAGAATCTATTAATTCGAGGGAACTGTCCTCCCAGCATTGGCATGATGATCTAAATGAGGAAATTAGAAGTCTGAAGATGATTGACGGAAAGGGTGTTCAGAAGGATCAGACCAGTACAAAGGGTGACAGTTATCCCATTTCACCAAGTTTGTTGCATAATGGCATATATGCCAGTAATTTCAGCAAAGAGAACATGTAAGTTATTGTGCTCATCTCTCCATAATTTATCTCAGTATACACTAAGTTAACGCATGTCTATAGTACAAAACACAGTATATTTCTCCCAATGCAATGACAATTTTTTTGCTTTAAATATAGATAAGCTCTTGCTGAGAAATTCTACTTCTGTCGAAAGAATCAATAATTTTAAATCGTTGCAATAAATCTTTAATGATTTGGCAACATAATCTTATGTCAGGAGATTGCAGCCATCTGAGAAGTGTAATTTTTGCTGGAGAAACATTATTTATCCCTAATTCTGGAAAAAGATAAGATACTGCGTAGTCGTTCACATCTTATTCTTATTAGGAGTACCTAACAACTGGTAATGGATTATAATTGCAATATTCAACTACTTTTATTCTATATGGAGTCTTGCTATTGATCTAAGCTCAATTGCTTGATCCTGGTTACCTAGCGGTAATATCTCATTGCTATACCCACTCTCATCTTCTGCTTCAAATGAATACATGTCATGCGTTGTATACTAACAACGTGAACCATATCCATTTGCTTGTTGCATTCTAGAAAGTTAACTCTATAATTGGCTGGTTTCCCTGTTGTTTTTCTTTGTGTGCTCGCATCTTTTAACTCTTTGTTGGGCTTGTCTACAGGGGTTATGAATCAGGATCTGGAGCTGGAGGTTGTTTCTGTTGGAACAACACCAGACACCAAAGAAGGGGCAAGGTATGTTTTTTGGACAATCTATAACTAGTTTTGTTTCTATAATCAGACAACTAGAAACATGCATGACATTTTGAACATTAACAGGTTAAACAAGGTACCCCTGTGCGACCAACTAAAGGCGGGCGATTCTTATGGTTCGGGGAGTGTGCAAAATCAAGTAGATTGAGAAGATAGCAATGGCGCCCCAGATATAAGAATGTATTCTTTTAGTTGGTCTTTCTGTATTTATTCCATCTGCTGGGGCCATTCTATTCTTTCATGAATGTCAAGTTCATTAAAGGATTATGTAAAGTTATTGCTCTGGGCTTCTGGAATTTCCTCTAGTCCAATCAGTTCTATGAAATTAATAAAAGGTCAATTAGGGAACATTTCTCTCTTGCCATTGAGGTTTCTAGCATTTCTGCTGGTACCAAATAGAAGATCATTCTTTTCTATTCACTGTTTTCTACTTCAAAATTATTTTCCCAAGCTTGTAACTTCATAACAAGTCAATTTTCATCACATGCACACTTTAGCCAAGTTCTCATTCATGAGATCATACTTTAGGTTACTTTATTTTGCCAAAAAGTTTTACGAGATTCAAAATTTTCTGAGAACTCTGTGAAGGCTAACTTCACCTATTCAGAGTACAAATCCCAGGAAAATATAGTGTTTTTAAAAAATAAGCCTAAGAATATTGAAAATCCTAAGATTCTTCAATGTTCAATATTCTTTCTGCAAGAAGCAAATCATCGGGTGTCGTAACCTGCAAAATCATAACGACGTTTGCATGTAATCACATCCACAAGAAGCTCAAAGTGCGGTAGCAGAGGATACTACTATGAGCCAAAAAAGACAATAAGGTTTAATAAGTTACCTTTATGTTAGTGTAAGAGCCTTCAGTAATATATACAGGATGTTTAAGATGCTCCACTATTGATACATCATCTGTTACTTCAAGTCCTTCCCTAAAAATCCACATGAAACACAAAATAAGCAATCAAAATAAAAAGGGCTAATAATTGTTCATAGCCTCCATTTTTCTTTTTCCCATTTAATGGGGAGAAAGAAGGGAAGATGGATGAGCTAACACGTTCTTTTTCTCTATTCAAGTTTCCTAAACCTTTTATTTTCTCTTGGACTTGGTAATATTCTCAATTAGTCAAGGTTATTTTGGTCTAGAGCTTGGTCTTTTGAAAGGAAAGTGACCTAGAACTAGTCTTATCCTCATGCTAGACGAGAGATCCACTTGTTACTCTAGAGAAAACTAATAATGAGATGTTGGTCAATCGTAGTTGATATGGGTGCATTTTGAAAGTTCAAGAGATAAGTGCAACAAACTCAACTGGCAGGAGATGGGGAAGTATCCATATATTATCCAAATCAAAAAGGTGTCTTTAAGATAAAAATGTAATACAATCTTTGTTCTTTATGTAACTGTGGTGTCCTTCCCAGAAAAAAGGAAGAAAATGTGGTACTATCTTCAATCAAATAACAGTATCAAAGGCCCTAATCCAGATGCACAAGTCTTGAGAACTAATTTGTTTCTAACCTCACTTGCCCCAGGCTTATCATCTCTAACCTAGAAAAGAAAGTTGAAATATCATGCTGCATAAATTAAACGACATGTTTCAAACTGCTTGTCATTCTCAAGCTTTTCAACGATAAAAGTTATGCTTCTTTTCATGGTAAAATTATTGAACATACTAGACATTGAAAACTCTAATAAAGAAGCACGAGCTGGTTGGATATTGAATGTCAAAAAATGTTAGATACGTGAATATAAGAGTACCTGTTGACAAGCTCGAAACCCTTCTTAAGCAACTCAGGCTTGATTATCTGTGCCAGACAAAATTGTTTAACGTTTTCTGCAAATGCAGAAGAAATTCTAAAAGAGAAAGGCTTACTACCTGAGGTGTCTGCATTTCCCAAAGAGTTTTCCTGTCAAGAGTTTTTACAACGAAAGATTCACTGTTTGCCTGCACCAAAATTGACAGGAAAATTATTAAATCTATCAGAACCAAGTAAAAGCGACATAATATAAGGAGAAGGACCTTACATGTGATGTCAATGCACTAAAATAAGATGCTTTATCAAGATGGACGGTTATATCTAAATTCATGCCAGTCAGGCCAAATAAGGGAGGAGCAAGATAGAGGGCTATATTAAATTTTCCAAGCAATGCCTTAATTTTATCTGAGTATCATATTTGAAGCACGGGTAGGTGAGGGTCCCGAGTCTTATAAAATGTGGTCTTACATTTTATATTAAAAAAGGGTATCCTGGTGCACTAAAGCTCCTCCTATGTGTAGGGTCAAGGGAAGGGCCCGACCACCTATGTTGCTCGGATTCTTCAAAAATGTGTCGAATCCTTCAAAAGTAGCGCATTTTGAAGGATCCTACACGGGTGCAATAACATTATGGGAGAGTTCGAGCAACTTTTAGCGACCACAAGGGTCTTTACTTTTCATATTATATAACTAAATAAATATGCATTTTAACTCCCTCCAAAAGTTTAGTAGAACTATAATACCTAAGTTAATTTCTCTCAACAAGAGAAATTAAGGGAGACATGGTATTAGACAGCAACTTTAGGACAGCCTGAAATACTTCTTATTGGACAAGTATCAAACATATAGAACCACATGGCCAAAATAGTGATAATCCATCCTATTCAATAATAAAAGTGAAAAAGATTTTGACTAGAAGTGAGACTTATTAGTACCATGCTACAAATTAGAAGCACCCGAAATGCTTTAAGGAGATTATGCAAATTGATATAGATGAAATAAAACACATGTAACGCATCATCCTACTAGTTCCACAGTAAAAGCCTTGAGCAATTAGTTTGCCAAGATAGCAAAAAGAGTCTCATAGTACTTCGTCCTTCCCGGTCTGGGGGTTGCCTTAGAAATTTAAGCTGGCATCTCTAACAGGCAACTATAAGGTTGAATATCTGCTTACAGAAAAGCCACATAAAACCCAGAACATGCTTCAATATGCTACCATGTCATCCTCTCACTGGAGATGGTCAGCCACCTGAAGCTTCTTATGCCTGTGGGCATTTGCTTTTATTTTTTGACTTATTTTTATCATTTTAGCTTAAAACTAAGTGCTTATAAGCACTTCTTTAATTTACCAAAACACTCCAAAAGTGCTTAAAGACTATTTTGGCTTAAAAGCTCTTAATCCAAACAGGCTCATTGTGAGGATATTAACAATAATTAAGAGCTACCTCTTTGATTGTTGCTTTGGCAGGAACGCCAAGAACTGCTGCTCCAACCAGCCAACCATCCTTCAGGACCTGCAGAGAAGATTCTTGGAAAAGAGTAAAGGAAGATTTGTCCTTCAGAATCTTAAACATACATATGGACTATATAGAATGTCAATGATCTGTATATTATATGAAGAATTAACGATTAAAGAAGCTGGATATCTGCAAAATTCATGTTATATTTGGCAGGAGTATTTCCCACAATAGAAAGCTCTTGCAAAAGCAAAGAGATTAAAGGAGGAGGAGGAGATTATGTAATGATCAAACCTTTTCTACATCTTCAGTTTGTACAAGAGGTCTTGCAGAATCATGGATGCATGCAAGTTTGGAGTTTAAATCAACTTCCTGACACGCAAAGCATCACCACTTACTAAAAATCACAATTACTGATGAGAAATACCATGGCCATAACATTGTCTTACCGCATAACATAATAACGACAGAAATCTAAACATTATGTGGAACCAGATAAGATGAAGATATTTCAAAAATTCAGCTTTAACTACGGATACAATGCAAATATATTTTTTTTTTATTTGCACCGGGTGTCCGAGTCTCTTAGAGCCCCGACTAATACCGGGGGTGGACAGGCCCTCGGCAAGGAGTTTCCCACAAGTGCACCACGGTTAATTCAGGTTTTACCCAGTTCGATGACCCTCAGAAATTGTTTGCACCCAGTGGGTTTCGATCTTGAGACCTTGAAAGATTCAATGCAAAAAATTTGATCAGATATTTAACTGAATCAACATAACTCAAGATCGCATGTTGACATCCAAACCACCAAAGAAAGATGAACTGCAATGGAAAAGGTAACTCTTGAATTTAACCTTTTAGTCACTTGTTGTTCTCCCTAAAAAAGTAAAAAGACAAACATTTCAGTAGCATTTGGAATAAGATCAACATTCCTATTCAGATTAGAAAAGATACGAAAGAATCTTAAGGGCAAAAACTGAGCAGCAAGGACCAATCACATAAGAGCCTAACACTTTTAGCACCTTAGATGAGACCACATGCAAAAGGAACTGTTATATAACTACTTAATTACTTATGTTACATGAACTATTCTGTATGAAATCAGAAATAGAAGCCAAGTTTACAGGACATCAGTCCAATACTCCCTCCCGAAAGTTGATCTACTAAGTATAACTAACCATGATATGACTGAATATTCGGCTAACTACATATTCTGGAGAATGAAGGCTGAAAAAGGGCCCTTGGTAAAAGATAGAAAAATCAAGTTCTCGAACATAAACAACTTTGTCTTTTTAAAAGTTGGAAGTACGAGACCTATACAATTTGAGATAGCATACGGCACGTACCTGAAGTCCGCTGTATACAGAATCTTGTCTTTCCTTCCCAGGCAATGCAAATTTTAAGTCGACTTGGATATGCTCTTTGGCATCTATAAAATAAATGAAGAATTCTTATATAATCACCTTACTGTTTGCACAAATTCCTATAGATATTGCAATCAGAATAAGGAAGGTAAATGCTCAATGCATGTTTATTGCTTTCTTGGACATTTTTCTATTGGCTGCACGTGCACATTTTAAGACATTTGAACTCCATACCTTCAAAAATGTCTCGATAAGAAGGATCACATACGACAATGATCTCCTTCACCTGAGGCATCCTGGAGAAAGTGTAGAAACTGCAACATTCCAATAAATTTTCATCACAAAGGCAAATATGTGATTGACCTGCTTGACTAGATATAAAAGATTTCTGTCCAAATTGTGGTCTCAACACTGTTAAATTTCTAAACTAAATGGATTTAGTTTTTGCAGTGCCCAATACTTGTGTAAAATAAACACGAGGTACTTGGTTTGGTCGCCTAACAGTTCCGAAAACTTCTGAGAATTTATAGACAGATACTCAATAGTACCAGCGTTCAAGACTTGAACTAGTCCAGTAAAGTTGGTATAACGACCCTCTCTCTTCTGATTTACCCATCATGACTTGCATCAGCTCACACACAGATTATGTCAAATATCAAACCATCTCAACTGAAGAAAAGTCATCCTGCCTATCACTACCGATTTTGTGGCGTCATTAGCTAGACCATGTTGCTTTATATTCATATATTTCCAACGTGAATTCGTGCAAAATTTTACTATTTCGCGGCAGTGCATAAGTTTCAGAAGTCTTAAGCTGTAACTTATGTCTATTGTCTGCTACCGGGAATTTTTTTCGACAGGTTTTGTCATAATTGAATCAAGTTGACCAGTTTTACTTTACCTGTACAGTGCAATTGGCTGGCCTAGAAGTGGAAGATACTGCTTTGGCATGCTTGCCTATTCCAACAAAATATAATAACAACATCATCTCACAGAAGAATGTTTTAACACTAGAGATATTAAAGCTACAGGAATAAAAGATGCAAAGACTTGAAAAACAGAACAGTTTTTACTTTTTAGCAACGTTAGATGCTCAAGGCATGAATCCATGGAATAATAAAGCTACTGACAGCAACACATTGAACTCTAAACAACACAAACAATAAAGATAGAATTACAAGTAATAGGAAACAACAAAATAAGTTATTTCTTTCTTCCAATCATAGTACTTACACCCATTCTTTTCCCCTTCCCTCCAGCAAGAAGAATCACAGAAACACTTTTCTCCTCCACCACAACATCTGACCCCTGAAGATTTAAAAAATGCCAATTTTCAAGACTCAATTTTTCACTCAAAAATAGAAGAATTTCTTCCTAATTACATCACATGACACATAACCTTATTAAGATTTTCTGATGTGGCAGAGCAAGTAATCTTGAAAAGACCCATTCTTGGGTTACCATGACTACAGGTTCTTCTGCAGGTAGATTGAGCAAAGTGGAAAGAATTCTTTACGAAGTTGGTGGGTAAAAAGGAGAGTGAGGGGAGGACATTTTTGGGTATATGAGAATTACTTGCCAAGAACATTGGAGAGGAAGAAGAAAGGATGGTACCCAATTGAAGAGTAGACATATTGTTGTACTTTACTCCTTCAGTGCAAGAGAAAAGGAGTAAAATAGAGGAGTTGAATTCTTGAAGTTGAATGAAGACAAAAAGGCCTTACGAAGTTGGGGATGCCTTCATTCATAGTAGAAAAAATGCAAAAAATGGCCTCATAGGTTTGTGGTATTTTAAAAATAATCCATTACATATAATCTTTGTGCAATTTTGGTCCATTAAATTTGTCAAAAAACCAAATACTCTTGATTTTCTTCAAATATTTAACAAACCCTAGTTGTTATATTTAATAAAAAATATTTAGCGGAAACTCACATATCAGTTGGTTGACTACTTGAACTCTCACCTTGTTGGTGAGAGATTCAATTCCCACGTTGTAATCTCCCCCTCCCCCCCCCCCACCCTTACAATTTTCCCTTCCTCTACCCCCAATAAAAAAAATATTTTGAGTACAATTTTATATTTATGTTATTTTTGGTGATTAATATAATGTTATATTTATTAATATTATATTTTTAAAAAAATTATATTTTATGTCTATTACTCCTTCCGTCTCATTTTATGTGGCATCTTTTGACTTGACATGGTGTTTAAGGAAAAAAAAAGAAAACTTTTAAAAGTTATGGTTTAAAATCATTTTTACATATTTATGCGACTAAGAGTTATTTCATTAAGGGTAAAAAGAGAATTTAAGGGTAAATTATTTCCAATTAGAGTAAGGTGACATTCTTTTTGGGATGGACTAAAAAGAAAAGGGTGTACGTAAAATGAGACACAAAGAGTATAATTTTTGATATTTCAATTTCTTGAATTTGATGAGATTTTCTTCACATTGCTACTTAAATCCTAATTTTGTTCTTACAAACAAATTGGGCTTACAAAATTATTGAAATTTCACATTGCTACTTAAATCCTAATTTTGTTCTTACAAACAAATTGGGCTTACAAAATTATTGAAATTTTTACAATTAATATATTTTTTTACTGTTATTGCACTTTTTAATGTTACTTCTAATCAATTACGGTTTATAGTATTATTATTAAATTAATAATAAAAGAGGTAGGGTAGGGTAGGGTAGTAGGGTCACTGCAAATCCCGCCCTTTTGTGTCAAACAAAAATAAACTTGTTCTTTAAGCCATTGTTTCTCTGGTTACGCTTAGAAGACGAAGAAGAAGAACCATTTTTTTCTCCTCTTTCTTCGATCAAATGACATTTAGACGCTCTTCAGTGTACGTATTCTCCATCATTACTATGATTTTTTTTGTTTATTGGTGTTCGATAGCTTTTTTTTTAAAACTTTTTAAATTTTTTTTTTCAGAAACTCCGATGTGTTTTGTGCTTTAAACTTGTTGAACAGACCGATTTTTATGTGTTTTCGTATACACTTCTATTTATTGAACGATTTTTTTTTTCAAAATCCTCGTATATTTTTTTGTTGAGAATTTTTGTGTTTTTTTTTATGATTTTACAGTTATATTCTTCTGTTATGAGTGCGACATCAACACTGAGGAGGAGTGGTAGGATTCAGAATTCTCATTCAGTTGAGGGTTCAACTTCTGTCAAATCTGTTGTTGATATAAGTACAGGGCAAGAAACCTCTGCTATGAAAGTAAACAAAAGAAGTCCTAGAAATGTTAGCGTGGTGAATGTTATTAGTACTAGTTCTGGTGGTGATTTGAACAGTGATGTGCCATCTTTTGATTTAGAGATTTCTCAACCTATTCCTGATGTGCCTAATGTGTCATCTGATAAAGGGAAAAAAAGTGATGGTGAAGTTCAACCTAAGAAAGAGAAAAAAAGAGTGGCGAAAAAACGTATTGGTAATACGGGTTTAAAAATTAACAAGCGAAAGGAAAAAATTGTTGATGATGATGACGACTTTATGGATGATGTTTCTATTCCAAAGTCAACGAGCAAGGCTTCATGCTCTAGGAAAAACCAGAGGAGAAATCGGCCCTCAAAAGATGCTAATAACATGGATGATTTTGATATGGTTTTATTTCTTTCTTTCTTTTCTTTTGTTATTTCATTTTTTTTTTAGAATTGTTAGTTGTTTTTTGTTTTAGATGCACTTTGTTTTTTAATGCAGAATCGCAAGTGCTGGAAGGTGCCCGGAGGAAACTATATTAGCAGTCGGTGGAAGACTTATACAAACTATGCAGTCATCGACATAATTAACTATAGACAATATAATAAGATAAGTTCAGAAATTAAACTTCAAAACAGTAAAAACTGATAGAATAATGAAAGTTCACAGAATAAATAAAGATATTTATCAATTTACATTTGATCGTATGACCTTTAATTGAAATTTATGAAGAACAGAATAACGTCTCACTGTTGACACCCAATTTTTACCCTCCACGGTGTCAAATTCATCATCGAGCTCCTATTTTATTTTGAATGCTTTTA
>JAPFFP010000001.1:30589660-30610366 GCA_026153255.1 Solanum medicagineum
GAATTGATTTTCGATTTTCAAATAATATTTTCATTTTTCATTTTTCTTTTAAGAGTCGGTCATTTTCCGGCGTAACACTCACTGCACTAACAAAATCGATTTTTGTTGATAGACTTGATTTTCCTCAATCAATTCTTGATTGTGGTTAGTTATGATTGTAGATTCAACATTTGAATACTCATCAGTTTCTGTATTCGACCCCACTCCAACTTCTTAAATTGCATCATTAATCCCAGTCATTGAATCAAAATTGTATGAATTAAGCATTTCAGAGGTTGAGATTAAATCAGATGCACACATATGTGGAATTAAATTTTACTCATGCTCCTTTTGGATCAGTAGTTTTGCAGTTGTGATACACAAAAGGTATTTGGCAATCTCTCGGTTATCCCTTTTCAATTCTGCATACACTTGGACCTTCATATTATTTTGTATTTTCAAAGGCACAACCCAATCATCAATTTGTATTTGATGCTTATTTTTTTTAACAAAAGTGTCAATAGATAATTATGTTGCAATTACCGCCACAAGAGCCTCATAACTTGATTCTAAATTTATAACTATTGCATCTGGATTGTAGTCAACATAGCGACTGCTACTGTCCCACCTTCCATTGTGATAAAGCATAACTGGTATTATGGCCATCTACAAAATTTTATACAATCAAAGTGAATCCAGAGATATTATGACTGAATTACAATTGTATTACAACTATTTGAATTACAACAGTATTATAACTGAAATTCACCAGCAAACTGAATTATAACAAACTCAAAAATAAAGTAAATTCTTATTATAACACCTTGCAAATATAAATTAGTTGCAAGAGTATTATGACTGATTTTTTCAGAAGGATTTTTTTTGTGAAACGGGTGCACCAAAGTGTTATATTTGAATCTTACAAACTCACAAACAAAATGAATTCAATTATTTCACCTAGCACAATTATTTGAATTACAAAAGTATTATAACAGATTTTTTTAAGCACCTAAAGTGTTACATTTGCATCATACAAACTCAAACAACAAAGTGAATTCTCCCACAATTATTTGAATTATAACAGTGTTATAACTGAAAATTCACCAGCAAACTGAATCATAACAAACTCAAAAAAAAGTGAATTCAATTATAACTCCTTGCACATTTTTATTAGTTGCAAGAGTATTATCTCTGAATTTCAGAAGAGTTTTGTGAAGGGAGTGCACCAAAGTGTTATATTTGAATCATACAAACCCACAAACAAAGTGAGTTCAATTATTGCACCTAGGACAATTAGTTGAATTATAACAATATTATAATTGAATTTTCAGCACCCAAAAGTGTTATATTTGAATCATACAACCTCAAACAACAAGGTGAATTCTTTCCCACAATTGTTTAAATTACAACAGTATTACAAGTGAAATTCACCAGCAAACTGAATCATACAAACTCAAAAACAAAGTGAATTCAATTATAACACCTTGCACAAATTTATTAGTTGCAAGAGTATTATAAATGAATTTCCAAGAGTTTTTTTTGTGAAAGAATGCACCAAAGTGTTATATTTGAATCATACAAACTCAAAAACAAAGTGAGTTCAATTATTGCACCTAGCACAATTATTTGAATTATAACAGTATTATAACTGAAATTTATAGCATAAAAAAGTGTTATATTTGAAACATATAACCTCAAAAAACAAAGTGAATTCTTGCACAATTATTTGAATTACAACAGTATTATAACTGAAATTCACCAGCAAACTGAATCATACAAACTCAAAAACAAAGTGAATTCAATTGTAACACCTTACACATTTTTATTAGTTGAAAGAGTATAATAACTGAATTTTTTCAGAAGAGTTTCTTTTTGTGAAGGAATGCACCAAATTTGAATTAAATTGAATTATATAAAATCAAACACCAAAAGTGAAATTCAGGGTAAGAAAGCGGAATCAATTGTATCATATTACAATTGTATATGAATTAGTCAAAATTAATTTGTAAATTACACTGATGAATACACAATGTCAAAATCAATTTGTAAAAATCAAGTAAACAAAATTGACTGAAATTTTACAGACTTACACAACAATACAATTGATTTCTGAAAATCATAGTATTTTTTTTTTGAATCCAGATGTTAAATTGTAGATAACAAAACTGAATCTAGACATAAATTCAACAAGAGAGAAGGGGATGCATGTACTATTAATTAGTGAAAATCAAATTATAAATTTGATTTTATATAAATTTACAGAGGAATGGAAACGAAATCAAGCTAAATTTATACAGGGGAATGCATGAACGAAATCAAGTCGAATTACACAAATCAATTTATAAAAATTGAGTAAATGAAATCGGGATCAAATTAATGTGGAATCACACAAGCTGGACAGTTCCATTTGAATTTTGAATTAAAAGAACAAGTGGAATCATAACTTGATTATTATGAATGTGAATTGAGAATTTGTGAAAATCACAGCTATATCGTAGTGAAAGAGAGAGAAATTGTTGTAGTTTGCATTGTCGATCTTCAGAAGAGACAACGGAGAAGTAGCGAAAGAGAAGAAAGCGTAAAAGAAGGTCTATATTATTAATAGGTTGCTATTTTTTATAAGAAAAATATTATTATATTTGATAGGGAGAAGTCAAATGTTGTAATATTGGTAAAATAATATATTATATATGTAAATCTTCCGATATGATTGATATAAAGGCCCAAGCCCAAGGAACCAATCTTGAAGTCCTGAAAGGCTGTGCTCCAATTCATTCAGCAATCAAGAAGAGGAAGAGCAATAGATCGAAAATGGGGAAGCCATTGGGAGCGACCGGAGAGTTCTTCAGGAGAAGGGATGAGTGGAGGAAGCATCCTATGTTGACCAATCAGTTCCGCCACGCTTTCCCTGGCCTTGGCATCGCCGTCGTAGCCTTCAGCATCTACTGTGTCGGCGAATTTGCTTACAATAAGATGTCTACCCCTTCTCACTCCACCTCTTCAGCCGCTGCTTCTCACTCCCACTGAGATTCGATATGGGTCGTGCTACTAGTGAACCCCAATCGTCTCTTTTGGTACGACCCCTTTCTGATTTTGTGATTTTTTATTATCTCAACCTACTGGTTGATGTCTGTGTTTCGTGGAATTTGATATCATATGCTTGAAAGAGGTGGGGTTGTGAAATTTTTCTTAGTTTTATGAAATGGGTCTCATTTATATGCTAATGATCCGAAAAGGAGTCACTTTTTTGTTGTCGGTGATGTATTAGGTTTTATTGTTGCGAAACTGTTTAAATATGTTCATGTTGTAATAGATTGTATGATCCTATGCTGAAGAAATGTCTTTGTGATGCGGAACAACTCAAGTGTGTAAATATGTTCTTGTTGTGATAGATTAAAGATTGTATGATCCTTTGCTAAGAAACGTCTTTGGTGATGCTCAATGGATGCTTGATTTAATTTAGTCGTGGGGGGCGGAGGGAGGGGCTTGGTGTTCCAAAAAGTGGTGTAGCGTCAACTATACTGCTTTCAAGCACCATAGTTATGCCAATTGTGTTTTTTCTGTTCTAGGTATATAGATGATAGTACAATGATTCAATCTAGTCTCTCTTTTGATATGTTCATATCAACTGTGAATTTTTCGAGTATCTTGTCAAAAATTTAACTGAGTTCTCTTGGGTATCTACTTGTTTCACAGTTAGATTTTCTTTTTTACTATGTCCTGAATGTGTCCAATGTGCTCCTCAAGTTAAGATAGAATGCTAGGACCACCAAATTTAGTATTGATCATATGAACTATCTCAAATCCCCAATCGTCTCATTAGGTACACCAGTTTCCACTTGTCCTTTATCTCATTCAACTGTTGGATGTTTGCTTTTGTGCAATCAGAGTTTATATGGTCAGGTGGTTAGATGTTTTCCTGTTGTAGAAGTGGTTGCTTCTTGTGCAATCAGAGTTGTTATGCTCAATGGTTGGATGTTCCCCTCTCGTAAAATTGAGGATGTCTTCTCCTATGCAAAGTAATGTCTCTGCTGTGTCTTTGATTTGATTGTTGTATGTGTCAAAGGGTGTCCAGTGTCTGCTATTCTTCCTTCTATCTTTCCGTATTTTAGTTTCCTGTTGTTCTCTATGTACAACACTTAAAGTAATGCCTTTTCAATGATTAGTAATTCTTTTTCAATGATTTTGCATCAATTGTTGAGTCCTCTCGAATTTCTTCCCTTGTTTGTTTATGTTTTAGTACCATGTCTTGGAGGATTCTGGATCATCCTTAAAGAGGCAAAAATAAGGAAAATGCCAATTGCTGTACAAAACAGTAGATCCTATCCAACTTCCTCTTTGAAATTTTAATTCGCATAGTCTTTGATTAACAAGACGAGAGGAATATATGCATTCTAACTTCTTTACCTTATCGCACAACTATCTAAGACTAGTGTGGGTTGATCTCCTTTACTTGTGCTAGTTATCAACGCAAGTTATTTGGGAACAAAACAATATGTTACTGCCTTACTGGAATGTTCAGGTTTGTGTATTCAATCATCCCTACTATGAGTGTGGCCTTGTTGCCATTTGCCGGTCCTACTTAACTAACACATTAAACTAATATTAACAAGGGTCCGTTTGATTAAGGGTGACATTTGAGTCTTTTATTAGAGGAAATGTGGTTCCAAGTTTTTTATTGGAGGAAATTAGTGACACTTTTTGATGACACTGATTTTAAAAGATCCCAAGTGCGCCTTCTTGTTATTAGTGTTAAGGGTCCAATAGGACATCTCCCCTGCGCTATGACCTTTTAAAACTTAAATACTTACATTCTCAATTCATAACCTTTTCTAGTTGCACCTTGTTTACTCAATTTATATGGTCTGCTCCTATAAAAATTCTCATATGAAAGATTTGAAAGATGCAGTTTACTTTCTGAATGTGCTTGATTTGCTGGGTTGCAATCTCAGTTGCTTATTGTTTAAGATAGTTGCTGCAAGGTTTTCATGAATCACATTGCACCTAAACATTGTTTCATTCAATTTTGTTGTACAACAACATACCCGGTGTAATCACATGAGTGGGGTTTAGAGAGGGTGGTGTGCACAAATCATGCCCTCGGCTAAGTGAAGCATACCAAAAGTCAAGTATGGGAAGGAAATACAATAATCAAGGAGAAGGGAACAGTAGCAACGCCATATAATACGGTAATCGAATTAAAGGGTACAACATGTAATTATAAAATCAAAGAATAAAATAGTAGCAGAATAATAATAGCAAATACTGATATCATATGGGGAAGTGGATGACGCTCGACTACCTACTAATCTACTGTCTTAACAAAGTACTTAGAAAGGGAGGAGAGATTTACAGTATATCTTTGTCTCCAGATTGCTCCCCTCTAGCTCGGCTATGTAGTGGCTTCTTTTGAGTCAGGAGATCGGGAGGGACAAACTACCTGGCTCTTGAAGCAATATCTAATTATTCACGTGAGTGTAGTTTCTAACAAACAAAATTTAGCAAAATGAAACTGCTTGCCCATGCTGCTAATGTGGAATATTTTGCATCTCATTGTACTTGTCCAGGAGTGTTGTTTCTATTTGGTAAATTGGCAGCAGAATTTGTGAATTGCTTGCTGTTTTGCAGGTGAGGTGGTAGTGCAAGAACGGGGATGACAATACAGTTCAGTCGTGTTTTTTCTCAGTAATCAATCAATAAGATATTTAACAAACATGGACTTGTTGCCTCAATTTTTTGAGACTTGTGTTGTAGCAAGATTAATGAGCAGTTTGCTTTACTATGTATTACCCTCGCTTTCGTGGTTATCTATAAATTTACTGTTCCATGGTCTCTCCCTTCTTTCTTTGCAGTCTGCTCATTCCACTCTCTCCATCAACATTCATTTCTAGTAGGGGAAAGTATTCGGGAGTCGTTTGATAAAGTGTATAAAATAATGCTAAGAAGAGTATATCAATGATATTTGCATTAGTAATGCAAGTATGAGTTATGCTTGCATTAGTTATACATAGAATATTTTTGTACATTGTTTGCTTTGATGCATTAAAATAGTTGGAGGTTATGAAAGAATATGAAAAATATAAGAGGTATGAATATGAATATGCAGAGAAGGAGTACTGATCCTTCTGTTAGGAGGTGTGAGAGGTTAGTTTTGGGAGCTACACGGAGGGGTAGGGGTAGATAGAAGAAGTCCCGGGGGGGGGGGGAGGTGATCAGACGTGATATGGCGGAACTTGATCTCACTGAGGACATGACCTTAGAAAGAAATGGAGGTCGCGAATTAGATTAGCAGACTAATTGGTAGGGTTAGGTGGAGGACATGTTTTTTTATCATGTGTTCTCATTATTTGTTGTACATGTGTTAGTTTTATTATATTTACATACTGCAATGTGCTATTCATTATTAGTCGCTCTTTCTGTTCCCTTCACTTTCCTTTTTGTCATATCAAGTTCTTAGGGTTCCCAGGAAACAACCTATCTACTTCTATGAGGCAGTGGTAAGGTCTGCTTACATTCTATTCTTGTCAGATCTCACTTGTGTGATTTACTGGGTATGTTGTTGAATATGAAGAGTAACAATCAAATAAATAATTAAATATGAATTATGAAGGTGAATATTTAGTAATAAATAACGCAATTACATTGCCATTTTTAAGGAGTTCTTTACTCTTGTAATGAAAAATTATTTGCGAAGGCAATTTAGAAGAAAATGTATTTCGTATTAAGAAGGAAATTTAATATGTAGGCAATTAATAAAAAACTATACCTCTTTAGAAAATGTGGAGCATCAAAATAGGAAATTTAAAAGGCTTAATAAAAAAGTTGCACGTTTTTATGTATCGATGGTATTAATTTTTAATGGTGATTATTAGCATTTATCATAGAACATTTTTGTATATGACATTAATGAATATTTTAATTTTAATGGTGATTATTAGCATTTATCATAGAACATTTTTGTATATGACATTAATGAATATTTTAATTTTTAGATTTTATAAAAGGAATATTTTTAATTCACTGGGTTGTTATATATACTATTATAGGGTTATTTAGATATTTCAACTTTCATCATCTTTTTTTTTTTAATTTTCAATTTTGGTAATATATGGTATGATAATAATATGCTAATATTATTACTTATTAATAAGAGAATGAGTCAGCAGCTTCTGGTCGCAGCTACCTGCTTGAGCAACTTTAAATTGTTCTGTCTATTTCAGCTGTTTGCTTCTTCTTTGGGGTCAATAACAAATATTTCGTGGATTTTTTAATTTAATCTTTTTACGACAGTTGCGTATTGACGTGTTTGCTTCAATTACTTCATAATTTTTTTAGTTGCTTCAATTATAATTTCAGAATAATTTTTGAAATATGAATAAAAAATCTATTGATGTTACAGATATCGAGATTAAAAAATAATTTATATTGCATCTTCCGGTGAGCCAACAAAAAATAATTTGTGAGCTTTTCAATTTAATCTTTTCAGAGCAGCTTTGTATAGACATGCCTGCTTTAACAACTTTATAATATTTCATTAGTTGTTTCAATCATAATTTTACGATATTTTTTAAAATATATAGAAAAAATCTATCGATGTCACATAAATCGAGACTAAAAAATAATTTATATTGCATCTTTCGGAGAGCCAATAAAAAATAATTTGTGAATTTTACAATATCTAAAAAATATATAAAAAAAATCTATCGATCTTTAGCTACTTTAATTATAATTTTAGAATATATATAAAAAATCTATCAATATTTTATAAATCGAGACTAAAACATAATTTACCTTGAATCTGTGCTAGTACGGACCTTCGGAATATTTATAAAAGGGAAAATGAAGGTGGAAAGAAATTTCAGCGTTCAGAAACTACCGACCACATTCGCAACACGCAATTTCTTCTCCACTCGACATTTTGTTACTCCACGCGGGCCTTTCCATTGACTTGAGTCCTCAAACTTGTCGCTCTGAATTTTCCTTTTTCCTTCTCTAGTCAAAATCTCAATTGGATCATTATCCTCTTCGTTTCTGCACAAAATTATCACTTTCGATAACATCTCTCACTTGGGTCTATCATTTTCTTGGACTATTTCCGATGACAACCCGAAAATCCTCACAAACCCGTTATTCTTTCCACGTTTTCTTGAGTTTCAGAGGCGAAGACACCCGGAAAAACTTCACTGATCATCTCTACACAGCTCTCATCAACGCCGGAATTCGAACTTTCCGAGACGACGACGAAATCCGCAGGGGAGAAAACATAGAATCTGAACTGCAGAAGGGTATTCGAGAATCCAGGATTTCCCTAATTGTCTTCTCCAAAGACTACGCTTCTTCAAGATGGTGTCTTGATGAGCTTGTCAACATTCTGGATCGAAGGGAGAAAGAGGGTCATACTGTTTTGCCTGTGTTTTACACTGTGAGTCCTGAGGATGTCCAGAACCAAACTGGGACTTTTTTTGAAGCTTTTGTGAATCATGAAAAGAGAGGAAATGCAGAGACTGGAGAGAAAAGAAAGGAATGGAAGGAGAAGATGGACAAGTGGAGAGTAGCTCTCAAACAAGTTGCTGAATTGGAAGGAATGTGCTTAGCCAAAGAAGTAGACGGGTCAGTTTCCTAAATTTCTATTTTCTTCTTCTTATTCAACATTTGTAGCTATCCCCCCTCCCCCCTCCTTTTATAGTTAGTCATCAGGTTTATGGTAGTTCTAATTGTTTTTGGTGAAAGAAAAAAGTGTACTTCATGAGAAATTGCAAAATCGGCAGCATATTAATTGCTTTAATCTTTACTCGAAAGGGAATTTGGCTGATGATGTTAGTGAAGTACCAGAGATGATAGTCTAGAACTCTGTTTGAAGGAGTAAGCAATCAAACAATTGCTTTGAGCCGAGGGTCTATGTGACACAACCTCTTACCTCCCAAGGTATAGGGGTGAGGTCTGGTTACACACTGTACACTCCGAACCCCACTTGTGGGATTACACTGGTTATGTTGTTGTTGTTGTTGTTGAAGTAGTCTACCAATTGATTTCATTTTTCTAACTCTGAAAGTTTCTCTTTTGGAGATCAACGGTATTCCAACTTAGCCGACACGTGATTCTCCCCAACAAGCAAGTCTATTCATCAGTTGAAAGTTCTAATATAAATTTAGCATTCACTTAGTACTAGTTGTCCTATATTCTTGGGCTGTGACAATTGCAATGATATGGTGCTAGTTTGGAAATTCATGAGTAAACAAGTAAGTAGTAAATGATATTTTCTTAGAATAGAGAGTGAAAAGCATGATTGTTAGTTTATCTATACATCTGACCGTCATATATATCGATGTGCTTGCCAAGTCGAACGACTAATATGCGCTGCAAAATTATCTATTGTAAAAGGTTACTTTAGGAAAAGATACTCTTGGAATGCTAGAGTGGGCAAAATTTTATATGGAGGATTGAGGAAATTACCTCCACCATGGACATGCAAAGTTAAATGTGAGCAGCCCAAACTTGAAAGAGATTGAATATTTCAAAGACCCTAAATAGTATGTTGAGCTCTAAAGGAATTTGAGCAAAAAGTGTAACAGCGTTGGCATAAATCTAATTTGGAAAACTAATCAGATGAAATACACAAAGTTCAAAGCTTAAGATGATTAAATGCTATGTCAGGTTAGATTCTAGTCAAACGTGAAAACTTACGTGTGAGTACTCTAAATGGTAAATGCTACGCATACTCTCAATGACTGAACATCCTGGGGTTTCCCTAAAAGATAGCAATTCCTAGCTTTCATATCTAGAGACAAACGAGGGTTGTCTCTGGGCTTCTTTTGTTGCTAAATGTATCGTGTGGATCTCATTAGAAAAAGCCTCATTACTGATCCTGTTTTAATATTTACAATCTCTAAAGGCTCAAACCACTGAAAATAGAGGTCATTTCCCTATTAGATCTATGCTGATCTTGAAAGGAGTCCTCATAGAGAACATAGTGACTTGTACTTTTATCCATTACAATCACCTATATACATAGGTAGCAATGACATGAAGCACATTCTAATGATCAATATTTCTGGCGACTCTTCCATTAGATTTTGTGTCTCCTTTTCCATAGATGTGTGCTGCCTTCTACAAACTTGGTCAACTAGGGACTCTCAGATTTAAAGATTGCCCTCAAATTATTCTGATTAAGATAGATGGGAGCAATAATTTCTTGCTTTCGACGTAATCTTCCTTCATGTCTATGAATGCTCTTAACTTTTATATGCTTTTAACTTTTCCAATCAGCAGTTCTTCAAGCCATTGTGCCCTCAATTATTTGTTATCAGAGTCAAAATCATCTATTTAGACTATCTCTAACTAGGGCGTGCACAAATTGAACAGAAAAAATGTTATTGGTTTATGGCTATTGGGTTGACAGGTTTTTAATGGTTTTGTTAAAAAATAATCGGGTTATTGGTTTTTTAATATTGGGTTATGGGCAGCATGGTCAAAGCTGCACTTTAAGCACGCTTAAGCCTTGAAGCGAGGCTCAAAACGTGGTGAGCACTTTGTCTCGCTTTATGTGCGCTTCAATGTTGTCATCAAGGTTCTAAGGCAACTTTTCCTTGCCAATGAACCTCTTCTGAAGAAGTGACACTAGACAATTCATATTGCACTTTATCATATATTTTTTTCCAATTTCTTCTATCATATAATTTTTTTATTCATATTTATAATTATTACTCTTGGACTAAACATATAGTTTTATATTTTTTTCTCCATTTACACCTTTTTTTAATTAAAGCTCATGCTTTATTTGCATCTTCCGCTTAAAGCCCGCCCCAAAGGACCTTAGAGCTTTTTTGCATTTTTTTCCTTACTATAGTAATTTATTACTTTTGCCCTTATATGAATATTAAATGTTAATATCACTACCTTACTAGTTACTGTTGCTCCCCTTTTAACTTTCAATTCACACTTCAAAATGACTTTGAGCTTAAAAAAAAACAAACTTTTTTATTTGTCTTGCACTTGCATAGTTTTTTTCATGTTAATTGCTAATCCCTCCGTCCCATTTTTATGTGGTACCGTTTGACTTGTCATGGCTTTTGAAACTTGTGGTCTAAAACAACTCTTAGATTTTTGTGTGGTTTAGAATCATTTCATTAAGAGTAAACGAAGAATTTTAAAGTTAAATTATTTCCAATTATAGCAATGTGACATTCTTCTTGGGATGGACTAAAAAGGAAAGGGTGTTACATGAAATGAGACAGAGGGAGTAAAGATTATTTATAGTAAAATACAATTTTATATTAGATAAAAGATTTGAAAAGAATAAAGTTTAATATTACATCAAGATTATATGGAGAGATTATTTGGGAAAAAAAGAAAGGATTTGTATTATGAATATGAAAGTATAAATATAATAAAAATAATATTATGATATTGAGGAGGGAGGAAAGAGTAAAATAGAGAGTTGGATTGGAGTTGGTTGTCTCGAAATGCTCTCTATTCTCTATATTTGGAGAGTGAAATAGAGTGGGTTGGAGATGGCCTTAAAGAGTGAAGGATATATAGAGGGAGGACACCAAATATCTGTATAGATGCTTCAGAAGGTACAAAAGAACGAAATTTTGTCATGATACACTCCATTCTCCAAGTGTGGGTGCACTTTGTATCAGCATCTTTTGGAAATTTTGGTATAATATAACCTCAGTTATGATGAGGCTAAACGTGCCTTGTCTTGATCATTTTCCTAACTGAAAATGGTTCCCTGTAATATTTCATGGTTCTCTATTTACCACACTCTTTATTTTGCTGTCCATTTTCCGCTTTGTTGCTCCCACATTATTGTCAAATTCTTCACAGCACAAAACATTCTTTCTATTCTTCACAGCACATAAGTAAATACTGCTCATTCTTTCTCCTGTAGTACCAGTAAGCCACATATATTACATCTTTGTTGCTTTTCTGGGAAATGTAAAAGCTTTATTAATTTAGCATTAAGAAATTGCTTTAAAGGTATACTTTCACTTTTGTTCTTAATAGTGCCTAGGCACCTAACCAGATTATTTCATTTGTTGATGCTTAATATGACTGATCATCCCAGTGTGTTATGTTTGCTCTAAGAAGTATTATTATATCAGTGAACTCTTTTTTATTTGTTCTCCAGTACTTGGCAAGTTGCAGCACTTTACTGATTTTTCATCTTGTTTCGTCTCTAACATTTGCTCTGCATCTCAGGCACGAGGCAAAATTCATCCAAAAGATCATCAAGGAGATACTCAAAAGATTGAATCGCACAGTACTTAGCATACCTTCATACACAATTGGATTAGAGTCTCGAGTGAAGGACATTAACTCATGGTTAGAGGATGAATCCAGTGAAGTTGGCATTGGGGTGATCTGTGGACTTGGTGGCGTAGGAAAGACTACTGTTGCTAAAGTGGCTTACAACTCTAACTATGACAGATTTGATGGCAGTTGCTTTCTTGCAAATGTCAGAGAAATCTCAGAGAAACATTCAAATGGTCAGGTTTATTTGCAAAAACAAATTTTTGAAAGTATTTTGAAAGGCAGAAAGGAAAAAATATACAATGCTGATGAAGGAATTGTCAAAATGAAAGATGCTATAGGCAACAAAAAGGTTTTTATTGTATTTGATGATGTGGATCAGCTGGATGTCTTAGATTCACTTATTGGGACAAGAGATTGGTTTTATCCAGGGAGTAAGATTCTCATAACGACAAGGTGCGAGAAATTGTTGAAGGCTCATGAGAGACACATGCTATTCAAGATTAAGGAACTTGGGGATGATGAGTCCCTAAAGCTCTTCAGTTGGTATGCTTTTGCACAAGACCACCCATTAGAAGAATTCAAGGTGCTTTCAACAGATTTAATACAGCATTGTGGTGGGCTTCCATTAGCTCTTTGTGATTTGGGTTCGTTTCTTTCAGGGAGAGGTACGGAAATATGGAGAAGTAAATTGCAGAAATTGGAAGCAATCCCTCATAGCAGAGTTCAAAAGAATCTTGAGATAAGCTACAAGTCTCTAGATGATCATGACCAGAGGTTGTTCCTTGTTATTGCTTCATATTTTGTTGGGAAGGACAAAGATTATGTTATTAAAATTTTAGAAGACTGTGATTTGCACCCAACAGTTGGAATTCAGAACCTCATCGACAGATCCCTCATAAGTATTGACGACGAAAATAAATTGATGATGCCTCCACTTATTAAGGACATGGGAAAAGAAATTATTCGTCGAGAATCACCAGATGATCCCGAGAGATTGTGTAAATTGTTGGACCAATGGGGTCTATCAAATTACTTGACAGAAAACAACGTAAGAATCTTGAGTTTTCTATTCATTTTAAGCTTGTCTTGGTAGATTCTGAAAGTGTTCTTGTTTCTGACACAAATCTTTTCTTCAGCAGGAGATTGATGTAGATGGAGGAGACCTCCCAAGTGCACATCTGCCAGAAGATGGTCTTGTCCCAGCAGTTGGTCCTAATGGTGCGAAAAGACCATATTATCAAGATTTTCCAGAAATAGCTATTCTGCCATACCTAGGTAATTCGTTGAAAAGGCGCTTTATAGGACTTCTTTCAGCATTCCCAATATCTGGTGGCCTCAAAAGGTTCTTCCCATGAAGATGCTTTCTTTCTTTAGGAAAAAAACCCGACATTGTACTACCTAATCATATGGAACTAGAAGATTTACAGGAGTGTTTCGAGAGTCGGGGCTTCAATTAAGGATCACTGTCGGATAATATCTGAGCATTGTTTGTGCTTGCCATACCATCTTAGTTGCACAAGTTTGTAAGTTGTAGAGGTAGATTCAGTCCTGTTTATTTTTTATCAGCTTCGGGTGGGCGATCATGTAAGATATGTTTCATTAACTCATTGCAGTCATAAGGTCATTTCTTGCTAGCTGCATAGTTTGTTTTTTAGCAAACAGTTCACTGGAAGAAACTAAAAATGTAACCTTTAACTATTCCTTTCTAGTCTCTGCAAAATGTCTTGAAGTTTTGCCTCTTTCATTCTGATGGAACTGCAGGGCTCAAATAAGAAATATTCTAATTTTGGTGTATTTATGTAACTGAATTCAATTACTGGTGATACCAATATCTAGAAAACACCATCCAACTTTTACATGAGTCGATTCATAATGAATATATTATCTGTTTGGTTATTTTCTTTGCATCAATCATAGTAGGAATAAAAACTCGATCTTTACCTTTTAGTAGGAAATAATGTTTAATCAAAAGTAGTAGTTTTTGAATCAGAATATTTTGATGGACTAAGTTATTCGGGTATTTGTGCTGATGGAAGGCTACTCCATAAAATTAGTGTATGTGCGCACAAGCTAATTCAGACACTATGGTGAAAAAATAAAAGGGAATTTTCGACGTGTTATTTCAAATGAGTAGCACCACACAAATGGGCTATCAAGAATTTGCTTCTTCACATGTAGGAATAATAATATGCCAATATTGAAAAGGAGGGAAATACAATTATATATCAGAATTAGATTCAGTAATAATTGTCCTTTAGACTGTCAAGTGTAAAATTCAAACATATTCGGAATCAAAATTTTTACCAAGAAGATTCAAAATATAAACAAGATTCACAATATGTTATGTATGAGCTATACTTAGAATTCCTTTTTGACCTTATATATGTAGTGTGATTTTTGTAGGACCAACACTTTTTGACACCTAATTACGCGAGAAAAAGAAAAAGGAAAACAAGGGACTAATGGGTGCCGGTCCATTGAAGGTGTATAGTAGCAAGACAAAGAATAGAGTACTATTTTGAAGCTAAAATCCAAATCTAAATGGCTTTTGGCCAGAATTTACAAACCAAAGTCAAAAGCAAAAATAGTAGTCATTTTTTCTATGATTGTGTTTGACTCTGTATGAAATTTTAAAATAATTGAAGATTTTAAAAATTATAGTCTAAAATAAGTTACGAATATTTATATGATTATAGATCATCTAGTTATAACAATAAGTGATTTTCAAAGTTAAGAGCGAGCAAACATAATAGAAGCTAGCCAATAAAATCATATAGGCAATGCTAACTAATTAGAGTACACCTTAATTAATTGTCATTACTCGTATTTTACTTTCTTGCTGCTCTATAAATGTCAATACAAGGACAAGTGTGTGACTTAGAAAATCAACAATATTACAGCCAAATCTGTTTTAACAAATTAGCTAAACTTGAAGGTGTGTGCATGTTGGTTCTCTAAGGTCTTAATCATGGAAAGAAGAAAGTGAACAAATAAGATTAATTTTACCATTCTAGAATATGGTTCATATAACAGTTGAAAAGTAGTCATAATTTTATTTTCATTTTTTAAATTTAACCCATTGTTTTTCAGAAGGTTGACATTAAAATCTTGCATATAGATGGTAGGAACCTGTCATATTATTGTGATGTGTACATTACTCCCTTAGTTTCAAATACTTGTCATGTTTTGCTTTTTGAAAGTCTTTTTGGCTAATTTTCAAAGCTAATAAGGTGATTGAATTAATTTCATATTTTCAAATAAAAAATTAGATACCCAAAAAGTATATGAAAGATACTATAAGTTGCAATTCTTCTTATATTAGTATGGTAAAAAATATATGATAATTGTTGGCCAAAGTTCATATAGTTTGACTCTCAAGACAAAACGTGACAAATATTTCGGGAGGGAGGAAGTAACATCTTCTTACCTTGTTTTTTCCAAATCTTGTTGCAATTAATAATAGACAAACTGTGTAACAACAAAACAAGTATTGCCAATTTGTAGTCATTTTCTGGGTTATTTAATGATATATTGATCTTTGGTCATGTAAAGTTTAAAATACATGTTTTCCTGTTGATTTTGACATGTAGAAACAATGCATGTGCCTTCTTAGACTCCCAGCAGATGCAAAATCACCCATTTATCTCTTCAAGGCTTCTAAAGAATCGCTTCTCAAAAGAACAATTTTTTATCAGTGATTGATCAAAACAACAAGAAGAAAAATGTCTCAGTTTGCTTATCATGCATTTCTGAGTTTGGCAACAAAAATAGGCAAGTCCTTTGGAAATCATCTTCATTCAGCTTTATCAAATGCTGGTATTTGCGCATTCAGTGTTGATGAACTTGATATAGAAGAAAAGGGGTGCAAAGAATTGCAGAAAACAATTCAACAATCAAGAGTTCTCATTGTTGTCTTCTCAAAAGACTATACCTCTTCAGAGAGGTGCCTTGATGAACTTGTGTTTATACTTGAGAGCAAGAGAGCTTTTGGACGTTTTGTTCTACCTGTTTTTTATGATGTGGATCCATCAGAAGTCAGGAAACAAAAAGGGTGTTTTCAACAAGCTTTTTTACTGTATGAAGAGAGATATAAATCCGGGACCGAAGGAAGGAGACTGGAATGGTTGCAGAAGGTGAAGGTATGGAGGGCTTCTCTAACAGAAGTTGCTGATTTGGGAGGAATGGTCTTAAAGAATCAATCTGATGGGTAAGATCTTACTAGATCACAAATTTTTTCATTCCATTTTCTGAGATGATCTTTCATGTGACTGAAAATGGAACACATCATAATTTTCAGGTGTGAGTCAAGGTTTATTCAAGAGATTGTGAAGGTTGTTGCAGGAAAACTAAATCGCGCAGTTTTGAGTGTAGCTCTCCACCCCGTTGGAATAGATTCTCGAGTTAAAGACATAAATCTCTGGTTGCAGGATGGATCAACTAGTGTTGATATTATGGCTATATATGGTATTGGGGGAATAGGTAAATCTACACTTGCTAAGACTGCTTATAATCTTAACTTTGACAAATTTGATGGCTGCAGCTTTCTTGCTGATGTGCATAAAACTTCAGAAAGACATGATGGTCTGGTAAGTCTACAAAGACAACTTCTTTCAAATGTTCTAGGAAGGAAGGTTGAAAAGATATACAATGTTGATGAAGGAATCATCAAGATTCAAGAGGCCGTCAATTGCAGAAGAATTCTTCTTGTTCTCGATGATGTGGATGATCGAGATCAGCTAAATGCTGTTCTTGGGATGCGAGAATGGTTTTATCCAGGTAGTAAAATAATGATAACAACCAGAAATCAGCACCTGTTTGATGCTAGTGAGATCTGCAGTTGTAAGATGTATAAGGTCACACCATTGAATGCTCAAGAATCGATTCGGCTCTTTAGCTGGCATGCTTTTGGAAAAGAAAAACCTTCAGAAGAACATGAGGACCTTTCAGAAAATGTGATACTTCACTGCAAAGGAATTCCTTTGGCTCTCAAAGTCTTAGGTTCTTCTCTTTGTGACAGAGGTATAGAGGTGTGGGAGAGTGCATTGATGAAATTAAAGGCAATCCCTGACAATAAGATCTTGGAAAAACTCAGAATCAGCTATGATTTGCTGCCCGACGATGAAGTACAGAATCTATTCCTCGATATTGTCTGTTTCTTTGTTGGAAAGGGTAAAGGCTATGCAGTTACTATACTCGATGGATGTGGTTTTTTCTCAGTAGTAGGAATTCAAATTCTTTCAGATAGATGTCTGATTGAAATGGACAAGGATAAGCTGAAAGTGCATTCGCTGATTCAAGATATGGGAAGAGAAATTATCCGCCTAGAATCCCCTTGGGAGCCTTGGAAAAGAAGCAGAGTTTGGCGATACAGAGATTCCTTCGATATATTGAGTACAAAAACTGTAAGAATCTTACTCTTTGGTGTTGTATATGTATTATGATCAGCTATACCAAATAAACAATTGTTGTTCTTCTGTCAGGGAACTGAAAAAATTGAAGGCCTTGTTCTTGACAAGGGAATGTCCAACAAATTGCCCAAAGCAGTCAAATCTATCAGATCATATTTCCTCACTGAACATGCTGGTCTGGTAGGTCATGGCTATCCAAGCAAACGCCGTAAGCAGTTGGAACATTTTGATGATACCAACACAGAAGATTCAAACAGTATAGAATTTGAAGCTGATGCATTTTCCAGAATGCTGAGACTAAGGATACTCCAGCTTAGTTATGTAAGATTAAATGGATTTTATAGTTTACTCCCGAAAAGTCTAAGATTACTGCATTGGTCTGGATTTCATATGAAGATCATCCCTGAGGAGCTCCCTCTAGAGAACCTGGTTTCCCTTGAAATGAAAAAAAGTTATTTGGAAAAAGCCTGGGAGGGAATTAAGGTATGTTATAGATGTGTTCCCTTTCCACTTACTGTAGGAAAATGACTGTTGAATCAGACTTAAACTTTACGTCTTACTTTATGTTGCAGATTCTCAGATCATTAAAGATCCTCAACTTTAGTCATTCACATTTCCTAAAAAGAACTCCTGATTTTTCTGGAATTCCCCATCTGAAAACTTTGATCCTGAAAGATTGTATTAAGTTGTTCAAGATTCATGAATCAATTGGATGCCTTGATGGACTTGTCTATTTAAATTTGAGAGACTGCAAGAATCTAAGAAAACTCCCTGGAGGCTTTTGTAAGCTCAAATCCTTAGAAAAACTTATTATCTCTGGCTGTTCGAGACTAGTTACATCAACAATGGAGCTAGGAAAGTTAGAATCTTTGACAACCCTGCAGGCTGATGGAATGAATTTTGATCAGCTAGCCTCGGTGGGTGGTAACATGAGCTCATGGAAGGCCCTCTGGCAAACTTGGTCATCGAAGTTGAGAAGATCCCCAGGCTCTAACCAGTTTTCGTTCTCTTCTTTGTCAAGTTCGCTTGTCAGCTTAAGTCTTGCTAATTGCAACTTAACTGACGATGCTCTATCCTTTGGCCTCAGCAACCTTCCTTCATTATCCTTCTTGAATCTAAGTGAAAACTTGATTTATAACTTGCCTCAGAGTATCAAAAATCTTGGTATGCTCCGAGACCTTTGGTTAGATGGATGTACAAGCCTCCTATCTCTTCCAGAGCTTCCGCCAAACCTTGTTAAGCTGAAGGCAGTTAGATGCTCATCACTCGAAACAGTTACAAATCTACCAAACCTAATGACAACTCTCTTTTTGGATGTCATGGAAAGTGTGAGCTTAACTGAGATTTCAGGAATTTTCAAGCTAAAGCCCATTGATAATTTTGAAGAGGAAATATCAAACACTTTGCGCCTTCTTCTCGACCTTGATAACACATCAGATACAGTGGTGGAAATATTTAATAGGTTCACCCAAACAAAAAGGATATATTCAGTACAGCAGGTAAGTTTGTTTCTTACTGTGAACTTCTCCTCAACCTGTTTAGCAAATCCAATGTTTTTTCTTCCTTTTTGGCATCAGGGACTCTATGAATTTGGCATCTTCAGTACTTACTTTCCAGGAAATGAGGTTCCATGCTGGTTCAACAACAAAAGTGAACGGAGATTGTTGACATTGTACGTGGATTCACCTCCTAATATCAAGATAGCAGGACTGGTTATTTGCATCGTCTATGCGCGTTCTAGTCCTCGTATATTTCACTTTTTTGGTGACAGTGAATTTGGTGGAATGTATACAATAGAAATCAAAGTCCAAAACATTACAAAGGGTCTTAAGTGGATTTATGCCCCATCATTCATTGGCATTCCAGGAGAGAACAACATGTTGACATTTTTATGCCATTGGAAGTTTGGCACGTATTTACAAACTGGTGATCAGATTAATGTATCATTGCCTTGTTGGAGTAAAACTTTTAAGATGAAAGAGTTTGGAGTTACACTTGCATATAACAAGTCAGATTTAGACCAGTTCTCAGCATCTACTAGTGAAGCAAGAACGCGACAAACTCCAATTAGTGATTATCAATCCTCAGAAAGCGCTATGGAAGGCTTTATGCCTTCATATCAGTTGGCGGTTAATCATTACTACCTTTCTCACCCTGAATACTTTGTGGTGCGTGACAATGCAGATACCGTTGTGAGGTCAAGCTTGAACGAGAAATTGTTTGGGGATCATGATGTGCAGACTGCAGGTTCAGGTCTGTGCTTCATATATATCTTGCATATAAAAAACTTTATTATGAAAGATACTCATTTATGTACTATTGGATGATTATACACAAAGTATGGTCTAATGATGGTTTCATGGGACAGGGGCAGAAGAAGAGGACGGTGATGATAGCATCTTTGATTGTGACGAGGATGAAATGGAAGAGGCTGCACTAGCAGAGATCGAGGAGATGTTGGAAAGATCTTGGTGAAGGAATGAAACAATGGCGCAGCAGTGTTAACATATTGACAGAGCTAAAACAATTTGTTATACTTGGGAGGTGATTGATTATAAACACACTGGTTGTTTTCCTTGCTACCTTGACTATAGTTGACATGTTGTTTGGCCATTTTGCATTGTGAGAATTGAAAAAAAAAAAAAAGTTTTTACGCTCAAGGTGAAAAATTAAATTTGAAAATTATCGCGTCTAGCCATACAAATTCGAGTGTGAGCAATGCCGAGTGAAAAAGTGAAAACAACCTTGTGATGCTGTTCAAATTTATGTAAATCCGAAATTCAGTTTCAGGTGCATGCCAAAATTTTATGGTCAAATGTGTTTGGATTCAAGATTCAACTCAAAAAAGAAAAATAATTAAAAAAAATAATCATGCAAACACCAAATTTTAAAAATCTTTCCTTCTTTCTTAAATATTTTATTACGTCAAATAATATTGTATAAATTGGGATGTAAGCAAGTACTCTCTTTCTTCCGAAGTAACGGGTGTTTTTAGCTTGGACACAACCTTAAGAAAACTACTCATTTTTAGAAAGTAAGATATAATTTTCCTAACTTGCCC
>JAPFFP010000001.1:30644266-30674850 GCA_026153255.1 Solanum medicagineum
GTCATCACTATTGCAAATGCAGTATTTGGCTCAGATCCACCAATCAGTGATGATGTCCTTGCTAAAGCATTCCAAGTCGACAAGAAAGTTGTGGATTACCTCCAATCACAATTCTGGTGGGACAACAACTAAATTCTTACATTGATCTACAAATAGTTATAATAAATATAATTTTGTGAACTGTTTGTGTCACAAAATTACTAAAATAAGTATGATCATGTTAATTTCCTCTCCAATAATTTAGTGTGATGTATTGGATGAGGATATGTTATGTGGTTTGTTATGGAATAAAAGTTCTTTCTTGTTTGTGATGTGATATTTCATCCCTGTTTCCTCGTTTTGGAACAAAGTATAAGCCAAAAAAAGCTCTGAATTAATTTTTAATGCTTAACTTATTTTTTATTTAGGCTGCTCGTTGTTATCTCCATGGGAATTAAGTGAAAGACCGTGAAAAATGAAAGTAAAATTGGTTGAGTTAATAAATGGACACTTAAATTTTTTTATTATTTGATTAATACTAAACATAATAAATGAAATATTTATTTTATTTTATTTTATTTTATGTTCTCTCTAAATGTAAAATAATATCAAACAAAATAAATTTTTTGATATGATTTTTCATAAATTATTTTATACCGTTATTTCGTCGAAATCAAATCAATATCTAATACGTTTGAATCAAACAAGTTAAAATAAATAGAATTGATAAATATGTGGAGGATCATTAACCCACTCAGATTTAATGATTTGACAATTATTTATTTTCATGGGAACTCAAAATTTTTTGTATTTATACAATGTATACATGATGGACTTAGGGGCGCAAGTGAATTCATTTGAAATTATCTATCAATAAATTATTAAAAAAATATCGTATCTCTCACTTCTTCATGCATTTAATTTACTTAATTATATATTTAAAATTATCTGTCAATAATGAGTGGTTGTGTTCACAGTATTGAGTAATTTAATACTAAATCATTAGCAGGTGAAGAAGATCTACGAGAAACACTTGGATCTATTGATTTAATATTATTTGGTTATACATGATTATAATACTATTCTTAAACTGCATGCTCTAACAAGTAGTAAAATTATGTTCTACAAAAAGAAACAAATTTTATATTATTGAGGCCAAATATATATGTCTATATATAGTTAATTAATTCTGTAACAAAATCGTTTGTGAAATATTTTTTATTGTTCCAGCAAGCTGCCGTATATTGTGAAAAACATATAATGCAACATAATTTCAAACTTGATTGTTATACAACAATAACATATCCAATAGAATCTTACAAATGGGGTCTAGGGAGGATAAAATGTTCGCAAATTTTTTAGCACTACTTTATCGAAATAGATAAACTGTTTCGGAAAGATTCTCATCTTAAAAATATTAATCCCCAAAAGCAGAAAATATTATGAAAAGAGAAATTAAAACCGACTAAAGTAGATCAACTCATTATAATCAACGAAATATTATTTTTGATGATGATTATTATAAAAAGGTGCGAGTATATATACTAGTGATGTTATTTCGACCCCTCACCACCACCACCAAAAAGAAAAAAGAAAATTTCACGTCGATTTTCACGTAATTTTAATCATATTGATGAGAGTGAACTTTCCTCTCGCGTGCAAATTCCAATGTAGTCACCAGTACCATAATATATTTTATATTTAAATAGTACAGTAGTTTAATACTAGTAATGAAGATTTTAGAGTAATTAAATCAACCTATTATTGTACACTCATTATTTATTACAACGTAACATTTAATTATGTTATAAATGTAAAAGGTGAAGTCAAGTGCATGTTTTCCCATCTCCAGAAGAACAATGGGAAGGTTCCGGCAGCCGTTAGTACAACATTGTACTGTTCTTGATCATCATGTTTTGATCATGGAGTCAGCTTTGTTAGACAATGTTTTACATCTCAATTGTTTCAAGTTCAAGTTTTTCTAAACCCTAAATATGGAGTCTTCTTTGTTAGGGAACACGTTGCCTTTCGTGTAGGACTTCCTAGCTAGCGCGATTTAGAATTTAGATAGTGTATTATGTGCATATCAGTCGCTGAGAAACCAAAATATAAAATGCAAATCTCTTTCTAATTGTACATTCCATAACAAGTAAAACTTTACAAAAAAATTAATGTAGACAACTTATTAGAGAAAATAGTCAAATAAGCTCCCAACCTATAGTCGAATTTCCAACTACACACTTTATTTTCATGGGATTCCTATCAACCCCCTGAACTATTTTTAAAATTATAATTAACTTCACCTTAAGATGTCATAACTAGTTATGTATCTTGTGGTGTAATACACGCGCGCGCTACATTAGTGCCACGTCATTGCCATGTCAATGCCACGTAATAAATACAATAAATTTGTAATTATTTTTAACTTATTTTTTCTCTTTTTTTTAATTTCAATTGTAGCAATTACAAAATCTCTGTTATAACTAATGACATCTCCATCTCCAAATCCAACACATAAACTCGTAAGATCTCACCATAGCTACACTTAACACAGACTTTCCCTTCTACTACCACCGGCGATATTGACGATTGTTGTCATTGCTCATCCCGAAAATTAATGTTATCGTGACTTTGGGGATAAATTTTTAAATTGGCTTAGTTGATATGTGATGCCATCGGTGGTAGCGACTGTACCAACCCCGCCGCCGTGACAGTTGTGGAAATGAGTGGCCTGAGTGGAAGTGGAAGTGGAAGTGGAAGTAAATCTGGAAAGTGAAGAAAAGAGGAGAGAAAATTTTTTTTGGATGCTTCTAAAGATATTCAATTTGTGATTAATAAAGGATGAAATCGCCTCCCATTTTTGTTGGAGTTCGCAATTGAGAGGACTATGCTGTGATGTCGAAAAATAGAAGTTCTTATGGAAATGGATTTTTCTTTTAGAATCTTAATTGAAAAGTGATAACTAAGTAGTTTGATAGTTAGAATTGATGAAGAAATTTTGTAGATGAATGTGAAGAAAAGTACATGAAAAATGTGAAGAAGAAGATGAAGTGTGGGTGGATATGGGGGGAGCGGGGGTGGGGGGGATTATTCAGATCTAATTTAAGAGAAGTAAAAAGGAAAAAATAAGAAGAGAAGAGAGATTATTTAAAGTAAAGTTTTGATTAATGAGTATGTTATTTTTAAAAATTAGGTTTAATTTATTAGGTGTGTTGTAAATGTGTTTATTGAAGAATTATTTGTTCATAAATTACACTAATTACTGAATTTTTTCGGCTAGATCTCCATTAATGAAGCTTCAACAATGATAATGGTGGAGGAATATATTTGAATAAATATATATAATAAGAAAGAAGAGAAAGAAAAAGGAAAAAAGAAAAAGAAAACGAAATAAAAGAAAAAATTAGCAATTCACTCTCAAAGAGAATGAAATACACTCTCTATGCCAACTCAGCACTTAAGGGGTAATTTATTTCACCTTAAAATAGTTTAGGGGGTTGATAGGACTCCCGTGAAGATAAAGTGTGTAGTTGGAAATCTTACTATAGATTGGGGACTTATTTGGCTATTTTCTCCAACTTATTATATTGGGCTAAGTTACAAGGATAGTGTAAAAAATTAAAATTTTTCAAATTTGAAATTTTTGTAAAAATAATTTTTTAAAATTTTTTGTAAAGGGGGCGGGTGGGGCGGACTGGGTGCACGGGTGAAGTAAAAAATTAATTTTCAAAATTTATTTTTTATAAAAATAAATTTTTACATATAGGGGTGGGAGATGCAAGAAGTCCTTTTAAAATATTTTTTATTTGTTTGCAGGGGGAGATGAGTCAACATAGGAATGGAGGAAAAAAATAAAATTTTCAAAATATTTAACTTTTTTAAAAAATAAATTTTTAATCATATTTTATTTTTTAAAAATTATAAATTTTTCTTGGGGTGGGGGTGGGGAAGAGACCATAGTAGGGATGAGATAAAAAATGTTAATTTGAAATTTTATAAGAGTTTTGAAAAATAAAAAAATCATTTTTTTTTAAATTTGAGAAAAAATCAATTGATTTGAAAAATATTTTTCAAATTATTTAGACCAATCAAACAGAAAAATTCTAAAACATTTTCTAAAAAATATTTTCCTCCGTACCAAGCACATCCGCAACTTAAAATGCTACAAGTGTTACCATATCAACCATAAAAGTATCAAGCAAATTAAGGTGAATACATAAAAGAGATCAGATGCCCTTCAATTATTACTACTTTTGCATATTATATTGTACTAGCTATGTTCTCCAATCTCCACCACAAGAGAAAAGTTCCCTCTAATTTTGATTAGACTACACAAACAATACGACAAATAAAAAATTATCATCGCTATATTATATTTAGTGATAATAATAAATATGAATATTTATAATCTTTAAAAGCTTTTAGCAACTCTAAATATAATAATGTTAATTAATTCAATTGCTATTAAATATTTTTACACTAATAAATTAAAAAAAAATTATTATCACGAAATATCTAAAAATATGGTCACCGCTCATGACAAAGTGAAAATTTTTGTCATTTCAGCCAGCTAGCTTGAATGGTACAAACAATCAAAGAATGTGTGAATTCCATATATGATAATACTCTAATATTTTATACTTTCCAAGAGCCTAGTGATCAACCCTTAACAATAACAACAATATATGAAGTAAAATCTCACAAGTAGGGTCTGGAGAGAATAAAAGTGTACGTAGATCTTACCACTACCTCATTGAGGTAGAGAGGTTGTTTCCGAAATACCCCATCTCAAAGTATCATCCCTTAAAGCAAAGAGAACTAGATATATAACCGAACGACTAGAATAAAAAATAAATAATAATAACATAATAAGAGTAATCAAATAAATGACATACGATAAGGTAATTAATCTTGTTGCCACAAAATTAATCAGGTAATTCTTGAGGAAAAGAATTAGCAAAAGAAATAGAATTTGGTCTATTATTTTTATTTTTAAGTGAATATATTCATTTGTATTACTTTGCATGTAAGGAATATATTCTCCAATATACACCATGGTATGACAATGCCTTTTCAGTCATTAAAAATAGAACATAATTAATCCAACTAGTGCCAAAAGGTATACTGACCATCATAAGCTTAATTATGAGCAGACTTTATTATAAAAAGAATAATATTTAAAAAATTTCCAGACGTAAAGATATGTTATAATATAAAAAATAAATAAGTGTGTGACAGACTGATATTCTTAATTAATTAGAAAAAATTGGTTAGAGAAGTTCAAGATTCTCGTACGAGCTAGAATTGGGGCTAATAAAAATAATTATCATCATATATTTAATAATCAAATATCTGTCAACTTTACATAATGTAAAGTCCTTAACCACAATCTTTACAACTTATATTCTAGGTCCTACTTTACTATACAATGATTAATAGAGCAATTTGAAGAAACGTAGTTCAATGGCCACCAAGCAATTAACTCATGATCAATCATCCAACACTTTTGGAAATTCATATGATGTGTTTTTGAGTTTAAAAAGTGAAGACACTGGCAAAAATTTCACAAATCACCTCTCCACAGCTTTAAATGAAGCTGGATTTCGCACGTTCGAAGGTGGTGATCACAATGAATCAAGAACAGAAGAAGATATTAATCCAGAGTTGCATAATAAAGCAATACATGAATCAAAGATGTGTATCATTGTATTCTCACAAAATTATGCATCTTCTAGTTGGTGTTTGGATCAACTTGTTTCCATTCTTGAACATAAGATGAAGTTTGCATGTATGATATTGCCTGTTTTTTACCATGTTGATCCATCCAATCTAAGGAAACACAAAGGAAGTTTTGGAGAAGCATTAAATAGACATGAAGAAAAATTCAAGTGTGGAAGTAATGAAAAAAAATGGGAGGACAAGTTAAAGAAATGGAAGGATGCACTTAGCCAAGCTGCTGATTTGGCTGGAATGGTTCTTGAAAATCAGTAAGTTATCTTTATTCGTGTACATCATCGGATTATCTTTGAAGAGAAAATGAAGAGTCATTTCTCTCTCTTAGTAGAATAGAGGAAAAATTTTATCCTTATATTAGGGAACGCTTCCTCTCGGTCTTACGAAGTCAAGTAGTGAGGATCCCCTCACGCTATCGTCATCGTTGCTCGGCTATGGCTACTGATAATTTTTTAATTAATTTATGGATTATTTATTAACTAAGTTAATTCGTTAAATTAGTCTAACTAATTTTTATAATTGAGCGTAAACTGTTCCTTTGGAACACCATGTCTGTTCTGAACAAATGAGATTGTTCTGAACAGGTGAATTCGCGCCCAATGTTTGAAATAGATACCTTTTCTGCATTTTTCAGACATCGAATTTTCTATTCTTCTGCATACATTTTCTTACAAATAAAATTTGAGTCTATTGGGGAATATGAGGCGATATCGGAAGTGTGATAAGGATCGGAATTGATATTGAAAAGTATAAATAAATTGGGCAAGGTAATAAATGGAGACACAGATTTAACATGGTTCACCCAAAAATGGGCTACATCTACGGGACGACGACGAGCAAAATATCACTTTAATGGAGAAGTGTACAACAAAACCTCACTGGGCCTAAGCACTACGAGAATATAATTTTTGTGTATCACTCGGTGATATAAAAGGAGTATTAATACTCACAAAATACACAATGTGTATCTCACAGAATTCTTAGACCCTCTACATCTCTGGATTCTGGATGAATAAATGAAGGAGCTGAAGACCTCCTTTTATAAGCAAAACCTTGCCTACAATTGTCGAATTTGGTAGCCAAATTTGAATTGAATTTGGTAGCCAAGTTTGAATTGAATTTGGTATCCAAGTTTGAATTGAATTTGATATCCAAGTTTGAATTGAATTTGGTAGCCAAGTTTGAATTAACTTGGGCCAGATTTCAACAGAGTCTATGCGTGAATCCTATGTTGGTTCTTTGAGTTTGCTGAAATTGCAAGAATTTGAGGTACCCCAACTTTTGTAATAGGTTATCTGTTTTATCTTGAAAGAAAATAATCTACCGACCTCGGGTATAGTGAGGGGATTAAATTCCTTAAGAACCCATAATGAATTCTGTGGACTTAGATAGTTTTTCATATTTTTATTTTATATTCTGTTTTCTGCACTGTTGTTAATTTACAGGACTAACATTTTCAAGATTACAAATCTCAAATCTTAAGGAATCTATTGATATTTCAGGCACGAATCCACTTTCATCAAGAAGATTATTAATGTTATCAGCACAAGACTAAGTCGTCCATCTTTATATATTGCTTCTTGTTCAATTGGAATACATCGTAGAGCCAGGCCGATTAACTCTTGGGTTCAAGATGATGGATCTAACAATTACAATATTGGAATACTTCTTGTTTGTGGCATTGGTGGAATTGGAAAGACAACACTCGCCAAATTTGTTTACAATTTGAACTTTGGGTATTTCGAAATCAGTTGCTTCTTAGCTAACATTAGGGAAACTTCAAAACTCCCTAATGGTCTCATCACTTTACAAAAGCAACTTCTTTCTACCCTTCTAAAGAATGAAAAAATAAGAATATCAAGCGTCGATGAAGGAATCATCAAGATAAGAAATGCGTTATGTTATCGAAAAGTTCTTCTTGTGCTTGATGATGTTGATGAGCCTGATTTGGTTGAAGCTATATTTGACATGAAAGATTGGTTTGGTTTTGGAAGTAAAATAATTGTGACAAGTAGACACAAGAGTTTATTAAGACCTCAATTAGGCCATGAGGTACATGAAGTTGAAATTTTGTACACAGTGGAAGCAAATGAGCTCTTTAAATTTCATGCATTTGGTGAAAACAATCCACCTAGTGAAGATCATAACTACAAAGAGTACTCAGAGGAAGTGATTGAATGGTGTAGAGGCCTTCCATTAGCTCTTCAAGTTATCGGTTCTTCATTGGCTGGAAAATCGAAAAATGTATGGAGAAGTGCTATAGAAAAGTTGAGAGATATTCCCACAAATAAAATTGTTGACAAATTGAGATTGAGTTATGAATTGTTGGAAGATGATCATGACCAGAATTTGTTCCTTCATCTTTGTTGTTTCTTTAGGTGGATGAAAAAAGATTTTGTCGTCAGGATATTAGACAAATGTAACTTTTACACATTGGTGGGGATACAAAATCTAGTTGATAGAAGTTTAGTGACAATTGATCAATATGTAAATGAGATATCAATACATCAATTAGTTAGAGATATGGGAAGAGATATTGTTCGTCGAGAAGCAACTCTGGATCCTGGAAAACGTAGCAGGCTTTGGAATCACACAGATTCTTACAATGTCCTAACAGGAAAAACTGTAAGCATGTTCTTGTCAATTTTAAGTTTACTGTATGTGCCTACTTATTCAGGAATTGCCAAAGCACTATGAAAGTTTGAGTTTTAATTTAAAAACTGGTGCTAAATTTGAGGTCATTTTTTATTATTATCCCAAAAATGTACAAGGTTGAACTTTTGGAAAAAGGCTTAAATATAATGTGAAAATAAAATTAAATGCAAACGAGAAGGGGCGTGTTTGGTCAAAACAAAGTCAAAAGATCTTTTTTCACCAACCCCCACTCCTTCTCTTGCATTATGATCTTTTTCTCTTTCACACCATCTTAGTTTTCTTCTCTTTAGTTTTCTTATCACAACATTCATCTTGGCTTATGAAAAACAATATGGTAAGTTTTGAGAGAGAAAATAGAAAACAAGATTGAGGGGTAGAATTTATCGCAAAATTGGTGAAGTTATTCAATTTATGAGATTTGCTGCTTTAAAAATTTTTCCGCTGAGACTTTCAAAATTAATCAATTTTATTATTTTCACCATCAAATTCATCAAGTCAAGCAAGCACAATTACTCAATTTATTTCTATTTTTATTGTTGCTTCATGCCTTCCCTTTTTCCTTTTTTCTTTTTAAAAAAAAAGTTGTTGGATTTTGCAAGAAATTTAATCTTTTGAAGTATTTTCATAGATTTTTGCTCTCTCTCTCCCTGGAAATTCTTTAAATTTTTCTCAAAATTAGTGATAGTAAATCAAGCAATATAATTTTTCTTTGATTGTAGAGTTTGATAAACATGGTGGTTAGGTATGATTATTTTTTTGTGATAGTAATGGTTGATGTTGGGTGTGGTGCAATTAGGTGATGATGATGTTAAAATTTTTAATGGTGATAGGCTCGATGGTGATTAGAAAAGAGAATAAATCAGATAACATTAATGTTTGGCTTTGTTATATTTTTGTGTGGACAATGAAGGAAGAAAAAGATGACCACTGCTAGTGTTTTTGTAGAAAACAAAAATGGGATTATTCAAGTAAGGATGAAGAGAGAAATAAAGGCAAAAATGAGTTATAAAAAGGTGAAATAAATAAATAAATTACACGTGTAAGCTTGGAAAGATTTAGCAGGTGCATGTAAATCACATTGGCTTGTGGACCTAGTTTTATATGTTTGGAGGTGGTAATAATATCACTTTCAAAGAATAGGAATGTAAAAGATTGCTCCAACAATTTAAGCGTATAACTGAATTTTTAGAACAAGTTCAAAGGTGAATTTTTGCTTTTTCCCTAAGCTTTTTTATGCATAAAGTCAGACTTCTCTATAACAATATTTTATCGTAACATCCAAGTTCTTTATAACAACATTTCATTCTGGCATCCAAAATACGTCTAGACAAATAACATTATTGAGAGGTTTGACTGTATATAGTAGATGTTGGAATCCCTAAGTGAAAATTATGATAAAATGGGTGCATTTAAACCATTTCACCAGGTGAGTGCAATGTCAACTCTTACCAACCTAGATACCAGATAAACTCTACCTATAAAGATGATTTAACCAGAAAAATCACCTAGCATTTTTTGTAAGCGAAACTTAAATATTTCTTATGTCTTTTTTAAATTATTTCTATTAGGGAACAGAGACAGTCCAAGGGATGGTACTTGACATGCGTATGATTAAAGAAAAGTACCAAAGACCCTCAATACCAGGGAGCCAAAGTGCAGTTGGCTTTTTCACAGCTTGGAGTACAAAATTGGGCAATTATATGAGAACTGATGCCTTTGAGAAAATGCATAAGCTAAAGTTTCTCCAATTCAACAAAGTTAAAGTCAATGGAAGTTTCAAAAATTTCCCAAAAGGATTGAGATGGCTATGCTGGAGTGGATTCCCAGAGGGGTGTATACCAGATGAGTTTCCAATGGGAAATGTTGTTTCAATTGACATGCGATACAGCAGCTTGAAACAACTTTGGAATGGATATAAGGTAATGTTTCTACTCGTTCATTTTATTCATGTGTCAAAAGGGCGGATTAACGTTAAAATGAGTTGAATTAATCATAAGCCATCCATGTGGGCTACATAAGCCTCCTGAAATGGCCTAATCTTCAAATGGGCTAACATAGGTCATATCCAATGTATGTGTCCATCCCAACCCACTTAAGTCTGGGGGACTTGGGTAAATTTGACACTCTACATATTAGGACTCATATCTAACAAATGACTTTATACATTTTCTTTGTTTTGATGTAATAGTTTCTCCAATACCTAGAGATACTGGACTTGGGTCATTCCTATGAGCTCATCACTACACCGGACTTCTCGGGACTTCCCAATCTTGAAAGGCTAATACTTGAACATTGTACCAAGTTAATCAATGTTCATAACACCATTGGATGTTTGCAAAAACTCATGATTTTGAACCTTAAAGATTGTCGGAACTTAAAGAGCCTTCCAGATAGCATTTGTGAATTAATATGTCTCGAGACACTTAACATCTCTGGGTGCTCAAACATTGAATATTTACCAACAGAGCTGGATAAATTGACATCATTAAAGGAGCTTTACGCTGATGGGATCTCTATGATCAATTTGGGGACCCAAACATGGTATTCATCTTTATGGTCTTGGGCCTGGAAAGGAAGATCACAGATACTATCTCCGAGAATTCAAGAAATCCACTTTCCTAAGTCCTTACATGTGTTAAACATTGCAAAATGCAATTTGTCTCCAGATGCTTTTAGTAAAGTTGATTTAGGCATTATGACCTTACTAGATTGGCTAGATTTGGGAGGAAATCCAATAGACAGTTTACCAGATAGCATCAAGAATCTAACGAGGCTCAAAACTCTTAACGTCGCGTATTGTACGAAGATCAAGCACCTCGATGGGTTACCATCAAATGTAACGGATTTAAATGCTGATGGATGTATGTCATTGGAGAAAGTAGATTCTTGTGGAAAAGGGTATCCAGTAGGGGGTTATATTAATTGCATAAATCTTGTTGAAGTGGAAGGTGTGTGCAAGTTAGAGCCATTGGAAAATGCTGATGTTCAAGTTCTTGACAACATGGGAATTTCGAACTTGGAACCTATGATATATAGTACTATGGTTTCTCTTGTATTTGGTCGCGCCTACAATGCTGAAAGAATTAGAAATGAATATCCAGGCTTTGTACAAGATGACATAACAAGTTTATTTTCACTATCCCCTAAGAAGTTGCCTCCACAGGTCTGTCTCTTATACTCTCTTTTCACATCCATTAATTCATTCATGCTCCTCTCGTTTCAATTTGTTTGTCTTATTTTTCTTTTTAATCTGTTTCAAGAAAAATGTCTCTCCTATATGATAAGTATATTATTATAAGTTGCGATATTTCTTGTGTCAATATGTTAGTCAAAGGAAACAAAACTTATCCTACCATGACGCGTTTTAAAGTCGGCGGGCCTAGGCCCAAAGCGGACAATGTCATTAGCAGATTGGATCGTTACAGATGGCATCAGCGCCACTCCTCTGTTAACCTTGTCGATGTGGGGCCAGAGTTCAACTAAGTTTAGGCCATTCCCAGTGAGTGCAACCAAGTTTAGGCGGATCGCACTGAAGCGGGACAAATCTCAGTGCTAAGTCTAGGCGAATGGAGCAAACCTCACCGATGATGCTGAGTCCATAGAGGGGGTGTATGTAACAATCCATCTTGAGATAAGAAGTCACTAGTGGATTGGATCATTACAAGAAATGTCTCTCTAGAAAAGATTAATTGAACTTAGGACCTGATCATGCTTGCTCTGATATGTTGAATTGTATGATCTATCTTACAGAGCACATTACTAATTGCATAACTATAATATAATGTTTCAGACATTGTACCACCGCGGTGTTTTCTCTACATTTTTGCCTGGCGAAAGCGTACCCAACTGGTTCGACTTCAAGTTCACAGAAGCAGCAGATGTCTATTGCACCCTACCAGATAATGTCAACAGCCATAGACTAATAAATGGTTTGAGCATTTGCTTTGTATACAAATGTCCTGAACCATACACCAACGTTGGCTTGTACGATGGACCAGCAATTTGGGTTAGAAATCAGACAAAAGATTTGAACTGGGCTCTTTATCCTGCTTGGTTTGGCCTTCCAGAAGATGATGAAAGTGGAATTATGTGGTTAAGTTATTGGAAAGTCGAGAATTTGTTTCAACAAGGAGATGTTATCGAGGTTATGGGGTCTCCTCAATTTGCTGAATTTAAGGAGCTTGGTGTTAAAATCTTCCACCTTGATGCAGACACAGAGAATTATGAGAATACTAAAAGTAACGACCCATTTCAAGACATATTGGGGAATGACTTTAGTGAACAAGAACGTACTTATTACATTTGCATTTGAATGATTCTTGTATGAGATAAAGAAGCACAGCCAAATTTTCTCGTGTTGAATTTAAAAAACTGCATTCCTTGGACAACATCAATCTTGTATAATATACATAGATAGATAGACGGTTTGGTTCTGATCGACTATTTCATTGTTTTTTAATTCTCCATAGTTATTGTGTTTTTAGCAGGCCTTTGCAAAATTGAAATTCTTTTATCTAAATTATTTGAATTGTGAAAATGCCCTTATTGGATTATATTACAGAGGAAACCTAGTCAAAACAAGCTATAATTAGAATTAGTCGGAGTTTGAACTCTAAACTCGTACATGCATGCTAACTGTCTGTAAATTATATTATTACTAGTAAATTTACATTAAAACTTTAGTAATTTACAATAAAACAAGTAGGCTCGTCTCTATGTAACCACTAACTTTATAAGCTACCTTCATTTAAAATGAATGAATTAAATGAGTACTGAGAGTTAGCATGATCATTATTAACGTTTTGGAGTTTGAAAATGATAAAAATACAAAAATGATTAATTTATTTCTTTGTTTTTTTTAACATGTGTGTCATATTTTTTATAGTTCAATTATTTAGGAATGAAAAAAAATACTAAATATAATACTTCCTTCGTTTATCTTTACTTGTTACTATTTCAGTTATCGAGGTCAAATTATATGAACTTTGACAAACATTTTCAGATATATTTTTTCATCATACTAATATGAGAAAGATTGCAACTTATAGTATTTTTCGTATAGTTTTCAACCGCCTAAATTTTAGATTTAGCTACTTCAATATAACTTTAAAATTTAGTTAAATTGTCCAAAAAAAATAAAATAATAACAAGTAAAAATGAATAGAAATCTAACAATTTTTGAAAATATAAAGGACAAAACTGCTCAAATACATATTGGAAGTACCATTTTCAACTGACCTCAAACATAAAGGACTAATTTTGTCATTTCATGAGAAAACACTGTTTTGTCGGTTTCTGGAAATTTGAACTGTTGACATAATGAGACCTTTTTTCTTTCATCCGTTATGGCTGGAATTCCACTAATTCAAATTTGCAGAGACTCATTAGGAAATATAATGTTTTTAAATTGGCATCTGATTTGTTGGTAGGAGGGGACTTCAATTATTTGATGTGAATAATCTTGAGCTTGATTTGAATTTTCTATGGAGCAACGTGAACTTTCCTATCATGTATTCTTGAGTTTCAAAGTTCAAGATACTGGCAAGACTTTTACTGATCATCTCCATAGAAATTTGGTGAGAGCTGGGTTTCATGTGTTCAGATGTGAAGATGAAGAAGAGAAAATGGATGACTTAAAGCCAAAATTGAAAAAGGGAATAGAGCAATCGAGGATGTCAGTGATAGTATTGTCCCAAAACTACGCATCATCGGAGAGGTGTCTTTACGAGCTTGTCCTGATTTTGGAGCAAAAGAGGAATTTTGGGCACATCGTCTTGCCTGTATTCTTTGACGTGGATCCTTCCGATGTAAGGAAGCAAAAGGGAAGTTTTCGGGAAGAAAATTTCAAGATTGTAAATGGTGAGAGTCACAAGTTAAGTGATGTGAGAAACGCTCTTAAACAAGTGGCAGATTTGGGAGGAATGCCCTTGCAAAATCAAGCTGATGGGTAACCTTTTTCCCCTTTATTTCTGTTGTCACAAATAACCAAGAATTTGTTTTCTGCCGTTAAGATTTCTTGTTTTCTGTATAAAAGTCAGTAACTTCAGAACATATAAAGTCCTGAATTTGTTTTGTTGTTTGCTGTGGACATCCATCGTAAATTGTATTAGCCACCAACTTAGGATCAACTCACGAATTCCACGAGATACTTCCTACCTTACACCTTCCACCAACACGTATACCCGACTCAACCTACTTCATTAACCACTAAGCCACACCCTTTGGTGCTTAAATAATTATATAGATTGAAAATCTGTAAGAGTTTGTGTTCATGTAGTTTTCCCCTATTTTCTCCATCTCTGACCAGTGCCTTTTCGATTCTAGTATGAAGATGCTTCAAATCTGTATATGAAGGCTCTATCACCATCAGTAGTCGAGGATAGATATCAACTGTTCATGTCAGTTTCTAGGTCGAGTTTTCAGTTCATATTTGTTCAAATCAATTGTCTAATGTCTGCTACATGTCACGAGATACTTGCTACCTTTCACCTTTCACCTTCCACCAGCACATATACTGGATAACTTTGTTGGTTTTCAACCTACTTCATTGGCTAGTAAGCCACGCCCTTTGGTGCTTAAATAATTATATAGATTGAAAATCTATAAGAGTTAAACCTGTATGTGAAGGCTCTTCCACATGCCTCACTCACCATCAGATGTCGAGTATAGATAACAACTGTTCATATCAGTTGCTCGGTCGAGTTTTCAGTTCATATTTATTTTCAATCATGTAACTAGATAGTCCAATAAGGATGCTGTCAGTAGTTCACTATGTTGACGTATCATCCAGTCAGGTAACTGATTCCACTTTCATCATGTTGGCCACATCAACATCACCACTTTAACCGAAAGATACAGTAAGTTGTTCTGAGGTTTTCTAAGTTATGATTTTTTCAGTCTATTCCCACTTATTCACTATAAGGGTGGCAATCTTGGAGTGTATTACCTAACTACAACTTGGAAATGAATGTTAGCATGTGTATGGATTTGCTATATACATCTAGGGTTTATTATGTAGGATTATACTTTAGAATTAGAACATACTCAACGATTGTTATAATTAGGCTTCTGGATAATTAAGGAAATCTCCTTGTTTCGTGCAGTTTAAACTCTGCTTTATCAAGACCTTCTTAATGTTGTTCAATATCAGTTCAATAAAAGTTCCCTCCTTTTTCCACCCTCAAGTTTTAACATAATGATCAGAAGACTTGTCAAAAAAGGAAAAAGTGAACCAATAGCTAAAATGTTTTCGTAGAGCTCATGATTGGTGTCATCACTATGTTGTTGACACACGGAGTTGTGGGCTAAATAAATCATTGGGCAGTCGAAGTTGTGTCCTTCTAATGCCCCTTCATAGTTTTTGATTATGAAGCCTTTAGGTCTTTGTCATTCTTAAGATGAATATTTTCATGTGTGTTTGAGTAGTTGTCATTTTCAATTTTCTAGAATACTTCTCTAAAACATATATCTGTTTATTATCACCATATTTTTTTAGCTCTTCACTTCAGATTTGATGGCTTTCAAATTTAATCTGAACTTGTAGACATGAGGCGAAGTTCATTGAGAATATTGTTGAAGTAGTTGCAAACAAGCTACGTCCCAGAGACTTGCACAGTGCTCCTTACCTCATTGACATCAATTATCGGGCTGAAGATATTATCTCCTGGTTACGAGATAGATCAACTAATGTTGGAGTATATGTGATTTGTGGGATTGGTGGAATTGGGAAGACAACCATTGCCAAATTTGCCTATAACTCAAGTGCAAGATTATTTGAAGGAAGCAGTTTCCTTGCGAACATCAATGAAATTGCAAAACAATGTAATGGCTTAGTTCGTTTGCAGAAGCAAGTTTTGTATGATATTGTTGGGAAAAAGGAGAGGATATCAAATGTTGATGAAGGAATTATGATGATTGAAGATGCCGTACGCCATAAAAAAGTTCTTCTTGTTCTTGATGATGTTGCTGAAGCTGACCAGATAGATGCAGTTTTAGGAATGAGAGATCGGCTTAATCCTGCTAGTAAAATCATCATAACAACGAGGCATGAGTCATTGCTAAAGCCTTCTGTACCTCACAAAGTGCTCAAATTAGAAGCCTTGAATAAAATGGATTCCCTAAAGCTTTTTAGCTGGCATGCCTTTGGAGAAGATCGGCCTTTGGAAGGTTATGTTGAGCTCTCAAAAAGAGTGGTTCTTCAATGTGTAGGACTTCCTTTAGCTCTTCGTGTTTTAGGTTCAGCTCTATCGGGTAGAAGACCAGAAATATGGGGAAGTGCACTAGTGAAGCTGGAAACAATCCCCAACAGTCATGTCATTGAAAAACTTGAACTGAGTTTCGACACTCTTGACGATGACCATGACAAAGATATATTCCTTCATATAGCTCATTTCTTTCTTGGGATGGACAGAGATGACTCTGTAAGAATACTGGATGGATGTGGTTTCCACACAATAATTGGGATTCAAAGCCTCATTGATAGAAGTCTTTTGTCAATCAGTGACTTAAATAAGTTGGAGATGCATCAGTTGATTAGAGATCTGGGGAGAAATATCATCCGGAGGGAATCACTGGATCCTGGAAAACGTAGCAGACTCTGGAATAACAAGGATTCTTTCAGAGTGTTGAACGATAAGACTGTAAGGCACTAATTATGTGTGTTATGTCCTTTTCCATCTTTGTAGTGCCATTCCCTTACAATTTATATTTTTCTCAAAATTTCCTGTTAGGGCACTGAAAAGATTGAAGGGATCAGCCTTGACATGCCCATGCTGATGGAAGATAAATCAGCCAAAAGGCTTTTCACTGTAATTAGCTCGAAGAGGCATTTCCTCAAAGATCATGTAGACAATCATGAAGATCACAATGTTTCACTGCAACAACCTTCTTCTGGTTTAAACTCAAATTACAGCATAGGGACTGATGCATTTACGGCGATGCGAAACCTAAGGGTGCTCAAACTAAATGATGTGAACCTTATTGGATGCTACAAAGAATTTCCCAAGAGATTGAAATGGCTGTCTTGGCGTAAATGCCCTTTAAAATCCATTACTAGTGACCTTTCCTTGGAAGGACTAGTTTCTATTGACATGCGGTATAGCAGTTTACAACAAACATGGAGTGGAACTACGGTATAAGTAATCTTTTCTTTTTCCTTTTTTTCTTGCACGATCAAGATTGTAAATTCAGAAAAAAGAAATTAATTGAATGCTTTTCTTCAATCAGGTTTTGAGACTTCTCAAGATTCTCAACCTTAGTCATTCTCCGGAACTTACCAGAACCCCTTGCTTCGCTGGAATGCCCCGGCTGGAGAAATTAATACTTAAAGACTGTGTTAAACTGATTGATATTGATGAATCTATTGGTCACCTCCAAGAAATTGTCCTACTGAATCTAAAATACTGCAAGAGCATCAGAAAGCTGCCAAGAAATATTGGTAAACTTAAAAGTCTTAAGACACTTGATATATCCTTCTGCTCAGGCCTGGAATCGCTGCCAATGGAGCTTAACATGATAGATTCTTTGAAAGTTCTAAGAGCTGATGGGATCGGTCTAAACCAAATAGTCTGTAACACCAATGAGCAGAAATCATTGCATGCGCTATTTTCATCATGGATATCAAAGCTAAGTATCTCTCCTGAAATGTCATGGGCCTTTTTACCAAGCTCTTTGGTGAGGTTGAGTCTCGTGAGTTGCAGGCTGTCTGATGGATCTTTTCCCGAGAAGTTTAGCAACCTTCCACTGCTCGAAGAACTGGATCTAAGTGAAAACTCAATTAGTTGCCTACCAGAGTGGATCAAGAGTCTCCCCCAGCTCAGAAGCCTCAGTGTCAAGTCTTGTACAATGCTCAAATCACTTACTGAGATGCCAAATAGCATTTCAGAATTGTCAATAGATAGTTGCTCATCGTTGGAACTGATGACATACCAATCATTGCTATCAAAAAATCCAATCCTGGGTCACGATTACAATTGTGACAGTCTAGTCATGATTCAGGGAAATTTTAAGTTAGAAGCTCTAGAAAATGCTGACCCACAGATGCTTAAACTTTTTGGTCTGGATCTTGAAACCGTGGAAAATGCTACGGTGAAAATGGACCTGTTTTCGAGTTACAAGATGAAAATGCTTCCGCCACAGGTTTTTCTCTCATGCTCTCCCTATGACTACAAAATCTAGGTTTACTGTTGATCCTTAACCATGTATTTCTATGACTGGAACAGGCTTTGTACGAGCAAGGCATCTTCAGTACTTTTCTTCCTGGAAACAAGATACCTATCTGGTTCACAAAGTTAGAGAACATGAATGCGGTAAGTTTTACCATATCTGAACCTCTTAACAATATCCAAGGCCTATCCATAGCGGTTGTGTATACAAGTTCTGATGCTCAAGAAAATGAGTTTTCGAGAGCCTACTGGCGCAAACAGGAGAATATTATACACAATATGACTAAAGATTTGAAGTGGATGCACTATCCAAGAGTTTTTGGCATGCCAGAAGGTAATGAAGAAATAACATGGTTAAGTCACTGGAAATTTGGAGATATGCTACAAGATGGAGACGAGATTTCTATTTTAGTGCGTTTGAATGGCTTGAAGGTAAAGGAACTAGGCATCGACCTTTTCTGTGATGAGCAAGGGCTGAGTGACCCGTCAAACTGCAAAGTTGCTAGCCCAGCTCCCTTGTTTTCAAGTGAAAACGTACCTGGAGATGTATCACAACGTGGTAGAGTTTTTAAAATAGGGAGGTGATATGTATATACTGGAATTGGTTTAGTTATATGGTAAGATGTTTGACATGACAGAAAACCAATGGCATGTCGAACTTATTGAGTAGGTGTGTGTGTGTATATATGTTTCAACCTCTTATTATGTTTGTTGTATTCAATAAAGGAAGGCAGATGAGGTGAAATGCAGGAACATATTCTAAGATGTACTTTGTCATCATATTAATATGAAAAGAATTGTAACTTATATATTCTTCGTATAGTTTTCAAATATCTAAAATTTAATTTATTTATCTCCAAAGGTTATATGCAACCATCTTTTAGTTTAATCATTTGATGAAGGAAATCTATTAGCCTATTTAGGATTCATGCTGAATAAACCTGCTAAAGGAATATGTAAACCACTCTTCATTCTAAGTTTTTAAAACTTTTAAGAGCTCAGATATCAGTTGTTGGTACAATGAATCAATTGTTAGGTTTATATAAAATAAAAGATTCGCGTATTAAAAATGTGAAAGTGTTGCAATTCTAAATGAAGTTATTCCATTCATGAATACTCATATCATATGAATGTAATCTTTCGTATTTTTATGCAACTTTTCACCTTCTATACATGAATTTTTGTCTCATCTATAAGCTGAAAATATCTTAATCTTTCTCAGATATTGGAGAAGGTCTTCGAAATAAGCTTACAAGAAGAACAATATTGTATAGTAAAACAAAAAAGAAAGTTTCTCTTTTAAAAACTTCAAGTTTGATTACAAGCCATTGAATAATTCGTTGGACAACAAATTTGAAGTACCGCTATTTATTTGTCACGAATCATTTATTTTATTGAAAATCAGATTTTACACTACACAAATATTAGTATTATATTCAACATTAGTGATTCCACCACTAGGTTAAAAAGAAAATCTCAAAATAGAAAATAAAGTATAGGCAACTGTCCTTTAAAAATTAGGCAGTAGGTGAAGTATCATCAATAATTGCATCAACATGCTTATGTTTAAAAAATAAGCACATGTAGTAGAATCCTTTATTTGTGGTCCAAACAGCAGGAAATATTTAACTAACATAAAATATTTGGTATGTTATTGTTGTTTTAGGGATCTAAGATTTTTAATTTTATACTTAAAAGGTCGTTTATAAATATCTATTAAATAAGTAAAGAAATTTATTTAATTTAATACTTAGGAGACATAAAAACATGAGCAGATATTAGATACTGAATATGTGAAAGCCATAAATTGGAAAAAGTCAACACTGATTTCTTTTTTCTTTTTTCCATATCTAAATATCCCACTTTCCTTATTTAATTTAATGTAATCTGCAAGACTTTTCTGCTGTCTCCATCTAAAGAACAAATACAGTGTATTTCTTCTTTTTTTAAATTAAAAATATAATAAGAATGTTTTTCTCCTGACAAAAAGAGAAAGACAACATGTGTTTACCTTTTTCCTTCTTGAAACGACATTATAGAAGTTGCGCCTGCTGATGTATATAATTGATGTACTTGATGACGGTGTCCTAAATCTATTTAGGGTAAATTTAACACTTTATCCATCAAAATAGAATTAATTATTATTCTTTGTATTATTTATCTTAAAATTAAGAGGCACATAATAAGAAATATTCCTACAATACTTTTAAAAAAAAAATTAAGGGGGAGCAGGCAGGCATAAAAGGTCAATTTTGGAGGCTACTAAAGAATTGAAGAAAAGATTGCAGAAGATTTAATTAAATTAAAAGTATTTATAACTTGTAACGTCATAATTTAGGAGTTATTAGCTTATAATTTTTGACATATTTTAATTTATAAATTATTTTTGTATTAATCAGTAAAAATAATATATTCAATCAAACACTTTTTTTTCATGCGCATTATTATTTGTTGTTTTGTTTGACAATATCTCGATGTTTTGTCTCTTTTTTTTTATGTGCATTATTGTTTGTTGTTTTATTTGACAATATCTCATGTATGTGAGAGCTTCACAACAAGACAATGAGATATTGTCAAATATAAACCAACAAATAATAATGAGAAAGGTGGGACTCATCACACCTTTCTATTTAGAGTTACATCCTTAGTATACTGGAATTTTTCCATGTTCTGTCTAATTATTTTCACAGTTCTTCTTGACTCATATTATAGACTACCTCTTATAAGTTCTCGCTAATGCATCCACATTTTTTTTCCATGCATAAACCATCTTAGTCATGTTTTTCTCATCTTGTCGCCAAAAGAGTCATTTCCACCTTGAGCTTTATAAATGTGTTCCTAATCATATCGATCTCTCCTAATGTGTTACATATCTATCTCAACATTTTTATTTTTGTTATGTTCGTCTTTTAAACGTAGGTGTTTTTATCAATATATAAAATTTACCTTCAAATATTGGTCAGATATTATCTTATCACATGTTATCCGGAATGCAACCCTCCCTTTCACCCACTGATTCTAATATAACATGCGACATCATCATCATTTTTTTTTGGTATTCTTGAATTATAGGGTGTAAGTGACTGTCTCTAGCGGTTTAAAAAGAGTGAAATAGGGGCAATAACGTGACCTTTCTTTAGTTGGCTTCGTCCTATTTATTCATCTATTTTCGTGATTTATTTTCTATATCTTTGCACAAAAAGAGACTAAAACGACAAAGCGAATGCGCCTTGATTTCCTCAACTCCTTATTTAATGCCGTGATGAAGTCCTCACCTTTCTAGAAAAGAAAGACTTCATACTACATTCGACTTAGCTTACGATTACCTCATAAACAAGATGATATGCCAGAATACTCAAAACTTCCTTTTTCTTATGTATGACCTGAGCACTAATTTTTGCTTTCACCGTTATCTCATGCGTCAGGTCACCAAACTTACACTTTTATACTCAAAGTTACTCATGCTTCACTTGAAATAATTAGACTCTTAAACTATTGTTGAACTTTATATTGATTAAATAACTTATGAAGTAGACAAGCTTAAACATTCCCTACATTACTTATTCAACATTACTAATACACCCCACTCATGATTACTCTTTATCTATAGTTTTTCAATATTTTTGTCTTTTACTCTTTGATTCAAATCTCATTTTTCATAAAAGGAAAAAATACTAAAAAAAGGTTTATTCCATTTAGCAACTCAAATCACTCCTATATAATCGGGAAGTTTCATCGACTCTCACCTCGAGAAACACATTCAGCTTCCCATTCCCCCAAAAAACACCCGGAGTTTCACGCGAAACTCATTTCTTCTCCGAGTTTTTGCAGAAATGGCGGTGAATGGTCTGTGTACGTCAACCGATGACTTCCTCAAACAGTGTGAGCAGTCCGGTGATGCTGCTTACGGTATGCTTCGATCACTCCTTGAACGACTGGAGGATCCGGTTACCCGGAAAGAGGCTCGGATCTTCCTCACGCTTCTTCAGAAACGTTTCGCTACTAAAGAAGCTTCCGATCAATGCCTCCAGTCCTACCATTTCCAGATTCAGGATATCGTCCTTGAGCACTATGAAGGTCCTCGCTCTTTTTCTCCTTTTATGATATCATTTTTGTTTTGTGTTTTCTTTAATTGTCGCTTTTGCTTGTATAACTCTTTTACATGATAAATATACGTCGATGTGTGGATGTACAGATTTGATCAGTTTTTTGTTCTATTGTCATCATGTATCGGTACTCGGTTTAGCTTTATTTTTAATTATAAAAAAGAACTGTAGATTCTTCATCAGAGTTGGCGCTTGTGTATTGGTCAAAAAATGAGGTTCATGAACTATTACTTCCTATCCATATTTGTTTGGTGCAATTACTGTTTGTACTGTTGCAGAATTTGTCTCTGACTGCCATTTTTAAAAACAATAACATGTATTAAGAACTCAATATTCGAATCACACAAAGATTGGATGAATTCAAATTCGTACTCCAAATGCTGTTGTTCTTTTTGGGGCGGACGGAATATTATAGTTTAATGCTTGTGAATGATCTGTAGTTTCTTTAAAAAAGGTAGAAAACATTTAATTATGGTAGTTTTAGGTTCAGTAATTTTCTTTAGTTCTTAGGGTATAAGGGTTGGTCAAATGGAGAAATGGATGGCTAGATTTATGTAGATGAATCCAACCAGATTGGGAATGTAGCAAATAGTTATTGCTGATGCTGTTTTAAGAGAATAAGCGTTAACATATAAGAGCACAAAGGGGATGAGAAAAAGTGTGGGAGGACTCACAGTTCATTGGGTTCATTCATCAGGTACACTGGGAAATATATAGGGACATGTTTAGGGGATTTTCATTTATCAGTGATACTTTTGTGTATATTATATTTCTAAAGTGAGCATTGGTTACATGTAAAACTTGTTGAATGAAGATGCTCCATTTACAGATCAAGGACATGAATATTAGGAGGATCATCTTCAATTGGTATTCTATTAGACTTTGGGAACTTAAATATGGCGAGTTAAGCCTGTGCTCAGAATGTATGCGCTGAGCATAAAGTAATTCTGCAGAAGGGGTACCTCAAGTTTGGAATAGAACTCAAACATACCTTTTTTTTCCTACTTCCAAACTCTCTGCATGTTCCCTCTTTTTTTCTGGTCCACAGCATCTGTTGATTTTCATTCATGTTCATTGGAATTTTTATTTAACATTCTTTCTCTCTGTATATATCACATTCACGCAAAGCATAAAACTTTCTTTGATCAATATTGATGCCAAATGGGATACTTCTGCTCCCACTGTAGGAAGTTGAACATTTTTGTTTTTGTGTAGGTGGAAATACTATGATTTCTAATCTAAAATAACAGTTTGTGTAAACCCTGTCATATCCAGAACTTGAGAACATAACAAAATTCGTAACATCAAACCAGCAACCTCTACCTAATTCTCTGTCATCAGAGCTCAAACAATGTCTTAAATTTTTCCCTAGAAATTTCCTTGTAAGCTTCAGAAATTGGTTAGTAAATATGAAGGTTTGTCCCTTCCGCCATTTGCACAAAAAAGTCCTGACACACTTGTTATTAAACTAGCAGATGTGTTCTCCTCAATGGTCAAAGGCAAGCTTATTATGTACTCAGGTTCAATGATGTAGTTTTGAAGCATTGCCAGTTGCCACATTGAAGAAAAAGTCCTACTTATGTCTTCACTCACTTTTGCTCTTAGTTGCTCTATTGCCATTCAGAGATATCGCCCCAGAAAAATGAGAAAGGAAAATTAGTTTTGTTGAGGGGCTGCTTCTCTTAGTACACCTGTCTATTTCATTTTTGTAGGTTTTCAGAAACGAAAGAAACTGACAATGATGGTCATCCCCAGTATCTTCGTCCCAGAGGATTGGTCCTTCACCTTTTACGAGGGACTAAATAGACACCCTGATTCCATCTTCCAGGACAAGACAGTTGCAGAGCTGGGATGTGGAAATGGATGGATATCCATTGCCATTGCTGACAAATGGTCTCCATCAAAGGTTGTGCTTATCAACAACCACATTTTAGACTCTTCTTGCAATTTTGAGCTACAGGAAATTATGCTTTTGTTGAGGAAATTGCTTACGAATACCTTTTCCTTAATATCGTTTTACAGGTATATGGGCTTGATATAAATCCAAGAGCAGTAAAGATCTCGTGGATAAATTTGTACTTGAATGCTCTGGACGACAATGGTGAACCAATATATGATGATGAAAAGAAAACACTACTGGATAGGATAGAGTTTTACGAGTCTGATCTGCTGGCTTATTGCAAAGATAATCATATAGAACTTGAACGAATTGTTGGGTGCATACCACAGGTATTGCCACAACTTGCATGTCATGTTACGGTTATCCACACAATTGCTATTTTCCCTCTTTAATCTTAACAGAAGGTTAGAGATTCTGAGTATGTTGTCGTAGTTTGATGGAAGTTTATTGTCACATAATCTGACTTTGTGCATTTTTGCTGCTGGATACAGATTCTTAATCCAAATCCAGATGCAATGTCCAAGCTGATTACTGAAAATGCTAGTGAAGAATTTCTGCATGCACTAAGCAATTATTGTGCACTTCAGGTTGGAATAAGCTAATTAGGAAGTCATTGATTATGGAAAATGCCCTTGCTTCTTTCCAAACTGAAAATATGTGTATTAATTTTTTTTTTAAAATCATGTCTAGGGCTTTGTTGAAGATCAGTTTGGCTTAGGGCTTATTGCAAGGGCAGTTGAAGAAGGTATTTCTGTCATAAAGCCATCAGGCTTTATGATTTTCAACATGGGAGGCCGTCCAGGGCAAGCTGTTTGCAAACGATTATTCGAGCGCCGTGGTCTTCGTGTTAACAAGCTTTGGCAAACTAAAATTCTTCAGGCGGGTGAATTCTATTTAGTTGAGATAACAATTTTGACAAACTATGCCTCTAAACAATAGGTTAATGCAGGCAGCTGACACAGATATATCGGCTTTAGTTGAAATAGAAAAAAGTAGCATGCATCGGTTTGAATTCTTCATGGGACTTGTTGGGGATCAGCCTATCTGTGCTCGAACAGCATGGGCCTATGGCAAGGCTGGTGGTCGAATCTCTCATGCTTTATCTGTTTACAGCTGTCAACTTCGTCAACCAAGTCAGGTAATTCTAAAGGGTTTATGTATGTTCAAATCTGGTAACTGAACTTGAGGAAATTATAGTTCAGAGAACTGCAAATGCACGTAAAACTGATTAGCTAAACTGACAGGTCAAAAAGATATTTGAGTTCGTGAAAAACGGATTCCAGGATATCAGTAGCTCTCTGGATTTATCATTTGAAGATGATGCTGTAGCAGATGAGAAGATCCCTTTCCTGGCTTATCTTGCTAGCAAGCTCAAGGAGAACTCTGTTTTCCCATATGAATCACCTGCTGGAAGTAGATGGTTCCGCAATCAGATTGCTGGCTTTATGAAAACATATCACCATTTTCCTCTTATGGCTGACGTAAGATTGTTTAACTTTGTTATTTTCGTTTTTGCAAGACTGAGTTTTAGAAGTGTACTGCCAGAGATAGCCCTGTAGAGAATGCCATGCGTAGATATGGAGCTTGTTTTGTGAATGTCTGCATATAGTGTCTACTTGTAAAGTCATAGACTTATTGTGTACATTCATAATTGTCATATTCTTCTCTGACATAATCTAGAAGAGCAGCTGCTTTTAGTTTTCATGCTCAATGTTTTCACAAACTCGAGTTAGCCTTACAGCTAAGTTGCGTGGATTGTTCACTTTCAATGCCACACCCGTGTCAGATTCTCCGAAAAAATGCTTTTTTTGGCGAATCCGACATGCACCCACTGACACTTTGAAGAGTCTGAGCAACATAGCTTACAAGTTACAGAGTTGCAGTGGTCGGTATGAAATGCAAGTTAAGATGCACTGAACGTTGTATTTCATGGTACGACATCAACAGGAACTGTAAGTTCTAGGGAAAATGTAATGCAACTAATAATTTGCTCAGTCAACTGCTGCAACCTGTGTAACTAGGATTATCTGATGAGTTATGCAACAGATATATCTCTAAAGGAAGCAATTAGATTTCAGGTTTATAGGACTGGGCGGGTGGGGGGGGGTGATTAGTGGAAGCATCTTTTCAGGATTTGTTTCTGCAAAAGCATATTACATTTATATGTCTTCTAACATGGGTGTTTCGATTTTATGTCAGAATGTCGTTGTCTTCCCTTCAAGGGCTGTGGCGATAGAGAATTTGTTGCGGTTATTCTTGCCACATCTAGCAATTGTGGATGAGCAACTGTCTCATCACCTGCCTAGGAAATGGTTGACCTCATTGAAGATTGAGGTATTTGCTCTCTCCTTTGAATATAATCCTTACCATTTCTCCCAGGAAAAAATTATGTATTGAATTCGTGTCACTAGCCTGTTGAGAAGCACAGTTCTTGCTAATGTTATAACTACAACAAGTGAGTACTTGGAGGGATGTGTCCATTCTTCACTCATGAGGTTTGTTATAGGGTTTATTGGACATTTTACCAGTCTTGAAATCTCGTCTTCGTGCAGAAAAGTCAAACTGATAGTAATTTGGAGGATGTCATCACTGTTATTGAAGCTCCACGTCAATCTGATTCGATGATTGAACTGATAAAGAAGCTGAAGCCCCAAGTTGTAGTTACTGGGATGGCGCAATTTGAATCAGTTACTAGCTCTTCTTTTGAGTACCTACTTGACACCACAAGGGAAATTGGATGTCGCCTGTTTTTAGACATATCTGACCAGTTTGAGCTATCCAGCCTGCCCAAATCTAATGGGGTCCTGAAATACCTTGCTGGAGCTCCTCTTCCATCACATGCAGCTATTGTCTGTGGCTTAGTAAAGAATCAGGTTGGTTTATTTTTTCCAATAACTATCTGCTAGAATGGTTCAGTTAGCTAGATATATATATTTAATCTCTTTTGTTTTTCAGGTGTATTCGGATCTGGAGGTAGCTTTTGTCATATCAGAAGATGAAGCTATCTATAAAGCGTTATCCAAAACCATGGAACTATTACAAGGAAATACTGCTCTTATAAGCCAATATTATTATGGCTGTCTTTTCCATGAGCTGCTAGCTTTTCAGCTTGCTGATCGACGTCCACCTGCTGAGGTTAGTAGTTAGCCTTTTGTATGATTGTCTTAAGGGAAAAGGTTCTTTAGCCTTTGCTGCTCAGACTTGTGAATTTGGTAGTCTGCTATAGCATTGGATATGAGTTTAGTTTTAATTTAGCATTTTTGAGGTTTCACCTTTGGTATAAGATCTAATCTGGATTATCAGAAAATGTAAATAAACCAGGGAAGTGAGGAAAAGGGAAAGAAGAGAACGCCTGTTTTTCAACTTAGAGTATCTCGATGTTACACTCATTTTTCTAGGTCGTATTTGTATATATGGCCATCCTAGATAATCATTTACTTGCCTATAATGATTTCAAATATGGCAGACATGAAAATGTCTGGCAATTTGGCTTTTTTGACCCGTCTATCCACAATTCTCTAGAGATAGTTCTGGTGAAGATGGAATCCTCTTGCTTTTGAAATGGACTGCATTATGCCAACTAAAACTCCAAACGCCATCAAAACAAACGCCCAATGGAGTTGGTTTGAGGTTGTAGAGTTTATACTGAATCGGTGTTTGACAGGGCTCCTAGGACTTTGGTCTCTCTCTTGGGTAGGTGGGGAGGTGAGATCAGGGGCTTCAAATCCTAATACTATTATTAAATAATAATAAATGATCCCTCTATTTCATTATTGTCTGATTTTGACTTGGCACATAGTTTAAGAAATTAAAGAAGACCTTCAAATCTTGTGGTCTTAAACAAATTATATGTTGAATGTATCAAAATTCCTTTTAATCTTCTTGTCTTAAACTTCACATGTGGATAGTTGAATTAAAAAGCTGTCGGAAATGGAGAGCACTCTTTTTGAAATGGATTAAAAAGAAAAGTAAGATAAACAAATTGAAGCAGGAGAGTAGTAAAGATAATCAGGATTTAAATTATCTTTTTTTTTTTTTAATTTAAATCGTGAGAAATGTGCACTTTCCTACTTTTTGATTGCTATGGTCTCTTCAAACTCCTAAATTAGATGCTTAATATCTGGCACTATGTACTAAAAATTACCTTCTACACATTCTTCCAGAGAGAAAGCGAGAAGTTGAAAGCACCCCAGATGATTGGCTTTCCTAGCTCTGTCTCCTCGGTACTCAATCATGCAGAGTTATCTGTTACTGATCCAGACAATGCTCTGATTCACATGGATGTTGATCAATGTTTTTTACCTATACCAACTCCTGTCAAGGCAGCCATCTTTGAGAGTTTTGTGAGACAGAACATTGCAGAGTCAGAAATTGATGTCACAAGCAACATTAGACAGCTAATGGAGAGTAGTTACGGTTTCCCAACAAACAGCAAGACAGAATTCATATATGCTGACTGCCCTTTAGCTCTTTTTAGTAAGTTGGTGCTTTGTTGCATCCATGAAGGTGGGACTCTATGCTTCCCAGCTGGCTCAAATGGTAGTTATGTGTCTGCTGCAAAATTTGTGAAAGCAAATATAGCATATATACCTACTAATCCAGAGGAAGGGTTCAAATTGACGCAGAAAACAGTTGAAAGTTTTCTGAAGACGGTCAACAGACCTTGGGTTTTTATTTCTGGACCAACTGTCAGCCCTACTGGGCAGCTTTACAGCAATGAGGAAATAAAAAGTATATTATCTGTGTGTTCTAAGTTTGGGGCTAGGGTCATAATTGATACTTCATTTTCTGGTGTGGAGTTCAACTCAAAGGGCTCGGATAGATGGAATTTGGAGGATACTCTAGCAACACTAAGATCTCAGAACCAGTCATTCTGTGTTTCTTTGATTGGAGGATTGTTTCTGAACATGCTTACCGCTGGAGTCACATTTGGATTTCTGCTTCTAGACCAACCTGACCTAATCGACGCATTTCACAATTTTCCAGGATTGAGTAAACCTCACAGCACTATCAAATACCAAGTAAAGAAGCTGTTGGATCAAAGAGAACGAACAGCAGAACTTTCCAATGCAGTCTCGGAGCAGGAAAATATTCTGGCTAGTCGATATGAGCTCTTGAAGAAGGTATCTTTTTTTCCCTGGAAGTAGTTAATTTACATCTTAAGATGTTAATTATCATCTCATCTTCTGGTTATTTCTGCATCAGCATTTGTACTCAAGTCATTTGTCATATGACTGCATTGAGTATTCATCTTGACTGAAAGGCAGTGCATTAAAGTCATTGCTGACCATTTTCTCTACATTATGGATTAGTTATTTCTGTTAAACTCGTCTAAGAATATGAATTTTTTTCAGCAGTAAGCAAAGCGTCTTAGTTATAAAAAAAGAGGAGCAAATTGCAGCTTGTGCTGTCAACTACTAGCATGGACCTCAAATTGAAGGACCATTGAAAGAACTGTGGAATGCTTTAGCACTAATTACTCATACGCTATTGTGGCCGAACCATGCAACTGAATTCGAAATATTTACATGGCATCTGTTTGCGTGCCATTTGAACAAAATTTAAGTTGTAGTTAGCCTCCAAATATATAATTTGTTATAGCTTCCAAGTTGGTAAATCTTGACTAATTCTCTCATACAAAATTCCTAATTTATGTGTAACAGACTCTTGAAAGTTGTGGTTGGGACGTGCTTGAGGCTCATTCTGGCATTTCAGTGGTGGCAAAGCCATCTGCCTGTCTCGGGAAGACTGTTAAAATCGGCAACGATTCATCTTCATGGGAAGGCAAACTTGATGACACAAATATCAGAGAAGCCATGCTTAAGACCACTGGTTTGTGCATCAATAGCTCTTCATGGACCGGAATTCCCGGATACTGTCGCTTCACCATTGCCTTAGAAAATGGTGATTTCGAGCGTGCCTTAGCTTGCATTGTCAAATTTGGAGATATGGTCGGTAAATGAAAGACCATCAAGCCAAGACTGGTCTGACGTGTCTTTCCCTTTCCAATTTTTGGTTTTTTCACAACTTGGTCATTGTGAAATAAGC
>JAPFFP010000001.1:30688240-30699051 GCA_026153255.1 Solanum medicagineum
GTCAATTAAAATTTTATTTTAAATACATTTTGAAAAAAGATATTTCCTTTTATATATTAATTTAGTATTATTTTTTTATTTTCAAAATGTAATACAGACTAAATATTACTTAATATGGATGTTACATTATTATGATGAATTTTTCAGGTTTTTATTAGTCAATTAAAATTTTATTTTAAATACATTTTGAAAAAAGATATTTCCTTTTATATATTAATTTAGTATTATTTTTTTTATTTTCAAAATGTAATACAGACTAAATATTACTTAATATGGATGTTACATTATTATGACGAATTTTTCATATTAATTATTTCATCTATTTCACCTCATATGACTTATTTTTATTTTTAATTAGTTCCAAAAAATAATACTTTTTATATTTAATGATAATAATTTAATTTGAAAAAAATATATTTCTTCGCTCTTAATAAAATAATTTCTAACTATATAATATTTATGTAATTTATTTTAAAATTATAAATTTTAAATGTTTCTTTTTTTAGTTTCATATCAAACTAAAATAATTTATGTAAATTAAGAAAAAAAAGTAATATTTTAATTAACATATAGTAAAATTTATAATGAATTATTACGGTGAACGAGTAAAAGTGAATTCGCACTACCTTTATTTCATATAATATGTGTATTTTCTAATAAATATTTGTTTCATATTATATGGACAATTACTAAATTAGATAGATTTTTTTTTCATTTTACCTTACCATTAATTAGTATATTAATGATTTTTTCTAACTTAGTTTAATATATATCGATATAAATAAAGGGTAAAATGAAAAGTTCACTATTCGATTTGTTTCATTTTAATTGAATTTATGAAGTAATGCGCATATATTAAGAAAAATATTTAAAAATAAATTTTACACCATATTTTTCACTATTGTCCTTTGTAAGATTATAAATATGTAGCGTAATTTATGTCATAGAAAATATAAAGTTTCAATAAATGAAAGGACAAATATGAAAAAAACTTCAAATATTTATCTTGAATTTTGAACAATTTAAATATTTTGAATCTTGAAAAAATCTAAAAAATTTTAATAATATGTGATGTAGGGAGTATTACATTAATAATTTCTTAATAACTGTGTAAAAAAAAAATGTTCATGTAATATTGGACATGGGAGTATTAATTTATCCAAGTCCTAACGGCGTCGTATAACATTCCATTTTAGCGATTAGCGGACTATTCGCTGCTCCCTGCAAAACTATCTTCACGAAGCAGTGAGGAACTCTTACAAGTAAAAATTCAAACATGGCGGAAACTGAAACCCTAGATTCCTCTGCTCATCAATCTCAACTTTCCGACGAGAATCCCACCGGAGACGGAGACCAAGATATGCTCGACGCTGATAAATCCACTAAGGGTTCGGATACCGATTCTCAGTCCGACTCCGACTCCGACTCCGATTCAGAAGTTGATGCACAAATTCAAACTCTGGAAACTGAGCTCCTCAATAACCCTTCCAATTACGAAGCTCATGTCCAAGTACTTTCTCTTCCTATGCTTATTTTACAAAGTTAGTTGGAAGAAAAACGTGTTCCATGGAAATTAGTTTCTGAAGAAATGCATTGTGTGTGTGGTAATGCATTGAATACAAGATTGACAATGATATCTAAAGAGTTGAGATTGTATTAAAGAAATTTTTGAACGAAATATTAGATACTAAATTTTAGACTTAATCATAGATGCATCTCTTTGATAGCTATTTGGTGCATGCAACCTTACCACTGTACATGAGGTAGATGCAATGATTAATCTAATAGGGGAATTTCATTTTCTCTTATCAACTTTGGTAGCACCGGCTGAGTGCATTTTTTCCATTTATAAAAACTATATTTGTGCTCATAAAAAAGATTGGTAAAGAAAGTGAACTCCATTCGTAAGTGTGAAAAGTCATTTTATCATTTTGGTGGAGAACAGTTTCTTTTGATAATTATGTGAGTAAACCTTCCTCGGAGGACAATTTCCCCTATAACAAACACATTTCAAATGTTCAGTAAAACTTTAGGTTCACCTGTGGCTGGTGATGATAAATGATTTCTCATTTTCAAAAGCAATTAGCAGTTGGAGTTGTTTTTTTTTTCTTTTTGTGTTTGTGTGTTTGTTATACAATGTTTTGTTGTGGTTGTGTAGTACATAAAAGCTGTAAGGAAGCAAGGAGATATCGAGAAACTTAGACAAGCAAGGGAAGCCATGAGTGCTATTTTTCCTTTGAGTTCAGAGATGTGGCAGGAGTGGACAAAAGATGAGATCAGTCTTAGTTCAGGGTATTGCTTTCCTTTTTTCTACTTTTTCTTTGTTGTTGATAAAATACTGCTTTTATTTCATATTTCAATGTTTTTTCTTTGCTGCTGTATAATGATGATTGTTTGATCAACCACAAACATTTGTACCATATAGAAGCATCTTTAGTCTGTATGTTTTTCATAATAGGACAGGGGATAAACGTGGGGGATTGTATGGGTAGGTTAGGGCCCACTGAAGGCCAGAAAGGACAATACAGAATAAGATCTAAGTGGAACATATTCCGGACGTATTACATTGTTTTGCTATACTATATAGAATTCTGCTCCTTTATGCACTCGGTTGGATCTCTAAGTTCTGATAAACAGGGCAAATAAAAAGCAGGATGTTTGAGCGAGGCTTTTCTTTTACCGTTTAACAATTTGACTTGTGGTCCTACTCACTGTTCTCCATTTTCCTGATGCGTGTTTGCTAAGTTGCTTTCTTCTATAACATGCTAGGTCTGTCCTGTAAAACTTATAACTTTTCTAACATGTTATCTGGATAATATCTATGTACCACCAACAGTGGGCGATTGCTTTTCTGTTTCTTTTTCTTTTTTAAATAACATTTCATTGTATGCACTTTGATTTTAAAAAAAAGTACCAGTCTGCACTTTAAGATAAGGTGAGAGAAAGGAATAAGAAAAAACCGGTCCAGATGAAGTTCTAGTATGTATGTTCACTCGCCTTGACTTTATTATCATTGTTGTTCATTTTTGGATAGCTAATATTGAAGTTCAAAGGAGCATATCATTGTTGGCATCAAAACTGGGTATGATGTTGTTGTTGTACTGAAGAAACTGAAGGTATGGAGATGTCAAATATTCTAAAACAAAGGGAGTGCGGAGTGGATAAAGAACTAGGGGAAAGGATATATGGTTTTCCAATCTACAACAGAATATGGATCTTCATTTACTAAATATTTTTTTTACATTTGCAGTTAGCTTTAGTATATGAGCCATATTAGAAAATGGACAGGGAAAAGGTTTGGATAAGGAACGAAAAAGATTCATGGTAGGGTGAAGATAATTGGAGCTTTTTATGGAGTAATGCTCAAATCCAGCCTTTTCTCTAACAAATTTAGATGTTAGATAAAATGATGGGTATGTTTGCAACGGCTGATATATACATAAATGACATTGAGTTTATTCTTCCACTATTTGTAATATGAGTGTTTCTGATATACAGAGATTCCCTTGATTTGTTCATTCTTGTGAATATTTCTCTTGAAAAAACAAACTATTCTTTTGTATATACTTCCCCAGTTTAACTCTGTGCAACATAATGAAACAGTAAAAGAAGCCATGTTTGCTGTGTTCTTATATTTTTATTTGCATGTCTTATTTGCAGACCTGATGCTCTCCCTGCAGTTGAGAAGCTATTTGAGTGTGGGGTGACTGACTATTTGGTAAGTAGTGTGTTAATGTGAGTGTGTGTCCTGTTGCTTATTATCTACAAAAACGTGAAGAGGATTTAGGGTCGAGCCAGGCTCTGGTTCTAGATTGAAAACACTAATGCTTTCTCGTTGTCCGTGCTATATGCAAGCACTTGGGAGATCCAAATATAATTGCTTTGTCCCTGTGCCTGACTTTAAAATAAGCTTAATTGTTATTGAACATGCCCTGTTTTTGTTTAAGAGTAGAGTTGTCTTTATTGAAATGACTTTGATGGAAAATTATAAGGATATAGTTATCAAATATTTCTTTGTATTGCAAAACACGCAAAAGAGACAAGAAACCAGCCCTTGGTAAAGTAGAACTGTAGATGAGTCAATATTAGCAACCTTTCTGTGATTTTTTAACAATCCTTTTTCTTTTCCTGCTGCTTAGTGTGATGGTTACTTGAATAACTTAGACATCCTACCACATGGAGAACTTACAATGTTTTCTTCATTATTTATGGGGATGGAATGAAAGCAGTAATAAGTTCAAAGTTGTATTCTGCTTATAAGGAACTTTTTTCTTGATGAAGTTGGGCATTTCGTCCTAAACACTTTTTACATGTTTAATCAACTCTGTTACGGTTTTATGAAGACAATGAAATGGGTTTGCTAGAATCAAAATAAATGTTCTGATAGTTATTTGCTTGATGCAGTCTGTTGCTTTGTGGTGCGACTACTTAAGTTTTGTTCAAGAGCATGATCAATCAATCCGTACACTTTCTGCTGCTGGAATTTCTAAGGCAAGAAATCTGTTTGAGCGTGCCCTTGTTGCTGCTGGTTTGCATGTTGCTGAAGGCAGCAGGATATGGGAATTATACAGGGTATTTGAACAAGCTATTTTCATCACTATGGATGAAACTGATGCAGACGTAAGAGCTTGACACTTCTCTGTCTTTCCTTTTATGTGGGCCTTTTTCTCTTTAGCCTTTTTAAAGATATTGAAGGAGTTGTACCTATCTAGTTTCAGACTGAGACACTGTTGTTGGTATTGCCAAAGAGCTAGATGCCGTTCTTTCTTTAGTTTAGCCCTTGTTTTTGTAAGGTTGTGTACGTCTTGCACCTCCTGTCCCTCTTTGTTTCCCTACAAGCATGAGAGAATTTAGCGGCATAATATGACATGTCTTTGTTCAATATCATAAGTATATTGCCCTTGGAAGGTGGTACTCTATATCACGAGCCGTGTCCTTGGGGAGTTTGCATATATTCGTCTAATAGAGCTTTTCCAAATCAGTATTTATGAGATTTTACTAGCTTTTAGTGTCACCCCTCTGGTTTAAGCATGGATAGTAAAAAAATACTGCCACTTCTTCTTGTTGTTCCTCTGAAGGAACTTTCACTCCCACCCCCTCCCAAAAGAAATTAAATGGGTTAAACTTGGTCATGGTTTGGCTGTCAAGTGATCATGAAACAGATACAAAGAAGAGGTGTACCTCAAATGCTTAGGTTGCTTATACTGCCATGAGACTGATATGGCTTAATATTGGAGTTCCCTTTAGATAAGCATACTTCAACAACTGGTAGCAGATTGAAATGTTAAGTGATAGCTGAGAACTGTGATTCTTCGCTCGATGATACTTTAATACTGGGAAAGCCTACTTTGATTAATGAATGAATACAGTGAAAAGGAAAGCATATCTTGAGTTGTTGTCTCCTGTTATGAGTTCGCGTAATATTCCATCTGGTCTAGTTATGTGGTTCAGTTAATGTCAAGAAACTTGTATCTATTTTTAGTAACTTCAGTTAGTTAAGCGTTGACTTGAATTTTAGGACAGAGGTTTTGGTTTGGCAAAGATGTCTGTATGCATCTGTGATGAAGATCAAAGAATCTTAGGTCTAGAACTTTCCTCAATGATAGCCTGTTCTTATTTGTATAAAGAAGATTGTTGTATAGCGTTGGTATTCAATATTGGACAATGTCCAATGATAACTTGATCTTTAATTATTTGCCGCATTTGATTGTTGATTTTTACTGTTGATGTTTGTCTTCATCGTAATGCAGTCGAGAGAAAAGCAGGTCCAGCGAATTAGGAATTTATTCCATCGGCAATTGTCTGTTCCTCTTGCTGATCTATGTTCAACTCTTCTCACATACAAGACCTGGGAAGCAGAACAAGGAGCCAATCTTGATGTAGAATCCAGCAACTTGGATGGGCTCTCGCCACAAGTTGCCTCTTCATATCAAAAGGCCCTCGACATGCTGAATGCCCGGACTCATCTTGAAAATCAAATATCTGATAAAGTTGCACCTGAATCAGAAAGGCTTCAACAGTTTATGGTGCATATCCTGATACTCTCTTCTATATCATACCAAGTTGAAACAGGACTCAAAATTGATTATTTAACAATGGTTGTGATTTGTCTGGGAGATCTGCATTACATGAAAATGATCCCTGCTTGCATGAAAACCTAGCAGGAAAGTACGGAAGATGATTCCTGCTTGCATATTTTGGTGTTTATGGACAGAAAGAAACAATGATGTTTTGTAGGCAGCAAGCAACATTCTTAAGTCTAGTGTATCAACAACCCTCTGTAGCTGGAGCAGTTATTTCTGTCATTTCCCTGAAACTTTCTTGGACTTTGTTACACCTTAGTTTTAGATTAGCCTTTTGTCATAGAGCTAACTGTGTCATTTACTTTTCTATACTTGTAAATTATGCCTCTTCGTGATGCTTCCTGTGAATCTATTATCTTATTAAAAAACAACATGAAAATGGAGTTTATCTAACAGGCAATGGAGTGATTTAAAATCACTAAGGTGCAAGAGTTTGAGTTTAGAAATTCAAGTGTTAGTACTTCTGTGAAGAGCACATTAGTTGCATGTGTATGTCTGTGTTCCTGTATACATATTACAAGGGAAAAGGAAGAACAGAAAAAAAACTCTGTTTCTGTTTTTTTTATAAGAATGGTAGCTTAAGTTTGTTGATTGTTCATTTGTTTTGATTGGTTTGAGTGCAACATAGCTTTTTGGTGGTGTTATTGACTTAATCATATTACCAGATATTTTAGACTCAATTATCTGTTAAAAATTTACTGATGCATGGTCTTTTCCTGCAGGACTACTTAAAATTTGAGCAATCATTGGGGGATCCAGCGAGGATACAGATCTTATATGAGCGTGCCGTAACTGAATTTCCTATATCTAGTGAACTCTGGCTTGATTACACTCACTACATGGATAAAACATTGAAGGTTGTTCTCTGACCTTCATCCTTTTAACTAATTTGTCGTTTCTTGACTTTGGTGAAAACTGATCCAGCTTTTAGTTACATTTCTTTGCAGACGTCCAGTCTTGTTCGGGACATTTACAGAAGGGCAACAAGGAACTGTCCCTGGGTAGGAGAACTGTGGGTGCGATACTTGCTGTCTCTTGAACGTGGTCGTGTTTCTGAGGACGAGCTATCTGCTGTATGTCTTCATTTTTGTTTTGCTTGATATTGATTTATAAGACTATAGCTATTCTTATGAGATATTCATATTTTCTTATTGTGCTTTCACATTTATCTGCTCATTTATGATTGAGATATTAGTGGAGCACTCATTTGTGTTTTGAGAGACTAGCATAAGTTGGAGTTTTGCTCTTTTCTGTTTTTTCCACTTGAAGAACTTCTGTCCAATTATTCTTGTCCTTTACCTCTTCTGTTTTGGTGCTATTGTATTTTATTCTGACTGATTTTATGGGAGTGTATTAGTCAATGATAACTATCTTTGCCTGAAACTCAACAAGAAGAATTAAGCTCATTTATTTCCATTCTGCTTTCTGTAAACATGTTTATCGGTACTTGTGGCTGCTGTCAGGATCCTTATTCATTTTCTTAATCTATGTTTCAGGTTTTTGAGAAGTCCTTACAGTGCACTTTCTCAAGCTTTGAAGAGGTTGGAGCATATGTCTTATATTGTCATTAGTAGTCAAATTTTCCTCTGTCCATTCCTGCTCAATAGGTTTAATATGTTATGGGTCTAAAGTCTAAACTACATAGGTCTTCTCGTACATCCTCTACGCAGTTCCTTTACTTCTATTACCTATCACTGCAGTGATGTGATATTATATTTAACTGCTGCTAACAATTTGCTGTTACTTCTAAATTGCAGCTTAGTTTTTTATTAAAAAATGAAACGAAGATTCACTGTATGCCAAAAGATGCAAATTTCAGTTAGAGTGATTCATTATTTCTTTGACAAGAAAAAAAAAAGGCAGAATGACTGATATTTATATCAGTAATGGAATAGCCCAATGCAATTTTTTTTAAAAAAAAAAGCATGTTGGATGTCTGAAATAATTCACATCATTTTAGTAGTAGTAAGTTTGATCTGTTTCATTGAGAAGGTCTACGAATTGGAATTGGCGAGTCATCGACAACTATTTAGTCAAAGTTTGATCGAACCATCTAATTTGCTTTGTTTATTGTAGGTGATCGGACATAATTTGGCGAAACTTGATTTCACCGAGGACATGACCTTAGATAGAAAGAAGTGGAGGTCGCGAATTAGAGTAGTAGGCTAATTAGTTGGTAGGGTTAGATGGATGTCTGGCCTTGGGGTATGGTAGGGTAGCAGGAGTAGTCGTGTTTATATCATGCGTTGTCATTATCAGTTGTATGGGTGTTACATTTATTGTATGTACATATTGTTATGTTCTTTCTGTTAGTAGTCACCCTTTCTACTCCCTTTCCTTTTTGTCATATTTAGTTTATTTTGCTTATGGGTTTTTGAGGCGAGGGTTTCCAGGAAAGTCTCTCTACTTCTAAGAGTTAGTGGTAAGGTCTGTGTACATTCTACCCTCCCCAGAGCCCACTTGTGGGATTCCACCGGGTATATTGTTATTGTAGCGCAGTTCTCATTGCAAAATTCAATGACCGAAATGAAGCCAAATCTTGTCTTTCGGAAAATGCAATTGTTGCAAAGAAGTCTCTAATGCTCATGGAAGTTTGTCAGTGACTTGTTTGTCCAAAATAAACATCATATTAGGAGAAGTTAACCAATCATGCTTCTCTTAATTGTTGAAATTTATCTCGGGTGTGGCCTAGTGGTCAATAAAGTGAGAAGAGAACCATGAGGCCTTAGGTTTAAATCCTAGCAAAAGCAAAAAATGCTAGGTTATGCTTCCCATCTGTGTAACCCTTGGTGGGAAGAGTTACATGGTACCTTTGATGGTAGGAGGTAGCAAGTACTGGTGGAATAGTCGAGGTGGTCCAGACACCACTGTCATAAAGAAATCATTGAAACTAATTTGATTGGGAGCGCATTAATATGAATACTTGCAGCATAAGAAGGCTCCTTTTGATTTAAGAGAGATTTCCCACTGCTGAAGACGAGGAAAATTCCTAAAGAGATTTTGGGATCTATTTTATAGAGTTGGTTCTAACCATTAGCTGCATTGAGTGTGCTTTAAAGTTTAAAATTACAGTTTATTAGATTATTAACTTATTCATGTGTGTTGCAGTATCTTGATATATTTCTCACAAGAGTTGATGGCTTAAGGCGGAGGTTGTCTTTATTGACATCTGGAGTTGAAAGCAGCAGCTTAGATTATACAATCATACGGGAAACTTTTCAGGTATACTTGCTAGTTGCTCAAACAATTTGACCCCCTGTTGGTGTTACCTATGCCCTGGGAATTCAGTTTTGGCTTTTATTTGCTTTGCTGTTGGTTCCTGCTTTGCAGAGGATTTCACACAACATCCAAAATCTGAGCTGTTTAATTCTTTATCTTTTTTCAAAGATAATTAAGTTTATTAATGATAGTAAACTATTATCAGTACACCAAAAGGCTAAATTGGTTAGCGAAAGTAGGAATAGTTAAACAGACTCTTTGTACAGCAAGAACATACCAATTTTGCTTGGTTTATGAACTTCAGTGGTAGTACTTCCGTGTCCTCGACTTCCTATCAATGTAAGCTTTAAGTAGACCAAGAGTTGATTCAACTTTCTTTAATTTGTAAAAAAAAAGAGTTGGGTCAACTTAATAGTTTTGCAATTCATGTAGTGGTGTCCACTATCATAGTTGACTGCTTAATTAACAGTTTTTTGTTTCCAAGAACAAGTTTCAACATGATTCTTGGTGTTTCTTGCATTACTTCTAACTTTGTCCGGGTAAAAAATTAAAGAGCTCCATTTAATAACTTCTAATAATATACACTAGGTTGCACAAAAAAGTCGTTTTTGGATCAATCCAAAGCCCAAAAAGGTTTTTAAAAGGTTAAAAGGTCTAGTGAGCACCTCAAGGCTATGTCATAATAGATCCGAACACTTGCCCCGGATTGACTTCGAGGTCATAATTGCTCTAGTAAAATAACTAAAGAAAATAGATAGATAGGAGATGGAAAAATAGAAGAGAAACGAACTAACTACGGAAATATCTCTCTATCTCTAAGATTCACTAATTATTTGACTATCGGCGGGTCTCTTTGTGTGTGTTGTCCGGAAGAACCAAAAGTGAAACTTTTGGTAGATAGGGCAATCCTTCTTCTATTGTCTCTAATTCTTTTCTTTGAACTTCCACAATTCTTGATACTCGGAATTGAAATGACTTGCTATACTTATATATGTCAACTTGACTATTGTGTTTCTGAGTTCTCCTTTGTGAATTGTGATACATTCTCAATTTCCTAATTACAGGCCTCCCCTTCTGGCCTTTTCATCCGTCATAAACCAGTATTACATAACTCAAATGGTTAAAGTGACATGCTTCTGTGCTGTCTTATCACTAAAATATTCAACATTTAATTTTTTTCTCACCTGTCCCTTGATGAAATTAAGAATTTCGCATGAGCTCTGACTTAATAGATGTTAGGCCAACTACTGCTTGATTTGCAATTGAAACTTCTCATACCATTCACCATCTTAATTCTGCAATTTGTCCTTGAAATTCTTTCAAGACTTTCTGATCTGTTGCAAGAAATTATTTCCTTTTCATAACCCACAATGAAACTAAAGGTAGTCTCTGTCCTTCTCTTCCAGCGTGCATCAGATTATTTGTCTCCACATCTGAAGAATACAGAAAGTTTATTGCGGATGTACAGATATTGGGCCCGCTTAGAATCAACTCTGGGGAAAGATGTAG
>JAPFFP010000001.1:30707410-30766663 GCA_026153255.1 Solanum medicagineum
CTGCGTACATTTTACCCTCCCCAGACCCCACTTGTGGGATTACACTGGGTATGTTGTTGTTGTTGTTGTTGTTGTATTTTTTATACGTTGATTATCATATTAATTTGTTACCGTTACTATTCACAATATTTTGTTATCTTTTGCACTGTTTTGTTTTTGAGTCGAGGGTTTATCAAAAACAATCTTTTTAATTATATATTCTATCCTTTTGGTTAGATACTTCTTTTTTTTTTCTGTCCATCTGGTATTCAATATCCTTATTGGAGCCCGTCTAATTCAACTCGCGCCGCGTAGGACTCATTCGAGGAAAGTGTTTCCTATGAAGGATTTTTCATACCCAAGGTCGAACCTGAGACCTCTGCTTAAGTAGCCCCATCTACTGTGTCAGTCTTGTCGATGTGGATCAGAGTTCAACTGAGTTTAGGCGAATCCTGGTGAGATGGCGCAAAACTTCAATACTAAGTTTAGGCGAATCCCATACGGTAGGGCAAACCTTAGCGAGAACCTTGTGTCCATAGAAGGGGTGTATGTAACAACCCATCTGAAGTTCCACATCGACAAAATACATGAAAGATGTTAGATATATAAATAAATAGACCTTATTTACTAATAACGTATTTTAAAATTATACGAATCTAGACTCAAAGCGAATAATTACCGACTGTTTGTGGTGGTGGGGTACTTAAGAGAATTAGTAGAAGATACCAATGGATATGTGTTGTGTAAAAGAAAAGATAGTCTTTTTCTAGCTTTGAATCTCATGCCTTGCCTTGAAGGAGAATATAATATAAATGTCTGGTGCCATGTGGTGTGTGCATGTTCCTTTTTCTGAATCTAAAATCCAGACAAAAATTTATTTAAAGCCAAAAGAATGTTCTCAACAGCTACTCTTTATTTTACTTTTTGTTTTTAACACTTTTTCAATTATTATTTTTTAAAAAATCATAGAAAAAAAGGGAAACATTGCTTATGTCTTGTCCATATCATTGCACAATCCTCTATCTCATTTAATTACATCTTGAAATTGACGTATGATTCTTATACATTTTCCCAACAAAATTATATCATAAAAGTTGTTTTGATTTATTAATTTTGTTTGCGCAGTCAAAGAAAAAAAATTCAGAATCTATAGTAAGTTAGACATTTTGTCTAGATCTGATTGTTCATGAGGAAAGTTTCGTTGGTAAATTTATTAATTACTTGTGTGATTTTTGTAATAAATAAAATAAATCATAATTAGCTGAATATAATCATTTGAGAAATTTATATCTTAAAATTCATGTCTATAATTGTGACTATATGCTAAAAAATAAATTTTAACAATTTCTCTTAGTTTGGTTATTAGCTAATATTATCGAATCTAAGATTCAAATGTAAATACTACTCGTTAGATCTATGGAACTTTTCATGTGGAAGTGGATTGATAGCAATCACGATTTTTGAATTATCGAATCATTTTATGATACGAAAAAATTTATTTTCGACAACTAAAACATTCTGTTTTAATTTGATAGATATATGGAGCATGAAATATTAAAATCATTACTTCCGCATGCAAGAAGCAATCTTCGATGCTTGTATCAGAATTGATTGTTTACCTCGCATTCACCTCTTGGGGTACACTCTTGTTAAAGCGGAATATATATTATCTACATCGGGTTGCCTTTTTATAAAAAAAATAATTATTGTATGATGTTTACAGTACAAAAATGTTGAATTCTTCATATAAATGATCATATATTTACATTTGAAGTTGGAGAAAGTCATGTATTGCATGAGTGCAAAATGTGGCAAAATGATACTAATGTGTCAGCTTTCGAAAACCCCTATGCTATGACTTGAAGCAAAGCAATGCTGTATAGTACTCCCTTTCCTTTTATTTTACTAAATTAATATTATTAATAATACATACTTTGAAATTTTGACTATACATTACTACTATTTTATGTCTTCTGGAAATAGTTTCTTTATCTCTATAAGATAGTGCTAACGTGTATGTATATTTTACCCTTCAAATCTCACTTATGAGATTTTACTGATATGTTATTGTTGTATTACTACTATTTTATAGATCAGTATTTAATACTAAAGTTAGTATAAGAAAGTTGCAAAACTTGCTCAATTTGCTAAAATGGTCAAGTAAAATGAAATACTTCCTCTCTTATTTCTGGTGTTACTTTTTTCTTTTAGTTTGTTCCAAAAATAATATGTCCTTACTCGTATTGAAATAATTTGACTTTAGAATTTCTTATTTTTTACCCTTAATGAAATGATTCTCACTACAAATTGTTTTAAATCACAAGTTTTAAAAGTCTTTTTTTTTAAATATTGTACTAAGTTAAATGATGTCACGTAAAATAAAATGGTGGGAGGATGTATTTGATATAGGAGGGAATTAAAATGAAACAGAAAGAAGGAATATGTTGCTACTATTCAATCTTAAGGAATCCCAAGGTTCAACTAAAACTGTAGAGCTTTTGTACATACATACATAGATTTGTGTGGGTGGGGTGGGGGTGGTGGTGGGGGAGTGCATAAGTTGAATAATATTGATTTTCTTTTTATTGCCTATTCAATTTTTGCATTGGAGCTCCACTATTTTGGATTTACGTCGCGTAGGACCCGAATACGGGAGAAGTGCTTACTGTCATGAATTTTTTTATATCCAGGAGTTTTATTTGAAATCTCTAATTAAGGAAGAAGCAGCATCATCCACTGTATGACATCCTTGTTCACATACTTCAATTCAATATATATTTGAGTATTTCCCAAACAAAGCTTGTTCTTTTTTCCTACAAGTAATTTCCTTAACATGTAATGTACTCAATAAATTGGAGCAAAATGAAAGAAGCAACAAAAGATTACATCTTTCTATATATTGATGAAGCAAAATGATGATTATAAACAACTTCTACCTAAAAATACTTCCTTTCACATAAAGATATTATACATAAATATCACATTCAAAAGGGGGTCCCTTTTTTTAAAAAAAAAAAATTGGATCAAACATTTCAATAAATGATTTTCAATACGACTTTTATTAGATATTAAGGTCGACTAATATAATTCTTGAACAAAAACATTTAAAGAGACCCCACTAGCTAAGTAATTTAAAAGACTTTGGCTAATATTTATAACAATGTATTTTTATTATTTTAACATTATAAAATCACTCAAAAAGATATAACAATAAAAAGTCGTTAGAAAATTTATAAATAAGACAATTTATCGAGGGGTGTTCATGGGTCGGTTTGGGTCGATTATTAGTTAAAATCAAAATCAAATTAATTTAATCATAATTTAAAATTTCAAAACCAAAGCAAACAATTATAAGATTAGTTTGGTTGTCATCGACTTTAGTTTGATTTGGTTCGATTATTTAGTTATTAATCATACACAAAAATAAAAGCAATGATACATTCAAAATGACAAAAAAGTTAGAACGATTGATATTATAGAACTTTCAATCACCAAATTTATTGTGAATAAAGTTTCAAAATTTACCATTTTGGCGTAGAAGAAAGAGATAGTGTCATTTCTAATCGCAACAAGAATTGTCAAAGACATTCATATACGTAAAATCCATAAGATAAATATTCTAGCCTTAAGCATTTATACTTTCATAAATAAATAAAAAGTAAACTTTGATGAAAACGTATATAAAATCTTTAAAAATATTTGTAAGAATAATGTATTATGTATGTATGATTATAGGATAAACGTATATAATTTATTGGTTCTCTTCGATTATTTCTTCGACTTTTTCAAACAAACTCAAATCCAAACCAAACACTATTGATTTTTAAAAAATTAAAATCAAACCAAATCAAATCCAAATAAATTTAATTTTATTTAATCGATTTAGTTTGATTCTTTAATTTGAATCGATTGTATCCAAATTGTGAATACCCTTATCTACCACACGCAAAATTGACTAGCTAATTGTAATAAATCTGGCTTGTCTATTCCTTTTTTGTCCTTTATACTTGAAGAGAAATAGTATCAAGAAAAGAATTGATATTTCAGTGTTGCCATTTTAATTAGCCAACTAATATTAAAAATCTAGTTAATTATTAAAACGTTAATAATTAAATATTTGCATGAATAATTATAAGCAAAGGTAAGTAGGCAAAGAGGGATTAAAATATAGTGCCTTTTGCAATTGCAATTATTTACGTTATAATTTTGGTCAAACACACTTTTAAAAACAAAAGGAAGCATGCAAGAAATTTCCTTTTGAAGTAAAAAAAGGGAAAAGAGAGAGAATTAAAATTAATGATTGGCTAGCTAAGTTTGTTAAAAAGCAGCTTTAAGTATTTAATTTATCCCAAGATCTATACTGTAACAATTAATTGTTTGTAGAAAGGTTCTGAGATGATTATTATTATTATTATTATTATTATTATTATTATTATTATTATTATTATTATTATTATTATAAGACAGATGAATTAGGTTTTTCAGATTTTAAAATCTAAAAAGTGATAATTGATGGCTAAATTTATAGCCTTACCTAAATTTGTGTAATTAAATGATCATTTCACTTTGACTAAATCAAATAGTAGCTCTTTTTGTGATCTAAAGATGTGATACAATAGATAAGATTTTTTTTTAATCAAAATTCTCGATTTTGAGTTCTAAGAATGAAATTTTTTTACTAAAAAGTGTTTCCATCAAATAAAATCTTACGCCCTTATGCAGCACGAATTTGAATAAATATTCGATGAGAAATTAAAAAAATATATAGGTAGCTCTTCATGGAACGATCAAATTAAAGGCTTTTACTTGGGGTTTTTGATATGGACATAAATATTTTTAAGAAAAGATCAAATCTAATAGCTAACTTTTTTTCCTACAAATTTTATGACACTCATTAAAGGCGATAAATTACATGAATTTCCTCCCCAAACTTTGGGTCTTGAATACCATACGCCTTTAATTGCAATTTTGACTCAATTTTAATTCAAACTTTATATTTGAAATTAAAATTTAGAATTCAATATTTGTTCCCAAGAAAGTTAGATTTGTTCATTGGCAATAGACTCGACTATTTTTAACTATTTCTACACAATTTGAGTCACAAGATTGTACAATACTAATTATTATCTTTTAATAGATATATGTCAAGCTAAAATTTGATATTTAATAATGAACGGAGGAAGTAGTAACTCTTCTCATTAAAAGATCAAATTAAAGGTGGGTTTTTAATATGGATAAAAATAGAAATATTTGGATAAAACTCTTACGCTATACAGCTAAATTTTTTTCCCAACAAATTTTATGACACTCATTAAAGATGATAAATTACATGACTCTCCACAAACTTTAGGTCTTAAATACCGCAACTATTTAATTACAATTCGATTCAAATTTTATATTTATTCAATAAAGTTAATATATCCGTTGGCAACTCGTTTTAACTATTCCAACGCGATTGAGTCACAAGATGGTACGATAAGTAGTAATAACTATTACTACTACTACTATAATACGTAACATCTTTGGATTTTTGCACAATTTGGAAGATAAGTGTAATAAATGATATAATAATAAAAACACAAGGAAATTGTGAGATCAAAATAAATTGAGAGATAATTAGGGGCTGACAGTGATTGAGATAGATGGACAAATTTTTATCAGAAATCTTGAAAATTGTGATCAAAATTGTATATGTGTACTGTTTATGTATTCTATATCTACCACCATTTATTATTCATGTGGCCCTGCTACGTTACAGTACCATAATAATTAACCCAACCTCCTTTTCCACTCAATACCGCCCAATATATTTTTGGAATGTTGAACAGATCCTTTTGGGGTATCAGTGTTGAAATCCCACAAGTAGTTATCTATTTTTACTTTTTATTTTTATTTTTTCGTTCGGTCATCACATTAGAGTCTGACTATTTTGAATTTGTGTCGCTAGAGCCTTATTTAGGGGAAGTACTCTTTTTGATTAAGAGAAGAACAATCTCATCCAATTCATCGCATCCTTTATCTATTTTTACATTTAATTTTAACTAATGAAATTTGAAAAAAAAACTATTACATGTCATTTGTCAGCTACAGTCCTAATGGTACCAGTTTATTGAGAACTAAAAAAATTGAGAAAAAAATGTGGGATATCTTTTGTTTTTTGGGGTTGACAAAATCATAGGATAATTTTTTTTTTATTTCTTTAAGGATGGAATCATATTATAAGTCGAGACAAAATATTAAAGAGTCTTTTAACAGAGTGGTGAATTTTGGAATAAAGAAAGGGATAATGAAGAATATTTTAAAGTGAAGAGTTAGGGTTCAGAATTTCCTAAATATTGAATTTCTTTTAGGACATATTAAGAAAAGAATATTTTAGTATTTACAACTTTTTACTTCTGAAAAATTTAGTCAAAGAGGTACCATAGGTTATTTTATCCACCTTTTCCCATAAAAAATGTTAATCAACCTTATATCATTGGACTCTAAAAAAAATATTATAACAATTAAAAATATCTCCATTTTAACTTTATCAACTTTTAAAAAATAATTTTACGATTATGCGAATTTAATCTCTATCGAATGGAGAAATTATTTTACTGTGGATAAAAGCATAACATAAAAAGAAATGAAAATGAAAATTAACTAAGAAGTCAAACTTTATAATTTAGCTGTGCAATTGTCTGAAATTGCGTGTTTGAAAGAAGAAACTGATAGATGGACTCTGAATAATATGCAGTCGTCCTTTTGGTTTATATTCCAAACCACATCATTTTCTTTTTTTTACTTTTTTTTTTCATTTCATTCTAAAAGTATAATAAGTGATCTGGATATAAAAAATTTATTGATAGAAAATATTTTTTTAATAAATTTTATATGGTGTAAATTAATCGAGTTTTAATAAAAGTCTTGTATATCGATTAATGATTAAAAAAAAGCCCTGAACATGGTATAGTATCGTTATGATATTAAAAAAAATTGATTTGTGAAGTTTTATTTGAAGTTTATAAAAATATTAGTGTTTATATCAAATTAACATGATATTTTACTATAGATAAATTAATAATTAAATATTATTCGACTTTGACGTGTATATATTCATAAAAATAGAGAATCATACTTCAAATTCTCAAACGAAATACTATTATTATATTATATTAGCACCTTATAATATTTAGAAATACAATATCAAATGCCATTATATCAAAATCGTTACCGCAAAAATTTTAAGCACCTTAATATATAGAAATACAATATCAAGTACCATCATATCAAAATCGTGATAGCAAAAACTTTAAACACCTTAATATGTAGAAATCAATATCAAATATCATCATATCAAAATCGGAATAACAAAAATTTTAGTTTCAGTATGAAATTTCCTATACCCTATTATGTCCATAGCTATATAACAAAATGTAATTATTGTTGTTGTTATTATTATTTTAGAAAAGGTTTATGTTAACTCCTGTAGCAAAGTAATTGTTTTTATTTTTCAATTTAATATATATTTTCTCTTCTTATGGATCTAATTTTTACTTTTAACATGTGAGAATGCAAAATTTTGGTAGATTAAGGTCCTTTATTTTATTTTTTGTTACAACAATAAAGTATAAAAAAGGAATAATGATTTTGTGTCGATAATAGAAAGTCTGAAGTTTGAAGAAATTTGGGCACTAATCATGTGATCCATTTTTCAGCTAAACACCTAATTATAATTATACCGACTTTTACAGTCACTTACCTAGATTTAATTAATTTGTTATTGCTAAATAGGAAATTTCCCACAAATTATTCTTCAACCCAAGTTTGGCCTTTTGAAGGAAAAAAAAAAAGATATCTTCAAAGAAACCTTGTTTTAATACTAATAATAGTTTATGTGGTTGAATTTCTAAAATTAATTTATTTTAAACGTGTTTTCTTAAAATATTTTTGGTGAGAAAATGTATATATATTCTGGTGGGATGAGAAATATTTTATTTGATTAATAAATCTAGAAAATATTTTTGAACACTACCAAAGTTTAGTACTATTTGACAAATTTTTTAAAAGTGTTTTTTAGTGTATTTCTTTTTCAAAAGAATTATTCAAAATAATACTACTTCTTTTAGCTTCTTAAAACAACTTTTGCTACTTTCAAGCATTTAAATTTTTCCAGAAGTTTGGGCAAATATATCATATTTAAAAAATATATATATTTTTGACATCTCAGACAGTTTATAGGTTTAGTTTTTTCATATTTGAACTCTACAAATGAAATTGTTTTCTTAAAGAATTAATTTATCTTAAAAGTAAATTATTTAATATAAAGTTAAATTAATCGAACTTCAAAATTGATATTATACGCAATGAAACCCGAAATAAAGTCCATCACTTGGGCTCAAAAATTATTTTATCTACATAATTTGAGAAATATTATAATAGTATATTTTTTTTAAAAAAAAAAAAAACTTTGGTGGTTTGTTGAGCCTACCAAAAATCTTTTTATTTTATACATTTCTATTTTGGGACAGGTTTGCCGTTCTTTTTTTAACAAGGAAAATAAAACTCCGAACTGCAAAGAATAAACATTAAATGGTACTCATTAATTTTATAAATCTTTTGGCTATTCATTTTTTGTAGTACTGGGCATAAAAGAATTAATTAATTATTGAAAAATAAATTGCACACCAATTTCTTTTCTCTTGTTAATACTACAGTCATAGCGCGAAAAATATAAATAAAATAAATTAATACTCCTACGTAGGAAACGATGATTTTTTTCTTATAGTAATTACACTGAAAAGTTGAATTGCTTTTCACGGTTAATTTAAGTGACTAATTGTAAGAGTTTGTCCCAGCACAGGTTCAATATATATTCAAAGTATATTTTACATGAATTTTAATTTAAATTATGTATATTATTTTTTTGTCCTAATTTATTTGGCACTGGTAAAATTTCAAGAATCAAATTTTTAAATTTATAATTGTTGTGACTAATAGTAGTTGTACATTATTTCAAGTAATATACATAAACCTTTTGATTTATGTATATTATATTTAAAGTATTTCCTTTTTGGACACAAATATAATCATTGAAAGATATTAAAATAGTTATTTAATTTTATATGTCTCGTTTAAAAAGAAAGACTCAATTTATCATTTCGTGTTTATTTCATCCTAATTCTATTATTTACACAACTTAAAATAATTGATTAGGATTATATAGTAAAATCATAGTTGAAGCAGTTAAAAAAATAATTAATAGAAACGATATAGTAAAATCAAGTAATTAAAGCATGCACGTCAATTAGCAGCTATTTTTTAAAAATAATAAATTAAAAACCCCATAAATATTTCATGAGCCCCATATAATAAAGGAGAATCAGCAGGCAGTTCAAACAAGCATATCGATAGAGAGCTATCTGCTTATTCGCTCTTCTTATATACGAATATCTATATATATCTTTAGTTTAATATTATAATATTTAAAAATCTTTTTTCTTATTAAATATCAATTATCAAATAAAAATGAGATAAATCAATTGAAATTAAAAAGATTAAAAATTGAATATACTTTTAATAATAGGGTGTTAATGTCATTAAGATTCACATGAGTTGCATGCATGTGGGGATATTTGGTCAAAGTTAGTCTTAAAGAGAGTAGTTATTACATTAATACATAATGTAATTAATAAATCACGGGTGGCGTAATGAGCCACATAAAGGCTTTGTTCCTTACGTTTCATGCATTTGCCTTGCTAGCTATTAATACTCATCAATTAAATACACACTAATAGTAATATAAAAAAAATCAAATTATCAATTTAATTATATTGTAGTACCTACTATAATTAATAGGAGTAGGTCAATTTATAATGTTTTGTAGGTCGAAAGCATGTTTGCTATTTGTAATTTATTTATAACTAACTTTCAACTAATATATATTCTGTGATAATATATAGATTTTTCTTTGAACGGTAATTGATTTTAGGTTATTGTATACAGAGTCACTAATATTCTTTAGTGATATTTATGTAGAGTGCTGATTATAAATATTCATATTTATTATTTTTATTTAATATAATATATCGATAAATATATAATTATACTATGACTTGACCAGCTGACCTTATAGGTCATGATGATGCCTGTTAAATTTCACCTATAGGCACGTCAATCTAACCCTCGGTACCTGTTTTAGCAGCTAGGCATAATGATAGCTAACAATAACTAATAAAGGCCAAAGATGCAACCTACCCCAAAATCTGAAAATCACCTGTACAGAGTTATGGGTTCAGCTTAGCCCCATTCATCTTCGATGCAAGAGCGCTCGATCAGTGAACTATTACGCACTCTTTCAAGGGTGGCTGCTTCTAGGCAAACCTCCTGGCTGACTCTGCACCCCTACCTCCTTTATCACTGAACGGTCATTTAAGGGCCTTAGCTGGTGATCCGGGCTGTTTCCCTCTCGACGATGAAGCTTATCCCCCAGTCCTTTTAAGTAGATGACTCGTCGGGCGGTCGGAGCGGGACTTCTTTGGGAAAAAGAACTTGAATAAGTTAGGGTTGGTTTATCTATAGATAAGATATAACAAGCGTCATCATGACTTGAGAAGTCAGATTGTGACAAATTATCACTCAATAATTACCATAATATTATTTATCTTTTTTAGTGATATAGCTGAACATGTGACGGTCAATAATTGATATCATTTTTACTAAGTTACCTTAGCTTGATATGAAACCACTAAATTTTTTGACATAAAATACTTTAAATTATAATAATTGATTAAAATATATCACATACATTTACATGGAGAAATTACCTCAATGTGAAAAAATTATGGTTGTGATGTGTTTTTCTTTGGCTTTTGAAATTCACCTCAAAGTAAAAGTCATATGGAACAACCATCACCCTCTTGCTTGCCCTAATTTAGCAGTTTAAATCTATGTGCATTTTTCACTAATATTCATCTCATTCTATTTTCAAACAATTTTTTTTTCATTTCCAACCAAGAGGGAAAAAAAAAAAGATTGCTTGTAAGAGAGTTTATATATTTATGTAAGAATTAATTTGAAGAACAATTTAATTTCCTTTTTCTCTTAAGAAGTCTTTATTGGATTCTCTGTATGTCTCTCTCTTTATCCTCCTCACTCTCTCTGACACACTGCACTCTCTCTATGGCCTAATTTTGGTGCCTGATAGTGCAAGTTAAGCAAGCACCCCACTTTTTTCTTATTTTTTCCTTTTCATTATTTCTCCAAAAATTATTTTTTGAAAAGAAAAAGAAAATTCATAGTATTTTCATCTACTTCTATTAAGAAAATGACTTAAGTTATACATATTGACCATCTGAAATAAAGTGTAGTACTTAACAGATAGATCAAGAATTTAAAATTCATAAATTATGAATTCTAAGTTCTCATTTTTTTTAAAGTAATTGGTTTCAAAATTTATATTTGTATGTATTGAATGATGAATCTTTTAAAATAAAGACATAATAATCAAGATTATTGAGTTATTCGCAAACAATATATTTTTCCATGTCACTATTATATAGTTTAGTTGGTTATAATAAATTATCAATTATATTTCAACTAATTTATAAATAATCGTTTTTTTTTTTTACGTATATTAGAATTGGAAACAGTCTCTCTATCTTTATGAGGTAGTGATAAGATCTGCATATATTTTACTCTCCGCTGACTCCACTTATAGAAGTTTCATGAATATATTATTGTTGTTGTACGTAAGGGTATATTAAAACTAATTCATTAAATAAATAAAATGTTTTGTTCTTTATATTTATTTTTCTCTCTCCTACTATCTCTCTCCAACTCTTTTTTGGGTCCTCACTACTTCTATAAGCTCATATTAAGTGCTTCACTCACTAGCAAAAACCATTGCAAAAACACTCTTTTCCCTTTGTCTCTCTTCATCACAATCCTACCTCTTCTTCATCATCTCTTTCATTTATGTTATTCCAAAATTAACTCCACACACAAAAAAAAAAACTTGATCATTTTTTGGAGTTTTGTCTTTTGCTTTTGAAGAGCTAAAGAATCTCTCTTTTATTCACCTTCAGTACTCTTCTTCATCTTTACTATCTTCATTAACCTTCTTCATTTTATGTTAAGTGCTTGATTTGACCATTTTCTCCTTCACTTTCAAGAAGATGATCTTAGCAGCTAGTAGTAGTACAAAAATTAATTATGTTGATGATGCATGAGAGGGTATAATATAATGTATTATTTCCTAGTTGTTTCAAAAAGAGTAGACAAAAATTTGGGAAGGTTTTTATTTTTATTCTTCTTTACTAGTTGAAGTCAGCCACTAGTTTCAATTTTAATCATTTTAGTCTATAATAGCTCTACCTAGCTTAGCTTCTACTAATTATTAAGTTCCTATCTTGTCCCTTTTGGTGTCAACATAAGTAGGATTTTTTTTTCCTTGAAAGAGGTCAGAAATGGAACTTCCAAGTCAAGATGAAGACATGCCAATACCAATTAACAGCACATATGTTGGAGGAGGACATGGTCATGGACACATGATACATCATGATCCTACACCACCCAACAATACCAATCACATTGTGCCACCTTCCATGAATGGTCCTCCTATTGATGCACCACCAGTAGCAGCAGCAGCAGATCATCATGTACCTTTCAAGAAAATAGTCAGGTACTGTGAAATTGTTATACATTCTTTTACTCCCAAACACACCCATTTATGTGTGGGCCTAATTCTTTTCTTGCCGTTTTCGAATTGTGTGAACATCTCAGCTAGCTAGAATGTTGTTGAATTGTGTGACCGTCAACATAGACCTAATGATATTAGACTAATTCTTTTTAATGAGCCAAACTCGTTATAACTTTTCTTTTTCGCTTTCATATGACTCCTCTTGCCCTTCTTGATTATCTTATTGAATTGTATGGTCATCTTACCGTGGCGTATGGTGTTCAAAATAATTTTTTTTAATGATGAGCCAAATATGTTATAATATTTTATTGAATCGTGCGACCTTCTCACCTGTACCATGAACTGAATGATATTCAAACTAATTCCTTTTAATGAGTTTAATATTGTAAACAGCAACATATCTCATGAAATTTCATAAGTGAGGTTTGGGGAGGGTAAATTATTTATATATAGGCCTTATTCTTACCTCTCATAGAGATAGAGAGGTTATTGTGGGAAGACCCTCGTCTCAAAAATATTAGACCCCAAAAGCTAGAGCTTTCTTTTATTATTGGTATGAGACCTCTTACCTTTGAATTATGTGATCATCTCAGTCAAGAATAACAGCGATATAGAATTAAAGGGGTTGTCGGATGAATATTATTCCTTAAAAGATTTTTTTTTTTACTATACAACAATAACAACATAGCCAGTGAGAAAGCAGAAAGAAATTAATTGTGTATGATTTGGACAGGTACAAAGAGTGTCTAAAGAACCATGCAGCATCCATGGGTGGCAATGCAACAGATGGATGTGGAGAATTCATGCCAAGTGGTGAAGAAGGTACGATTGAAGCCCTGATATGTTCAGCTTGTAATTGCCACAGAAACTTCCATAGAAAAGAAATAGAAGGTGACCAACAACAACTCCAATTACCCTCTTCTTGTGATTGTTTTCATCACCACAATGCTAAAAAACTTTATTTAGGACACAAGAAGAGTAACACCCTTTTAGGGCCTGAGCCATTTGGTACTATTATTCCAACAAGACCAATACCACCACATCATCAAATGATAATGTCTTATAACATGGGATCACTTCCTAATTCTGAATCAGAAGAACATGATGGTGTTGGGATTATGGCTATGGCTAGGCCATTACATCATGTGAAAAAGAGGTTTAGGACAAAGTTTACTCAAGAACAAAAGGATAAAATGCTCAATTTTGCTGAAAAAGTTGGATGGAGAATACAAAAACAAGAAGAAGCTGTGGTGCAACAATTCTGTCAAGAAGTTGGAGTTAAAAGAAGAGTGCTTAAAGTTTGGATGCACAACAATAAGCATAGTCTTGCCAAGAAAAATTCCAATAATATTCCTAATGAAAATCAAGTTTGATTTTCAATTTTACCTCCTTTGTTTTTATTGGCATAATAATATATACTATGGTATTCTAGTGTAGTGCTAGAATTTTGTGGAATGGTGGAGGAGAGCTTGTTTGGATTTTTATTTAATTAATTATCTCTCCAGTGCTCACTGGATTTTTATTATTTATAATTGTAAACACCCATTTAGTGGGATGATTAATTAATTTAAAAGTAATTTATCAGTCAACTATAAATATGTTTGCATTGGCCCATGACACTACAGCAAGCTACCAAATGAGATTTTTCTTGTTTGTAGCACATCACCAATCCCCCAAAAATGGGAATTAACAGGACCCCCAAAAAGAAACATAAATTGATCTTAAAAATCACTACTAATATATATTTTTCCCCTTTAATGAGTCGTAGCCTATTCTTCTTAGGAGTCTATACGTAATTTTGAAGGATCTATTCAAGCGTCTCTCTTAGGTCCTTTCTATGTATATTATAAAATAAACTATATTAGATATTAAGATTTAGAAGAGAAAGGGGCTAAGAGAGAAGGTTGAATAGGTCTTTTAAATTATGTGCAAGAAGAATAAGCTACGTGTCCATACCAAAATAAAGGAGCGACACACTTTGGTCTAAACTTTGAATTCGTATTAAGAAATTCATTGAATATATACAAATTATTAATCTAGAATTCAGTAGTTTAAAAAACTTATAAACTTCAAATTCTTATTCTGTTTCTGCCAAAACAACACATAAAACATGCCTTTGAATGGATTGAATTGTCTAAGCTACCAAGTGGTTCTCTTTTTAGACTTCCATGACCACAAAGATGTAAAGGGTTTTAAAGTCCCAGATAGGCAAACAACTATGTTTGCCAAGGGAAGACTTAAAACAGCAAAAGTACAAACATGGACCATGACCATATACTAAATAATAATTACAAGTAAAATCAAATGTGTAATTTCCAGCTAGAGTAAGAGACTTGTGTTGTGACCACATATCAAATTTTGCATTACCTTATTAATGCTTTGTGGTCCATTACTCTAGAAATTCCCAGATTGGTTTTAACTTTAATTTTCAAGCACTCTTTATGTTTGGACCAAGCAACTATTTACATGCCTTTAATTGAGGAAAATCATAAAAAAAATTATTAAAAGATTGTTCATCAAGTGTAGAGAAAGAATAATAATAGAGTGGCAGGTGGAAGGATTCCATCATCTCAAGTAGGGGTGTCAAATGGACAGGTTTGATTGAAATTGATAATGTTAAAATGAGTTGAATTAGAGTTTGGGTTGGGTTATGACCCATCTAAATTACTTTGGGCTCAAATGGTTGGGTTTAAATGTACTAAAATTTGAAATGGGTCATGAACCGCTTAATCTCAATAATTCTAACAGCTTATTATTTATTTTTATAATCACAATTTGAGTTTCAACTCATAAAAAGTTAATTAGATTAACAAAACAAAACAAATAGAATGTTAGTGTTAGAACAAACATGAAACATAATAATAAAATAAAATAAATAGATCGATAAATCATAGAAAATATAACATAGATTAAAAAAAAACATACATTACAGCAATGCAATTAAAGGGCCTTATAACGAGTTGAAATTGGAGATTCAATTGGGCTCAATTGAAGATTTTTTTCTAATGGGTTGAGATTGAACCCAATTCAAATTATCTTGAGTCCAACCTATAAAATTTTGGATGGATCGGACGAATTACCTATATTTGGGCTCATTTTAACACCCCTGATCTCAAGTATTAGTAAAGTAGATATAGAGAAAATACAAATCCAACTAGAGTTTAAGCTAGCACTTGATATATTTTGAGTCATATCATGAAAATTTATTCGGTCTTTAACATTTTATCGTAAAAATATTTTTTTAATGTAAATTTTTGAAATAAATTAAATTTCACTCAAAATTATTTTTTCAAGTAAAATGCATGTCGAAAGACAATTTTAAGTTATAACTTCAAAATCTATGTGTGGCCAAATTGGAGCTAATTATGGAAGAATAAGCTTACTTGAAATGTACTGTGAATTGTGCTTTAAGACAAGTTACCAAGTATAAAAGACAAATTATGCTTAGTGTAAAAATTCTTTTATGTTGATTATGTATACATGATGCCATGTATCAGTACATGCACTAGCGCCTTGCTGGTGTCCAAAGAATATTTGTTCTAAGAGAAAATTAATTTTACTAAAAATTACAGAATTAATTTTAAGTATGATTAATTACTTTTATAGAAAGTAAATTCAGTTACTTAATTGTTTCGATGAGTCAAGTTCAATTACTATACATGACGCTGAACTATTTTTGTCGAAGAAAACTTGACAGATGAAATTTATCTTTGTTATCGTAGAAAACTTAGCTCATCTACAACTCAACTTCAAATATTTTATGTAATTTAGGAAAAATGGAAAATATTTTTGTTGGACTAATTCACAGAAGTAGGATAAGATCTACGTGCACCCACACCCTGCAAATTTTATTTAAAAAACGTTATTGAATATGTCTTGTATATTATATGTATAATGTATGTATATCAGTATAAATTTGCATTATTGCATATTTTATAAACTAGATCATTCAATGACATTGTGCGATAATATTCCCAATAATCATCTGCTATTCTATGGTATAGACTATAGAGTTTCTCGAGCTATGCTCGGACTTTTTGGTGAAGAAAATATGGGAAAGCTACTTAATTACACAAATATTTTTACCATATTTATTAATTCTTCATACTGCTCGAAGTAATTACATATTGTCTCGTTGATTAATAATTTAATATCAAATTTTAAGTCGGATACACCTAGATACCTGTATCTTTTATACCAAATATATAGAGAAAAAGGAGAATGAGAGTGGGAGAGAAAAAAACGTAAGCGAGAGGATCAATGTATCTTAGATATATGTAAATCACACTAGATACGCATGTATCAAGGATACTAGATACATGCATATCTAGGATATATACTAGATATATAGGGAGAGAGGTGAGCGAAAAAAGTCAATGTATCTCATATAACATGCGTATCTAGGATGTATACTAGATATGTAGGGAGAGAGGTGAGCGAAAAAAATCAATGTATCTCATATAAATGTGAATCATATTTTGGATACCATGTAACACTTATTTTCGATTTCATCTATTTGAGATACATATATCTAGATGCCCTGTATATTTGGAGATCAAAATTTAGCATAAATGATAATATAAAAATACATATGAAGGCACATAATTAGACCCTAAACTTGTGAAATTAATTTGCACTGTTTGCACAAGAAATATTCAAGGGATAATTTCAAATACATACAATAAACTAATTTATTTACAATAAATATTGCCCTCTTTTATTTAAATAAAAAACAACCAAAATCATAGAAAATATACATGGACTATACCATATAACTTGTTAGAAATCATAGAAAGTATACACTGACTATACTATAGAGCACTTATATATTCGTTATACACAAAATATACACTATAATACACTCCAAAAACTGAAATGAATATAGTCTGTCTATATATAAAACATATACTGACCATATATACTTGTATAACGAATGATCATTCTTTTTATAATTATTTTGAATAAAAGGCCATGCACTATAATTATCCCAATATTTTGAATCAAGATTTCTTGTCATAAATGTAGAAAAATGCAATTTAGGCAACAGGTGCTAAATAAAGCCCATTTAAGTTCTATTCAAATGATGGATGTTCGAAATAAGACAACAAAAGAAGGCCTATTGGGCCTACACTCGAGACTTGGGGCGGGTATTGGATGCTCCATTTTCTTCCACTACTCCGTCACATCAATTCACTCTCTGTCGCAAAACCTCCATTGAAATGCTCGTGAGCGAGCTCAGAAGAACCAAAGAAGAAGAAGAAGAAGGCTGAACAAATGTCTGCCATATTCAGATACAAATCAAAGCTCCACACTTTCACCTTCAGAACATCTCTTTTTTCCATATCATCTTCCCAATTTCATTCTTCTTCTTCTCTCAAACCCAGACGGAAACCCTCGCTCTTATTCAACCCATTTGAAGGTTCTAGAGCAGGGGTAGTGTTTAGATTCGAGGGTTCTGGACTAGGGTTAGGGTTTAGGCATAAATGGGAGGGAAGCTCCGACAACTATGATCACATAAAATCAGAGGTGAACTGCCCACGCTGTTCGAAGATGATGACAGTTCTATTCTCTAACCGGCCGTTGTCGATCACCGCCAGCGAGACTGGAATTTACCAAGCGGTGAATTTGTGTCCTTATTGCCGGACGGCATTTTACTTTAGACCGTTTAGGCTGGAGCCTTTGCAAGGGACTTTCATCGAGATTGGGAGGGTTAAGGGAGGTGATAAAGAGAGCGAGGATGAAACGGCTGGGAGTTGTGGGAAGAATGATGGCAAGATTTGGGAAAAGTTGAGGTCTTACAGTGGGACTAATGGTAGTGATGGTGGACAGGGTAGTTGTGAAACTGAAACGAAGGATTCGGCAGAGGCAAGAAAGGAAGAGGGGTGTGGTAGAGGAGGATGGGAAGGTGCTAACTTGGGGATAGAGTTGCTTACACCAAAGGAGATATGTAAAGGGCTTGATCAGTTTGTTGTTGGGCAAGAGAGAGCGAAGAAGGTTAGCAAGTCTCTGCTTCTGCAGGAGTATTCAATTTTGGTCTTACTGACATGAATGATATTCTACATTTTGCAGGTGCTTTCTGTTGCAGTTTACAATCATTATAAACGAATATATCATTCCTCTTTGAATAAAAAGTGAGTAAATATGTGCTCTTAAATGACATATCATCTCGCTAACATGTATTCCTTTGAAGTTGTCTCCCTCTCAGTGAAAACTTGTTTATTTTAGCTCTTTATTTCTCAAACAATTTCAGGAGCTATGTAGATTTCTCCTTAGATGCTCCAATCCTATGACCAGAAACCGTGCTTGATGCTATTATAATTGTGAAAAAAACCCTTGATTGTTCATGAAAAGTAAAAGGCCTTGGTAACAACTTGTACAAGTCGAACATTAACGCATTAAACATTTCAGAGACCAGATTAGACTATGACCTGCTTTATTTGATTACAAATGAGCATAAAGGTTTTTTTTTTTGTTTCCATCTTTAGGAAAAAGACAAGAATTGTCTAAGAAGGAATAAGAGTACAAAGGGAGGAAGAAACAAAGTCTTTTAACAAAGAAGTTTCATGAGAATAGGATATGCTTTCTCCGCTTTGATGGTCATTTTCTTCTTTGGCAATGCCTATGCGTCATTATAGGGCAAATATGCAAGAGCAGAGTTTCCGGGTATTGTCTCTAGTGTTTTATCATCAGAATGGACCGTGTTCACTATTAACTTCACAACTGGAGCGTGGAAGGAACTATTTGCATTCCACATCTAACATAGTCCAATAGCTTTGTTGACTGCTGTCATCTCGCTTCGCCTTTATCTGTTGTAATTTCTCATCCTTAGCGCCATTGACTTAATAAAATGCAGGTCCAACCACCAAAACCTATGGTATAAAAAGTACATTAGCGTATTTGTTTTTGGTCCAAGGTGCATGAGTAGGAGAAAATCTGTGAGTTTTTGATAAGTTATCCTTGCGAACATTTGTATACAAAAATTGCTGAATGTAGCACTATTGCAGTTGATGTGTGGCAACTATGAGTATAGTTATACTAATCTTTATCATTATTGGCATATCTGACTAGCTTAGTCCTTGGCTATTTCACTTGTGAGGAAGTTTTTCTTTACTTACTACCGAAAAAAACTGTAAGCATAAGAAGAAAAATTGAAAGAAAACAGAAGTAGTGTGTTTTGGGAGAACAGGCACTGTAGATTAATTGTTTTGGTCAGTGATGATACCAGGGGCTATTAGGATCCATCAATAACTGATAGTACTGATGTTAATGTCAGGTCAGATTCTGGTAAAGTCAGAGATGAGCTGGAAAATATTGATAATGATTCGGTCGAATTAGAGAAGAGCAATGTTTTACTGATGGGCCCCACTGGCTCAGGTATGATATCTGATTTCTAGTATGAGGAACAGCCCCTCATTGCTAGTTTCTCTTTGGTGCTCCAATCAAGTTTCATTTGTATAGAAGGTTAGGTGCCAGTTCGTAGAGAACCATATTATGTCGTACATCTGTACTTCGCATTTAGTACTGGTTTATGGAAAAAGTTTCCATTATTAACAAATTATTACCTTATTGAAAGAAATGATATCTGGTTCATTTGTCTATAAGAATCTTAGTTTCAATAGACTTAATTGGTTTTTGTGTTCTAACTTGTGTTTCCTGTGGATGAAAGGACAGGGAAAACATTACTTGCAAAGACGCTAGCTCGTCTAATCAATGTTCCTTTTGTAATTGCGGACGCAACAACTTTAACACAGGCAGGTTTGCAATAAAATTTTGCTTCTAGTTGATTCAGTGCTACTTCATTTTCCCTTTGTTCCTGAAATAGCTCTAAGTTGTGTACTTTTTCACTTATGAAGAACTCAACAATAAAAAATAAAAGCTGAACTCATGCCTTGAGCAGATTCTTAAACATTTCGGAAAGGGAGGAGGGGTTGGGGTTTGATTGGGATGGGGATGGGGATTGAGCTGCGTTGGTCTATGCTTTCTGAATTTAATTGTTTCATACAAGTGTGGACTATCTTTAAGTAAACCTGCTTCTCCAAAGAGGTGAACTGAAATTTTAGTTCATTTTACCTTTTTATTAGTTCTATTAGTATCATAAAAATAATGAGTCTTTATCCCTCTTTATCACTATAGGCTGGTTATGTTGGCGAGGATGTGGAATCAGTATTATACAAATTACTCGAGGTATGCATGATGCTTTAATAGCATTTGAAGTTTTTCTCATTCTATTCATGCCTGATCTTCGTAGTTAGCTTATTTCGTTAGTGATACTTCAGAGCAGAGTTGTGATATTGAGAGTTTAAGGTAAGAAATGGTTCTTATGTTAAAAGTGGTCTGATGCTTGGGCTTTTGGGATATCACTAAACAAGATTGGACATGATCCTAAATGTTAGTTGTCTTCTTTCCAGTAACATAACAAAAAGATACACGCAAGTTGCACAAAGTTCAACTATCTTCTCAATATTGATATTATCAATATATAACTTATTTTAGCTTTTGCAATTTACTGTACTTTTGCACTTCAGTTTTTCTGATATACCATTGGTCAGTCATTCTCTGTTTAAAAATCTTGATGGCTTCTCTTGATCAACTTTTACGACTTCTCTTTGGGTGTTACTGCTGCTGATTCTTTCTAGATGATTTTGCAATTTTATTTCACATTGCTGATGACAAACAGATATCTTTTGCTTCTTCTAGCATATATGTTATTAATGACATAGTAACTGTGCACTAGCTGGTTGCCTATAAGTACTTACCTGTGTTCTTTTTTAGTTGATATTATGTGTTTTCATTTGATGACCATTCAGAAGGTATAGCCTAATAGTAAATATGATTTTTAATTAAATATAGAAGCAGCTGTGTAATTCTACTGCAAAAGACTGAAAATTTATTGTGCATTGAGAGTGCTGCAGTTGACCCCTTGATTTTCAGCTGATTATTGCATTTGAATAGTCTCTTTCTTATGAAGGTTACATTGAATAGTTTCTGTGGAGAAGCAGGTTTACTTCCTGTTTCGTTGTCGAGTACATTGTTTCTCCTGTGTAATGTGCTTGAAGTACATTGTTTCTCCTGTGTAATCTGCTTGACTTTTACACTATCTGAAGCATAGTTATTCAGTTATAAACTTTTGGTGTTCATGTTTGTCTGTAGGCTGCTGACTTCAATGTTGAAGCAGCTCAGCAAGGGATTGTCTACATAGATGAAGTTGATAAAATAACCAAAAAGGTCCAAAAACCATTATCTACTTTATGAATTTGGATAATTGATTTTAAAGTAATCATTCTTATCAGTCATCTGTATAGGCTGAGAGCCTGAATATTGGCAGAGATGTATCTGGTGAGGGCGTCCAACAGGCGCTGCTGAAGATGCTTGAAGGAACTGTGAGTATTTATTGTAATTTACTTCATCTGTTCGTTCCAATTATCTATGAATCTTGTAAAACAAATTTATAAATTCATGTCTGTAGTTCCTTGTTTTCAAATGTGTTCACTTTTGAAGCTTTTTTCAGAGACCAATAATCTCAGTTGCTCAGTTTATCTTTATTTCTTCTTCAGATTGTAAGTGTACCTGACAATAGAGCACGGAAGCATCCACGTGGCGATACTATTCAGGTACTGAATCTATTAAAGCCTCTTTTATCTACTTTTTTTTAAAAAAAAATTGCAGGTTAATAGTTTTGTGGGAAAAGCACTTACTACTTGCTGTTTGGGATGGTAATATATTTTAGTGCTTTTTAGAATCAATTTGATTAAGTTGGGATGGAGAACAAATCTCTACTGGGAAAGATTGTTTGGCCAAGGAAAATCAGATGTCAGACACTGACCTATTCAACAAAAAAGAAACAGGGCGTCTTCTGCCAAACTACACATGTTGGGAGGGGCAAGTCAAGTTAAATACTGGTTTATATGCCTTGCAACAATCGTCTATGAAGGATGTTAAGTTGTGACGAGCTGGACATTACTTGTTCAATTGCTCATCACTGTTCTTTCTAGATGCTAACTGCTCTTTATATTTTCCATATACTAATTTGCAGATAGACACTAAAGATATCCTTTTTATCTGTGGTGGAGCTTTTGTTGGTTTAGAGAAGACAATTTCTGAAAGGTTATCTGTCGAACTCAGTTAATTTCACAAAACACATATAGGTTAAGTGATAAATTATGGTTCAACTTATCATTCCTTTATTCCCAGGCGACAAGATTCTTCAATTGGATTTGGAGCACCTGTTCGAACTAACATGAGAGTTGGTGGTGTAACTAATGCTGTAGTCACATCATCACTATTGGAATCTGTGAGAAGATCCCTGTGACTTGAGCATAGTTTTACTTTTCGGGATTGCAATTTTGTAGATCTGATGATTTCATGACTCTTTGTTCTCATGAAATTTTTAAACCAAATGCATTGGAATCATTTGTTTGACATTGCTTTCTATCTCTAGGTAGAAAGTGATGATCTCACTGCGTATGGACTCATACCGGAATTTGTGGGGCGGTTTCCAGTTTTAGTGAGTTTAGCTTCACTTGATGAGGATCAGCTTGTTCAGGTTTGTCTACTCTTTCGTCTTTTTGCAATGTAGTTTCTAGTTTCAGAATTTACTGATTTAATCGGCTTTTGGGAACTCCAACCGTGCCTAAGAGGTTGATGACCAATTTAAAAATACTCAAATTATGATGAATCCTCTATAGTATTTGTTGATGAAGTCCTAATGGAATGGACCCAACCAGAGTGAGTTAAACTCCTATCTTTAAATGTGATTTTGATCTATTGATTGGATGGGGATCATTGGGATTTTGCTTTTAAGTCGTGGACTCTTACGCTCTTAGCTAACATTAAGAAGGGAGGAATAGTAAACTCAATATGTTTTGTTGAAGGTATCCTCTTCCAATGTTTGCCTTTTCTCTCTTTCTTTGATCCTTTTTTCCGTGGTGACATCAGCAAAATCATCTTTGTGCCTCTAGAATTGGAGCTTGAGGTGCTTCTGCCGGGTGCCAACAATTACATAATCAAACTTCTTCAAGTAAACCTTCATGCTTTCAGATTCTTTTCATTTATAACCTAGATCAGATGTGCTCTTCTACTTGTAGCTTATAATTTAAATATCTGATTTAAATACCTTGACCTTGTTAAATGCTTTAATCTTACATGGATAGAAAAACCAACCAACTGAAGAAAATGAAAGTGCGTGGCTTTGTGTATTGTGAGAAGTCTTTTTGAGGTTCAGTCTGCATGCATTGCGAAATTATTTGTTTATGATTTCTGGACTACCAGGAGGAGGGAAAAATATAGGCTGCTTGAAAATGAAAGAGAGTATTTGAAGTTGATGTGCTCTTTTGCTTTTCTCCTTTCATTTTGTTTCTTACTTCTCTTTTTCACTTTTGGTTGCGGATATGTTTTCTCTGCAGGTTCTCACGGAACCCAAAAATGCTCTTTGCAAGCAATACAAGCAAATGTTCAATTTGAATAATGTAAGCTTTTAGCTCACTGCTGTTTAGCTTCGGATCAAAATCAGTCAATTTACCTTCAAATGATTTGTTTTGATGTTACAGGTTAAATTACAGTTTACTGAGAATGCACTTCGACTTATTGCTAAGAAAGCCATTGCCAAAAACACTGGTGCACGAGGCTTAAGATCTATACTAGAAAGTATTCTGACTGAAGCCATGTTTGAGGTATTGCATGGTGCCATAATTTTTTTGTATTTGGCGTTAATTCTGGAGGAGCATGGGATAATATCTCACCAATTTACTCTTATCATGTTGAGGTACTCAAGGGAGGAGATATATCACCTTTTATTTGAAATCTTGAAGTACCTGTTTTGAGTATTGCTTTCAAAATTTTACGTGAGCACCCCCTGAATGGTTAACATAGCTATCCAAAATGAACCTAAACATGATTTTTACCTGTCTTTTGGAATGTGCCTGAATATTGCTTTTAAAAGTAACAAAAGTTATATCAAAGTGCTTTCCACTCAAATACGTCATGACTAAATGTATATTTCATCATGGTGCAAATACTTGAAGAGTTGTTTTTTCATGCTGAAACACATCATATTCCAAATGGTGCCTCATTGAAAAATGGTTTTGTCAAGTCTGTCTCTGATTTCAATGCAGCTTGCCCATTTAAAAATATCGACACCTTTACTTAGCTCTCGTGATCCTTGTGGCTTTTCGGTCACACGGCAGAGGATGATTTGTGCATGCCACAGCTATTTTGATAAACCATATCCTGGAATATTGTGCACAGGTTCCTGGAAGCAAACCAGGCGAGGAATCTGTAGAGCTTGTCTTGGTTGATGAAGAGGCTGTCGGAACAGCTGATGCAGTTGGATGTGGAGCAAAAGTTCTTCGTGGTAGCAGCGGGCTGGAGAAAATTTCTCCTCCTACTGGATCAACAATGACAATGGTGTGTCTCCTTTCATAGATAAGTATTTTAGATAACTTACCATCATTCCGTCACATTATATATTTGGGAATCTGCAGAGGTGGCTGCTACCAATTATAGATATGCTTGTTCTAGGATTGGCCATAATAATCTAGAAATGTAATTGTAGCTGATTAGATGTTCCATATGGCAAGTTTTATTACAATTTGCCTTCAATATGTAGTAACCTATAGTTTGGGCAAGTGATGTGAACAATTTGCTCTTTTCTTTTTAATCCATCCAAAGGGAACTTCAAGTTCAAAACAAAAAAAATCCATCCAAAGGAAACTTGTTTCCCTTTTCACTTCAAAGAGAGAAAAAATTGTGCGAATACAGATCATTATAATTTATACCACCGACATCAGTACCCAACTCTGTATTTGAACCTCGAGAAATTCACTGTTTCAACTCTGTATCATCCATTCTTTTGGAAACCACCTCTCTACCTCCATGAGGTAATGGTAAGGTTTGCGTACACTCTATCCTCCTTAGACCTTACTTTGTAGGATTTCACTGGGTATGTTATTGTTAATTATTAGCATATCATCTGACCCCTCCATCACACTGATGATCTTTCTTCTCTCATAGACAAGGATTTTGTTTCCTATCAGGAACATTAGTATGAGCTTCAGTTGTATTTGTACGAACATATTGAATTTTGGCCAAGATGTGTGTGAATCAAAGAACTGTTTGCTCAAGATTACAAGTGTAAATTTCTCGATTGATTTAGCTATTCTTTTCAGGAAACGAAAGAAGCAACAAAAGAAGACTTGGACTCAGAGTCTGAGGCTCCAGCAAGAGCCTTGAGCTTGTGATCTCAGTGGTCTGTTTGTTTTCAATTTTCTTTCTTGTGTGAGTTCTTGTATATAAAGTATTATCAAACACGCAAAGCTAGTTGGGGTTCCTTATTCTTAGAAGGCGGCTTTTTGTAAACTCCTGACTGATTTTTTATATAAGTTCGACAGCCTCTTCCCCTGGATACTGGATCCAATCCATTTTGACTTCCAGGAGGATGCTTTATGCAGTTAATTTTTTACAAGTTCAAGTGTTTCTCATGTACATTCAAAGTAGGTCCGTTAAAGTCAAGTTAAATGACATGTTTAGTTGTGTTCAATTTTTAATAGCGCATAATTAAAACATTTTTATTATGTTAACTAAATAACCAACTGCATATAATTTTTTTCATTATAAATACAAATTAATAATCTAAAAAAGGGTAATTTAAAACCCGAGGGCCGGTGTGAAATCAATTCGTAATCAATAAGCAAACTGTAAAATTGGCTTGTAAACTTATTGATATTGGATTATTTGATAACCATTGGTGAATGAATTAAATTTTATAACTAAACGTTTACCGGTGCGTGAGTGGATTGCTCAATTTCTTTATTGAGTAGACGATTAACCTGTTAAGACTTCAGATATCATACTTATAGTTTTATTCATCACATATAAATTATAAAGTACATTTATTATTTATAATTTAATTATAAAGCCTCATTTAGTATTTTGTCATAATATATTATTATTAACTCGAGACTCAAACAGTGAAGGCCTATTTAATAGTCAATTGTACTAATTATTGTATTATTACTATTATTAACCTTATAGTGCAAAGAATAAGCATTGGTGTTTCTGATCTCTCGGTTGCTCTCTATTTATAATAAATTGAATAACTTTAATAATTTTGTTACTACAGTACTCTCAAATGTATTGCAACTGAAAAATTCATTCGTACAAATTCAAAAATTAGAGATTATCAAAAGATCTTTTTGTAAATTGCAAAAAAAAAAAAAAAAAAAAAGAGTATTGAGCATTTAACACAATGAATTAAGTCATTTTTTTTAAGTTGCATTCGTCGAAAAAGAAAATATCAAAAAAATTAGTTGTTAAACTGTGTAATAACTGCTTGATAATTGAGAAATTGATATTAAAACAATTGATATCTTATTGGTTGATTAATGGATTAATACATTTGAAAATGAATAACCGATAGACTAAATTATTAAGCAAGAGGGACGGAACGCCTTGGCTCACCACGAAATTTCTGTGATATTGCATTTGAATTTTTGTATTGTGATTTCAAGATTTTCATATGATATTTATTGTATTTTAAATTCTATTTTAGGTTCTTTGGGGTATTATGTTGGAGAATTTGACTTTTGGGTTTGAGAGAATTTTCTGGATCTTATTTTTAGAATCGGGAATTTTCTTTTTATATAGATAAGAAATAGTATCTTAACTAACTAACCACTTGACTAACTAATTACATAATTACTGATTTAATTGTGACTTGTACAAAATTCCAAAATACCCTTTAACATTCTCCTTAAGTTTGGTGTTGGAAAATGTTGAGAACACCTAACTTGGAGAGTAAATACTGATGCTAAATGCTTGTTATCCCTTTGATGAGAAGACTTGTTAGCCTTTAATAAGAAGATCAGCAGGTTGGTATTGTGTTGGAACATACTTTATAGATATCAGTCCTTGTTGTACCTTTTCTCGAATGAAATGAACATCAATCTCGATGTATTTGGTTCTTTCGTGAAGCACAAGGTTTGCAGCAATTTGGAAAGCAGCTTTGCTGTCACTGTACAGATTCACAGGTAGTTGAATATTTATTTCTATTTCTTTGAGCAGACCTTGAATCAAATTATCTCAACAACAGTAGTGGCAATGCTTCTATATTATGCCTCAGCACAACTTCTTGATACAGTGGCCTGTTTCCCAAGTTTAATGATAAATCCAGTGACTGACTTCCAAATCAATGGACATGCTGCCTAATCAACGTCACACTAGGCAATGATAGAATCTATATTTTCACTGGACATAAGTACTCCTTGTCTAGACTGATTTTTGATATACTTAACAATTCTCGTAGCAGCCTCCATATGAGAATTTTTAGGACAACTGACTTAGGCTTTGAACTACATAAGTTATATTAGGCCTATTCATGTTAGGCACAGCAATTTTCCTATAGTATTTGATAGGTTAATGAGTCAACGGAAGGATCATCTTCAGTTACTTTCACTCCTTCATCATATTGTTGGCTCGTTTAGTTTGACATTTATATCAATCAAAGTTGCAATAAACTTTGTTTACTTAAGTTCAACAAGTCTTTCATTTTGAACGTTTGTGACAGATATTCCACTTTAGTGATTTCATATTTTGAAGAATTTATTATGTGTTTTTGATTTTTTATCAAGATTCTATGATATTTTTTCTTTATTGAGAATGTATAGTAGTTATAGCTATCTGATATCTTGTGTGGCTTAATAAATTTAGAGTATTACAATTTTTAAATAATATTTTATTTATTAATTATTTCTTTTTTATTTGACATTATATTGTTAATATTTTTTACAAGACAAGAAGAAACATATATAAATTATATTGTACATTACATAACAATACAAATATTGAAATCTCTTCCATTGATTATTGTTTCGAAAACTTTTTGAGTAGAGTAATTATTAAAAAAATTATTAAAACTTTTCTAAAAGTATTAAAACATTTAATACTCCACTTAATTAAATATATTATTTTTTTATTCATATAATATTTTGTATTATTTTAATCACAAAAATCAATATTACAGCGACAATATAAGACATTCAAACTTTCTATTTTTTCTTAAATAGTAGTAACAATAAATACAAACTCCTTTTTATATTCTAGTCTAGGGTATATTTTGTTCCTTTCAAGTGTGCTATTGGTCTGGTGTTTCTCACAATTTACCTTTTACATCGCCTTCATCAGATTTCGTGTATGTATGTATCTCCTTCATCACTCTTCTACTCAGTGCTTTTTGGGTTCTTCGTTTAATCGTGACTCTTTGTTGAATTTGTTACTTTTACTGCATCTTCCGATTATCTTTTTGGGCCTAAAGCCACTGCTTTAGTGGCTTTAGGGTTGAGCGGCCCTTTGATGTCTTCGTCACTATTTTCTAGGGTTGTAGTTGTTTGTGGAATCTGAAGTACTTGGTTAACATGAAATAGATTTCTGGGTTCTTTATCGTTTTTATTTTGAATGCCTGCCATAAGATTTGGAAGGTTTTCTTTGACAAAGTAATGATATATGTAATAAATGTTATAAGCAAACCAATTTGCGGAACCCTAGATATCACTGGCTTCCAGCATTGCTACGAATCAACTAGCTCATTGTCTTTGAGGTTGTGCTGGCCAATAGCATCATATTCTTGATTGGGTATCCATATACTTTTGCATGTGTCGAGTATCCAAATGATTTCGTAAAAAAGAATCAATATGTTCATCTGCACCATAGTTAAGTAACTACAGGGGCTTTGTTATAACAGTTAGAACTCAGCTGTATTGTGTGTGACTTTCCCTTTTTCTTTTCCTCACTCTTAGAGCTCTTCTTTACCTATGATGAACAAAGAAACCTTTTGAGAGGTGTAGGTTTCCTTTTGTAGAGTACATCCGTGTTGGGAAGACACTTGTTAGAGTTATTATACTGTGAATCAGAACTTAGTGCACATGATTTGTGCTTGTTGTTGTTATCTAATAATAATATGTTATTAATTCTTAATATTAATACAGTATTATCGTTTCCATCCGGAGCCAATTAAACTGCCATTGTTTCCTTCTGCTGGTCGGGACTAGGGAAAAATAGACTTTGGAGGTGCCCCCCAAAATGGCGAATTTGACTATTACAAACATACTTGAGAAGGTAAACCTTTAATTGAATGGGTATTTTCCCTCGTTATCCATTTCTTACGTTCATTTGTTTGCTGTACCTAATTCCTGTTGCTCCATCCAAATGTTCGATTTGACTTAGCTTGACTCCATTTTGCAGATGACAGGCAAGGACAAGGACTACAGATATATGGCAACTTCTGATTTGCTAAATGAGTTAAATAAAGAGGGGTTTAAACTTGACGTTGAGCTTGAAGGGAAGTTATCAAGCACTGTTTTGCAGCAACTCGATGATGCAGCCGGTGATGTTTCTGGATTGGCTGTCAAATGGTTTGACCTTTTCCTATGTGTTGCTTCTTATACTCATGCTGTTCCTATCTTGGGACTAGTAGCTTCTTATTGACCCTACTGAAATGGTTGTAAACTTTTTCATATTATAGATCCTGCTGTTCCTGTCTTGGGACTAGTAGCTTCTTATTGACCCTACTGAAATGGTTGTAAACTTTTTCATATTATAGATCGTGCTGCACAATTACCATAGGTCTGCCAAATATTTCACTTTCCTTTTCAGATGGTTTAACTTTTCCTATTTGTTGTTTCTTGTGCTGTTCGTGGTTTGGGAATAGGAGTTCCTTATTGACCATTACTAAAATAGTTGTAATCTTTTTCCTATTATCGATCCTATCTCATAATCACCATAGGTCTGCCAAATATTTTGCTTACCTTGTTGATGTTGTTTTAGTATTGAGACCAAACATGTTTGGCCTGTCAGGTTCTTTTGTGTAATTCTGTTTGATGGGGGTGTTTTTCTGAATATCTGAGGTTACATAAAATTAGATCCCTAATGCTTAAATGAGGGGTCCTTTGAGAATTTAGTTTCACCTTGCAGGACAATTTAATCTAATGGTATACTTTCTCGTGCTATACTTAGCAAGTAGACAAATTCTGATTTCGTTTCATGTGATTCATGTTGTTTGAAAAAGACCTAGGCCTTTTTTTGTTTTTACCGCTGCATCCCCACTCTGTTGAAACATTTTGAAGTTCCTTTCTAGTTTGAATCAGACAATGTCAACTCACTCTGGTCTGAACTACCCAAATATGCCACCAGTTCCTGTTTTTGTGATGCTCAATCCTGATCATAATCTTAGATGGCCGCTAATTTGATCGACTCATCTGGTACAAGATTTTTCACAGGCTTTCTGAATTTATAATCTGTTTGTATGGATAAAAGAGAGCAGAAGAAGTGAATATCATTCTGTTAATATGTCAATACTTTGCAGTAGGGTACTAATTCCTCTTGACATGCATCGTCTTTGTTTACAACATTTCTTAAGCATGGGAAAATTGTATTACAGTCTAATCGTTGTTTTCTTGACTATTTGGTTTTTCAGCCTTGCTCCATTGGTGAAGAAGGTCCGTGAGCAGCAAATTCTAGAGATGACTAATAGGCTTTGTGATAAACTTCTTAATGGAAAAGAACAACATCGTGATATTGCTAGCATAGCTTTGAAGACTATTGTATCTGAAGTTCCTTCATCATCTATTGCTAGAAATGTCCTTGTCTCAATTTCGCCCAAGTTAATAAAAGGGATCACTGCTCCGGTAAGTTCAAAGCTAAATTTATGGTGAATTTTGTACATAATATTTTAATTGGGTTGTCTAGCCCCTTGTTTGGATGATTGTTACCTGTTGTATTGTATTGTATTGTTTGTTTAAATACAATGTTTGTTTTGATTGTTACTTAAATTCCATTGTATTGTATCGTTTGATTCCATCTTTAAGTAACGATGAAAAGATCCATTTTGTGTAACGACCAATTTGGTGTGGTTGTGTCGTTACTTTAATATCTTCTTCTCATTTTTTACTTTATTTATTTAAGAATTCTACTTTATCATTTAGTCTATCTTTTCATGGTATCTACCATATACCCTACAATTTCTCGTAGGTTTATTATTCAAATTATGGATGCATGACATTATGTAACAAGGAAGAACAATACAATCTATCCAAACATTGTAGTCATTGGAACAATACAGTACGATACAGTACAATACAATGCAACACAATACAATACATTATGAAACAATACATAACAACCATCCAAACAAAGTGTAAGCTCTTGTGTGAGTTGTTCAAAGGTAACTTTACTGTGAATTCTGTACATAATATTTTAACTGGATTGATATATCATTTGTAAGTTGGGGTTAGATGATCTTTCCCATGAAACAACTTGACATTTGAAGTTGGGTGATTGATATTTTTCATGTGTTTTTCTATATGATTGATGAATAAAAAGAGTCATGCTGCATGGTGGTTTTTTTTGCACCTTTGAACTTGTTTAACAGTTATTTGGCTCCTGATTTATGAACTGCATGGATACCTGGCTTTCAGTTAGTGATGCAGAAATTACCTTCTCTTAAATGAGATGGGGTCGTTCAAATTTACTGCTCTAGATGATCTTGTTTAATGGCAGTGCTTGGAAAGATGAAAACATATACATCCCTATAATTGGTTTTAGATTTGTCCTTTCTGCTTGGTCATGTTCCTAATTCAATTTTCTTATCATTTTGGTTTAGTCCCGGTGCTAGTTTCCTCATCAAGCCAACCAATTGCCTTCTGAGTTAACTTCAGTAGTAAGTAGATAGGTTTAGGCAAATGATGTGACCTAAACTGTTGACTAGTAGGTGGAAAGAGGATATAGGAAGGATCTTTTGCACCTTCTTATGTAGGACAGCTTGGGTAATTTTTATGGCAATGATATCTGAGCCATTTTGTACACACCTCGATTATTCCAACGGGTACCTGACCTCCCACCAGCGGCAGACCTACATGGTTCAAGAGGGTTCAGTTGAACCTACTTCATCAAATGTTTTTGTTTTTCATGTATAAATTCGTTATCAACTGTTATATGTAAGTAAAATGAATCCACTAAAGTTAGTGGATAAGCGTAGCTCAGTGATTAGAGGGTTCATTTACTTGTTTTGATATCCAAGATCTAATGTCAGTATAAGCAACCTCTTTAAACATTTTAAGTCTTAAAGTCATTAATTCGTGGGTCCAGACATTAATTAATTAGTCGTAGTATGTTAAATTGTTAGCCCAGTTTTCATTTTAAGTTTGTTATTTGAAATTGTTAGTAATAGTTTACGCTATATATCTATAGCTTTTAAATAGTGTATTATATTATTACTTAGTTTAACTTCTTGTGTTATCTACAAAGTTTTGTATTTTTTTGCTTCTTTGGTATACATGAAGATTAGGCTTGTATTTTTATATATTTATTATTTACTAAATTATTTTCTTATTGTATATATGTTTTTCAAAATTAGTACATCTTTATTCTTATTTATAAGAGCAATACTTAACATTTTAATCGAAGGTATGTGGAAATTTTCAATCTTATAAGTAGTTTAAAAGTTGATGTATTTTTGTCATGAGATTATATTGTTTTGTCTAATTATTTATTTCTATTTAAATTGAACACCACTTAAAATGATATCTTCGAAAAATATATATTGGTAATGTTCGGGAATTAAGAAAAGATGGCAATTATTATTGCATTTCGTTGTAATTGAACTTTGAATCCGCTTGAACAAAATCTCGGGTCCGCCACTTCCTCTCACCAACATCATGTACGAAGTTAAGTACCCACTAAGGCTTAGAAATATGAAAAATAAACCATCCAGTTTTTTTTTTCCTTCCAATGAAATTTAAACCCCAGATCTTGTGGCTGTCCTCGCACTTAATTGGTTACTATGCCAAAACCCTTGGTTGCAGTACAACTAATGGAAGTTGAAATGAATAATTTGCTTCTGAAAAGTATTATCACTTGCTCCTTTGAGACAAAAGGAAAGCATAAAGAAAAGGTTTTGATCCACAAATTGTTCTTTACATTGAGCTTATGTCGATGTTAGATGACTCAATATTGTCTAATTTTGTGCTCTAAGTAGAGATTATGATTTTTTTTCTTATAAATTAATAATTTTTTTTAGTGTTGGGCTAAAAAAATGCCAGTATAGAAGTATACCAAAAAGTAGAATACTGCAAATAGAGATGGTTTTCTATGAATTCCATTCCACCCAATTGTCAATACATAAATGGACTTCATGTATAGATGGGGAACCATCATAACTCAACATCTAAGTTGCTCGGACTTGGGTGCGGATCTAGATGTCGGATCCTTCATGATCTAATTTTTAAGATTCGGGGATATGGATCCATATCCGGAAACAGTCGCGCTATGTTTTAAACATAGGAGTCAGGCTGCGTACATCCGACCCCCCCTTACCCCGCAATGGGCGGGAGCCTTTGAGGCATTGGGGTAATGTTGTTGTTGTTGGGGGATATGGATCCATATATGGGTACGGGTCCGAGGATTTGCCTAAAAATAATTAAAATATCTAAAAACAGAGTGATTAAATCTAAATTATGAGATATTACGCGGAGAGCTTGAGGAAAATCTTGGAAGGAGATTAAAGAAAAAGGAATGACAAAGAAATTTCTATATAAAATGTATTCCATTTTCTTCAATTTCACCCTAGCTTTTGTATTGTTAAAACTGTCCAAACTTTCCCCATCAATTTTGGTCGAAGTACCCGAAACCGGTTGACCGAATCGGACACGGATCCCACACCCTCACCCACGCCCATACCCACACCCATGTCGTATCGACTCGGGTGCGGCACCAAAAGTGAAGAGTCTTAACAACTTACAGGAAATCTGCAAGTGCCTTCTGGTGTCCATATTTGATTGTTTAATTGCTTCAAGTCTTTCTGTTCACTGCTCTTTCCTTTGAATAAAATATTCTTCTACAAATGAAGACGTTGTATGCTTATGTTAATTTTTGATTGCACGTATGTTAAGTTACTGTTTTCTTTTTATAAGGTTCTCTGCTGTTGTCTTCTTTCCAGGGAATGAGCACTGAGATTAAATGTGAATGTCTCGACATACTATGTGATGTCCTTCACAAGTATGGGAATTTAATGGACACGGATCATGAGTCATTGTTAACTTCATTATTGCCCCAGCTGAGTTCCAATCAAGCTAGTGTTAGGAAGAAGACAGTTTCATGTATAGGTAACTTTGATATCAGCTTCTCTTTATCGTATGTGCTTTAAATTGTGAATGGAGAGTGTATCGAGGTAAAACAGTGTTTCTTTGATGGCTTATTCATAGATGCTTTGGGATACAGTAATTGACATTTCCGATTCGGACATGGAACCAGGAGTTGTTAAGATTTCTTCTTAGACTCTCATGTACTGTTGGATTGGTGGCCAAACTTTCAACTTTTCCTGCCTGCAGTACATTCAGTTTAACCTTTTCCATTTACAGCATCTTTGTCTTCAAGTTTGTCGGACGAATTGCTGGCAAAGGCTACAATTGAAGTTGTTCGCCTTTTGAGCAATAAGAGCTTAAAATCAGAGATGATACGGACTAACATTCAGATGATTGGAGCCTTAAGGTAGCAAATCCTGCATTTTAATTGATGCTTGCATTTTGTTCTATCATATGTCACATAATTTTGATATACTTGTTTGTGTCATTAACTTTTAGAAAATGCCCAAGGATAATATACTTTTCTCAAAAGTAGGTATAGTGGATACTCAATTAGCAGATTTCACAACCAATATTCTTCACCCTGTTGGACATTATGCTTGTCACTGCCCTAGAGAAACTATGATCTAGTCGAAAGGGAATAGAAGCCAAGACATCATTTGATATGATTTTTACAACTGGAAAAGCTGACAGAGGAAGACAACAGAATCAAGTCAAATTATTGGAGATTCATTTTTTTTGGGTCTCTAGTGTAATGGAGATGTACATAGGAGAATAAAACTGAAGTATGTTCAGTATACAGACTGTGGTTATTTGTCCGGTCTTCTTGTTGGTTAGTTCGAGAACTGCTTACTTGTATCAAGAGAAACAAACGAGTGTCAAGTGACTTGTAACAGGGTGTTCTTGCTGCAGCTGAGAGTTTAATGCTTGACACTTCTAAATGGAGTCTGGATTTAGATGAACATGAAGTAGAAAAGACTAAGTTGTCAAACTGACACATGCATGCTCCCTCGTAACTGTCCCTTTTTCTATTTAAGATCCTCTATTCTTTCCTTCCGAGATGGTGTGCGTCTTGTTGGAGACCTTTCCTCTTTTACTATCTATCTATTTTATTGACTAATTTTTACTTAAGCTATCAAATTGTGGTTCCAGCCGTGCCGTTGGCTACCGTTTTGGTCCTCACCTCGGAGAGACAGTTCCATTGCTAATTAACTACTGTACAAGTGCATCTGAAAATGATGAGGAGCTTCGTGAATATAGTCTGCAGGTTACAGTAATTGATTGTCTTTTTTATCCCTCTGTTCTTATTTGCCCTCCCCCTAGATACAGCCTTGGTTTTGAAGTATTTTTATTTCAGGCACTTGAGAGCTTTTTGTTAAGGTGTCCCCGGGATATTTCTTCCTACTGTGATAAAATTTTGCATCTCACCTTGGAATATCTAAGCTATGATCCCAACTTCACTGACAATATGGAGGAAGATATTGATGAAGAAATTCTTGAGGAAGATGAAGATGAGTATGTTCACTTATGCTCTGGAGCTTGCTAAAACTCTTTAGGATTATTCATTGCAGACTTCTTACTAATCAAATCACTTGTCAATTTTTGTTCTAGTGAGAGTGCTAATGAGTACACGGATGATGAAGATGTCAGTTGGAAGGTTAGGAGAGCTGCTGCCAAATGCTTGGCTGCATTGGTAGTTACTCGGCCTGAGATGCTATCAAAGCTGTATGAGCAGGTATAACTAGGAAGCGTGACCTGTATTAGCTTGCTTTCTTTAAGCTATTCTATGTTTGAAGTTTGATATAGTGTTTATCCTCTATTTGACATTAGATTTTCCTTTTAAGTGTGTTGCGTAGATGTAGCTCTGCGTTCTTATTGAATTCTAATGTTTCCATATACTGTGGTTGTCCATTGTCTCATCGTCATAATATAGTAATAATGCCAATTCTAACCCTGTGCAGGCTTGTCCAAAGTTGATTGACAGGTTTAAAGAAAGGGAAGAGAATGTCAAGGTAAATTTAGAACTTCTTTTGAATTTCCTAAAGAACTGGTTTTAATCATCTATAACTTGCTCTCGGCAGATGGATGTGTTTAGTACATTCACTGAATTGTTGCGACAAACAGGCAATGTTACGAAAGGACAGACTGATCTGAATGAATCAAGGTAAGGTCATTGCTTTTGCTTCTTTATATAACTTGTCTTATTGTGTTTTCTGTTATCCTTTTACTTCCAACTGTGGGAACACCTGTGTCACTTTAGAAGACTAGAATCTAAACATATGCAATTGTTTGTGTGAGCTTGATCCCGTACACTATAGTGCAAAAATAAAGCAGTAATAGCAAGGATGTTGGGGATGTCAAAAATTCTAAAAATCAACATGGGTGCACTTTACGTGTATTTATTATTAAAAGCAAAAATTGGAGTACACTAGTGTCCTGTAAGTTTACTTTGGACCGCGCTTTTGTGGTGCTATATCAATAACAAGAAGTGTCCTAAAAGTTGTAGTTATTATGTTGCTAGAATGAGATTGTGAACAATCAAACAAAAACCTTCTTATTCTTCAGATGTGGAATGCAGTTGTTTTGACGAATGTTTAACTCTTCATTGAGTTCCCCACCATGCTCATTAATTTTCTTCTTTCTCCTTCTCCCCAAAGAATAGATCTTCTTCTATGAACACAATGCACTAAATAACCCTCATTAAATTCGTGGAGTGTCAATCCCAGAGCTATTTGTTGGCATTTAAACCGAAAGGAAGGAAAAGTTTTTTTTTTGATAAGTAGAAAATCTCATGTTAGATTAAACTAAAATAATACAAAGAGTTCCTTGTGTAGCATTTCTCTAGAAGAAATAAGAAATTCCTAACAATGCGCTTATGGTGTGTGTACCTTCAAGCTTCAAAGTGTTCTTGCAAGAAATAAGGAAAGTTTCTTAACAATGCTTTTCTGGTGCATGTAGTTATCATTACATGTTCTAGATACTTACAATTATGCGGGGACATCATATGCTAACTGCTACACTCGGAGTCAGAGAAAATCTGTGTTTGGAAATAAGATCAGTACAATGAGACTATAGAGGGAGCTTTAGTATTTTCGTTGATCTACAACAATATTTTGTAAAGTATCAAAAAGTCAAAGTTGATCTTTCTGTATTTTGCCTAATTTTGGACATGGGAAAATTTCCATGTCCTTTCTTGGTTGCTTATTGTGATGGTCAAAGCGTTCATAGTACAATGCATTATGTTGGTATTTTTTGTTGATTGGTAAAAGAAATTTAATTGATGTGCAGGAAAGTGTTGCAAGCATTTACAAATTGGTAGCTACGTCACAAAATATTTGATGAGCTCAAAAAATGTATCTCGACCATTGATTTCTGATACTCCTCCATAGATCCACACCATAAGGACTTTTAACTTCCTTAGTAGTCCATGGTCCTTCCTTACCATATCTTGCGATGATGTCTTCCTTCCATAGGCCCCTGCTGCTGTCTCCATGACCATTTTAACAGAAGGCTCTTGATACTAATTACTGATTTCTTTTTGCTTTAAAAAATATAGTGTTTCTTTCTTTTCAAATGATCCACACTATACCAAGCGATCAGCTTGTCCTTTTCCAAACCTTTCTTGTACCAGCTTTGCGGTAGTTCTTTAGTTGTCTTAGACATTTCCAACTGATCACCACTATGCTGAGAATGCTATACTTGTGTGGTAACATCACATTTGATGAAAAGATGATTAACATCTTCATTTTTTGTCTCTCACACAATGGGGCACCGGGTGCAATTATGAGTCCCCTTTTTTAATGTTTCTCATGAGTTAGACATGTACCACGACCAGCTCCATTAGGCAAATCCAACTTCAATGGTGCTCTGCTCTTCCAAATGTATTCTTCATGGTCACTTTGAAAAACTAAATCTACATATATGAGTATTTAGATAGCACATATCACTGTCTATGCATTCTAACCTTTCCTGTAGTCAAAATAGGCTAAGCTTATGAACATTGCTCACCTCAAATCTCTTCAACTGACACAAACTTTGGTGAAGGCTTTCGCACTTAGAAAATCTGAATCTAGCATTATAAAATCATAGGTGCGTAGACTCCATCAGTAATCTCGCATCAAAGATTAAAAAGGTCCAGGATAAAACCCCAAGTCCACCCACCTTTAGTCAAACTCCTTGTAATGAAATTAACCATGTATATTGGTACTCATATCATATTTAATAGTGGTAATAATAAAGAAAATGTAGTGTTACCTTGAGTTGCATCTAGTTGTGGCTTAACTTTGATCGAAATTAATTGTGGTTTACAATTTGTGGTTGTTGAGTCTCAATCATTTTGCCAGCAAAGGCAGTATGCACCCAATCATATGTAGGTCTTAGATTTTGAGATTCCTATATGGCGCCTGTTAGAATAGGAATAGGATTACATAGTCCTATTTAGAATTGGAATAGGAATAATATGTTGTTTCCTAGTTGGATTTGGATTAGGTTGTAGTATCTATAAATAATGTCTTTATGTAGTAATGTAATAAACAGTTCAATAATATTCTTCCCCAATATTTCTCACATGGTATCAGAGCATTGGTGAGAAGAAAACCAGTTGGAAGAAAACTAGTCAGTTCTTAGCTGGTGTGCATCTTTTCTTTGTTTTGTGAGTGTTGTACAAAACTAACATCACCACGAGGTGCGAAATACTCAGGCGAGCAAACCTCAATAAGCTCCTCTGAGTTTCAGTTGTTTACGCGCCCTCACGCGCTGCTAGCAGTGTCAGATCTGCGTCTCCACGCACCTCACGCGCCGGCGTGTGTGGCTGTTTCCGGCAAGATTTTTTGTCGTTTCTTTTTCAAGCAGGGTCGCCTCTTCATTTCGAGGCTACCCGTGCAATTGTTTCCTAGATCCGATCGCTGAAACTAGGCTTTCGACAATGTCAAGCAGTTTTTGGCGACTGTTCACTGTTTCTCGGCAGTTTCCCGACCAATTTTTTAATTTTTTGACCAGTTTTCCTTTGGCTACAAAAGTTTAATTTTAAAGATGTTCTTTGGGATCGATATGTTTGGCTCCAAAAGTACAGTAATAGGAAGTTCTAATCCTATGATCACTTCAGAATCATTAATGGATAGTTCCAACTACTTAGCATGGGCTTCCTCGGTTGAATTATGGTGCAAAGGTCAAGGTGTTCACGACCACTTAGCAATCAATGCTTATGTGGTAGATGAAAAGAAAAAGGCTACTGGGGAATCTACAACAGCCAAAGCTCAATGGGAGAGGATTGATGCTCAATTGTGTAGTCTCCTGTGGCGTTCTATTGCTTCCAAGTTGATCCCCTTGTTTCGTCCATTCCAGACATGTCATTCAGTTTGGGAAAAGGCTTTTGCTTTATATACTGATGACATATCTTGATTTTATGATGTGGTATTTCGAATGATCAGCTTAAAGAAACATGAATCCGATATGTCTACATACTTGGGACAAGTGCAGGCAGTCATGGAGGAATTTGAAACGTTGATGTTAGTCACTGTGAAAGTCACAACACAACAAGAGCACAGGCATACATTGTTTTTAGTCCTTACACTTGCTGGACTTCCTGCTGATCACGATTCTGTACGTGATCAGATTTAGCTAGTCCTACCATCCCTACAATGGATGAATTATTCTCTCGTTTATTTCGTCTTGCTGCGCCGCCCAGTCATAAAGTAGTTTCATCACCCACCATTGACTCCTCTATTCTTGCATCTCAAACGATTGATAAACGAACATCTACTATGGAGAATCGACGAGGAGGAGGCCGTTCTGAAAGATCTTGCTCTAAGTGTAGTTATTGTCACAAGTCTGGACACACTCGTGACATATGTTATACTTTGCATGGTCCAACCCCCCAGTTATGACCCTATTGTTATAAAGGAATATAACGAATCCCTTCAGAATCGAGCAAATAAGCAAACTGTTGCTCAGCCTAATGTTTCTGCTACTCCATCTGATCGATCATCCAATAACGCTCATATTGTTCAGGCCGAATATGATGAGTTCCTTCAGTATCGAGCAAGCAATTGTCTCCACAAGCAGCGTCGGTTTCTCAACCTACTGTTCCTGCTGCAGGTAATCCTTTTGCTTGTGTTTCACAGTCTAGTACTCTTGGATCATGGGGTATGGACTCGGGCGCTCCTGATCATATTTCTAGTAACAAAACACTTTTGTCTGATATTGTTTACTCACAATCCCTTCCTGCTATTAAATTGGCCAATGAGATCCAGACAAAACCAAAAGGGATTGGAAAAGCCGAACCTCTACCTTCTGTCACCTTAGATTCTCTTTTTTTTTTGATTTGCATCGGGGGTTCGAGTCTCTTAGTGTCCCGACTATTCCCCGGGGGTGCACAGGCCCTCGACAAGGAGTTTCCCGCAAGTGCACCACGGTTAATTCAGGTTTTCTTGTCCGTACACCCCTCAGTAGAATGGTGTAGCAGAACGTAAGAATAGGCATCTTATTGAAAATGCTCACACTTTTCTCATTGAGTCCCATGTTCCTCTGCGTTTTTGGGCGATGCTGTCCTTGCATCTTGTTATTTAATTAATAGAATGCCCTCATATTCTATTCAGAATTAGGTTCCACATTCCATACTGTTTCCTTTGTTTCAATCTCCATTCTATACCTCCTCGTGTCTTTGGGACCACATGTTTCGTTCATAACTTAGCTCCAGGAAAAGATAAATTAGCCCCTCGTGCTCTCAAATGTGTCTTTCTTGGTTACTCTCGAGTTCAAAAAGGATATCGTTGTTATTCCCCTGACCTTAATCGATATCTTATGTCCGCTGATGTCACATTCTTTGAATCTTAACCTTACTATACATCATCTGATCGTCCTGATATCTCTGAGGCCTTACCTCTACCTCAGGTCCTACCTGTACTGACTTTTGAGGAATCTCCAATTGTAGTACCACCTCTAACAAAACCCATTAAACCTCCACCTTTCCGGATGATTCATGTCATGCGCCAGACCCTGCTCCTACTGCGGACTTGCCTGCTCCTAGCCAATCGAGTGCACTTAAAAAAGGTATACGGTCCACTTAAAATGCTGACCCATATTATACATTTTTGAGTTATCATCGTCTCACTTCATCCTATTATGCTTTTGTATCGTCTGTGTCCTCTATTTCCATTCCTAAGACTACAAGTGAAGCACTTTCGCATTCGGGATGGAGGCAGGCTATGGTTGATGAGATGTTTGCTTTACATATGAGTGGTACTTGGGAACTTTTTCCCCTTCTTGCAGGTAAATCCACTGTTGGTTGCCATTGGGTTTATGCAGTATAAGTTGGTTCAGATGGTTAGGTTGATCGACTTAAGGCTCGCTTTGTTGTTAAAGGATATACTCAAATATTTGGGCTCGATTTTAGTGATACGTTTGCTCCTGTGGCTAAAATGGCATCTGTTCGTATTCTTCTATTTATGGCTGCTATTCGTCATTGGCCTCTTCATTAGTTGGACATTAAGAATGTTTTTCTACATGGTAATCTTGCGGAAGAGGTTTATATGGAGCAAACACCTGGTTTTGTTGCTCAGGGGGAGTTTAGTAGACTTGTATGCCGATTGTGCAAGTCATTCTGGTCTGAAACAGTCTCCTCGAGCCTGGTTTGGAAAGTTCAGCACAGTAATTCAGAAGTTTGGCATGAATTGTAGTGAAGCTGACCACTCTGTATTTTATCGACATGCTGCAGCAAATTTATGTATTTATTTGGTTGTTTATGTTGATGATATTATCACTGGCAGTGATGAAGATGGTATCACTAGTTTGAAGCAACGTCTCTTTAAGCATTTTCAAACTAAAGACCTTGGTAGATTAAAGTATTTTCTAGGTATTGAGATTGCTCAGTCTGGATCAGGCATTGTTTTCAAAGCAAGTATGACTTAGAAATTATTGAGGAGACAACGATGATGGGATGTAGACCCATTGACACTCCTATGGATCCGAATGTTAAACTGCTTCCGAGACAGATGGAGCCACTCAGTAGTCCTAAAAGGTATAGACGACTAGTGGGAAAGTTAAATTATCTAACAATGACTAGACCTGACATTTCGTTCCCTGTGAGTGTTGTAAGTCAGTTTATGACTTCCCCTTGTGATAGTCATTGGGATGCAGTTGTTCGTATTCTGCGATATATAAAGTCAGCACCCGGGAAAGGACTACTCTTCGAAGATCGAGGACATGAGCATATCATGGGATATACAGATGCTAATTGGGCAGGATCACCCTCTGATAGACAGTCTACTTCCGGATATTGTGTATTAGTAGGAGGTAATTTGGTGTTGTAGAAGAGCAAGAAACAGAGTGTGGTTGCTCGGTCGAGTGCAAAGGCAGAATATCGAGTAATGGCTACAGCAACTTGCGAGCTTATCTGGGTCAAGCAGTTATTGAGGGAGCTAAAATTTGGCGAAGTTGATCAAATGGAACTTGTGTGTGATAATCAAGTTGCCCTTCATATTGCATCAAATCCATTGTTTCATGAAAGGACCAAGCTCATCGAGATTGATTGTCACTTTGTCAGAGAAAAAATACTCTCAAAAGAAATTGTTACAAAGTTTGTGAAGTCAAGTGATCAGCTTGCAGATATCTTTACCAAGTCCCTCACTGGTCCTCATATTAATTATATCTATAACAAGGTAGGTGCTTATGATTTGTATGCACCAGCTTAAGGGGGAGTATTAGAATATGAATAGGATTACATAGTCCTATTTAGAATTGCAATAAGAATAGTATGTTGTTTCCTAGTTGGATTTGGATTAGGTTGTAGTATCTATAAATAGGGTCTTTATGTCTTTATATAGTAATGTAAGTAGACAGTTCAATAATATTCTTCCTCAATATTTCTCACAGTACCATTGTTTTCCTTTCTTTTGTTGGGATATAACTGTTTTCCCCTCTCAGTGAGGACTGATTTCACTTTCTTTTTACCTCACCTAATATAACGTTATAAGTTAAATAAGTGATGATGGTCTCAATATGTTTTATCTGTGATAAGTCAAATAAATGATGTTTTTTTGAAACTGGTAATTTGTGTCAAATAATGATGATTTTAATGGTAACTTAATTGTATCATTCAGTCCTAGATGGCTGTTGAAGCAAGAAGTGCCCAAGATTGTTAGATCATTAAATAAGCAGCTTAGGGAGAAGTCTGTCAAGACAAAGGTACGTGTCTACTGCTTATTGCAATCCTTGCTGCTGTTTTTGTTTCTGTTGGCTTTACATTTGGTCAGTCTCCTCCTTTTTAGGTTGGCGCTTTCTCAGTTTTGAAAGAACTTGTGGTTGTCCTGCCTGATTGCCTTGCAGAGCACATTGGATCCCTTATTCCTGGAATTGAGAAGGCATTATGTGTAAGTTGTCTTTTTACTGCTTGTATTTGTGTTTTATTTTGTGAGTTTTCCTGGCTTTCTTTCTTTTTCTGTTAAAAATTGTGATTGGTGTGCTGTACAGGACAAGTCCTCCACATCGAATTTAAAGATTGAAGCCCTCATATTTACAAGATTAGTGTTAGCATCACATTCACCACCTGTTTTCCACCCACATATTAAGGTAAGACACTTGTTGCTTATCTGCTTAATCAATTTCAGCAGATGAAATGCATACCTGGACTGGTGCAGCCTTTATAATACTGTCTTTAAAAGCTTAAAAAATTATGGAGTCCTCACATAAAGAAAAGCACTTCATTTATCGATTGAGAAACAGTTGTAACATTGCATAAGTATGATCTTATACCTGGACTGATGTGTACTTATAGCACTATGTCAAAGGTTGGAAAATCTATGGGTGACTTACTTTTCACCTAAAAACATAATTCATTTATTGAAAAATGGTTCAAAGTATGCATAAATACGAGTTTAACCTGAAAAATGCAAGAAGCCCATGATATTCGTAAAAGGAACAGTTAGTCGACACTTCAGGAATTCAGCGGAATTGTATGGCTTCATTCCTCGACTGATCAATGATTAGATGATCTAATAGTGTTATATCTTTCCATTATATCTTGCGAAATCTCTCCTTTTTTCCCTGTGATTTTCTAGAATTAATTTTTTGTGATTTGCAGCCTTTGGATAAATGATCATATAGTAGAAATCATCCTAGTCTGTGACAGTCGGTATGTCCAAGGATTAGTCTCTGACTATAGTCTCTGCTTTTGTTAACTAGGCCATAACTAGTCCTGTTATATCTGCTGTTGGTGAGCGGTATTACAAAGTTACTGCAGACGCATTAAGAGTTTGCGGGGAGCTTGTACGGGTGTTGCGGCCAAATATTGAGGTTAGGTTTCTTTTACTTTGCCAATCAACATCTTGTATTAGCTTTATCTGAAGCACTGATTATGTTGCTTTTTAGGGTTCAACCTTTGATTTCAAACCCTATGTTCTTCCAATATATAATGCCATCATGCTGCGTTTGACAAACCAAGATCAGGATCAGGTTAGTTGCTTGATTGAGAAATGAGGATTTTCTTATTTAAATTGATGTTTACATAAGCTGTGCTCGACTCCAGGAGGTTAAGGAGTGTGCAATTACTTGCATGGGGCTCGTAGTATCAACATTTGGTGATCACCTGCGTACTGAATTATCTTCATGTCTTCCAGTTCTGGTGGATCGAATGGGCAATGAAATAACTAGACTGACAGCTGTCAAGGTTTGTTTGACATTAACTGCTTAGGGAATGAACTCTATCTTTGACTAGGTTGTCTTGAGCTTTTTGCATCTATTTTCTTATCAGGCAGAACTGAATCACAAAATTGAATATAAATTGGAAAAAAGGTTCAAGTACATGGAGATAGAGGGTAGCTCTTTTTTTTTTTCCCCCTTAAAAGAACAATTCAACAATTTTACTTATACATCAAGAACTATAGGATCAAAGAAAATGATCGTTTGAGATTTTGGCTGGTATGACCAGAAAAGAGAAAAGTATCCCTTATGTAACAGTATTATAGAAGTACTTCACCTCCGCTTTACTCTTTACCATTTCTAAGGCAGGACTTCTGACCTCCACTTTATTGCCAGCATTCTTGATCTTCACACGGCAACTGGTTTAAATTACTTGCTGCTTTGATTGCATTGATTTGATTGAAGTTTTCTCAGAGTGCACACCTTATTTGCAGGCTTTTGCCGTTATAGCTGCTTCTCCATTGCACCTAGACCTCTCATGTGTCATCGAGCAAGTGATTTCTGAGTTAACTGCATTCTTACGCAAGGTGAAATTAGATGTTCTCAAATGTTGACTTCTTTGGAAAAAATTGACTGCATTTTATATTATAAGGATGTCTCAACAGTTTTGCTACTTTTGGAGTGTAGGCCAATCGAGCTCTCAGACAAGCTACTCTAGGGACCTTGAACACCCTCATTGTTGCTTATGGTGATAAAATTGGATCTGCTTCATATGAAGTTATTGTTATGGAACTTTCTACGCTAATCAGGTTTGTATTTATGATTCATTTGGTTGACTAATTTTCACATGTCAAATATTCCTATAATATTTCAATCTTAAATTGTGTCATCAATATTTCTCACTTTTTGATTCATTTGGACTTAGTGACTCAGACTTGCACATGACAGCCCTTGCGCTGGAGCTGTGCTGTACATTAATGGCCGATAGAAGGTCAAGTGGAAATGTGGGCTTAACTGTGAGAAGCAAAGTTCTTCCTCAAGCATTGACACTAGTGAGAAGCTCACTGCTTCAGGGGCAAGCCCTTCTGGTACTTCCTTGGTTCTGCTGGTCTCAGTTTTGATCTAGGCTGTTTTCTATACAGCACTCACTTCTATTAACATGGCAGGCCCTTCAAAACTTTTTTGCTGCATTGGTTTACTCTGCCAATACAAGCTTCGATACTCTTCTAGATTCTCTACTTTCAACTGCTAAACCATCTCCTCAGTCTGGTGGTGTTACCAAACAAGCTTTGTTTTCCATTGCTCAATGTGTGGCAGTTCTTTGTCTTGCTGCTGGTGATCCGAAGTGTTCTTCTACAGTAAACATGTTGACAGACAGCCTGAAAGATGATAGTAGTACTAATTCGGTAGGCCGTTAATTTATTTATGTATCTTGGTGAAGTTGTTTGTTTTTGTTGTATTGTATGTCAATCTCATCTATAGACTTGAATTGTTAAAGAAGTCCACTTGAATTGGTTGTCTTAACATGCTAATATGCCCCCTTCACTTGGTTCTTTTTCGTGGGGTAAGCATGCTACAATTTTTTTGAATGGTGTGTGGCCGTGTGACTTGAATCCTAGACCTTTTGCCTGCTTTGATACCATTTCAAGAAAATACACCTTGGGCGTAACTCACCCTTGAAGTTACCTCATCATCATAATTCATAAGGATTATGCAAGACAATGTTAGGAGGTAATAGCCCATTTATCTACCAAGAGTAACAATCTAATCCACTAGTGATATTACTCACTTTATGTTTAAGCTTTGCAGGGTTTAAAATGTATCGCTGGAGTTTCGAAGCTTACTTCTTTGTACACGTAGAATCTCTCTCATGTTTTGCCAAATGTGAGATTTGCTTAGGGGAATAACCTACCAAGTGTAACTTTCTAATCCACCAGTGACACTACCCACTTTGTATTTAAGTTTTGCAGTCTTAAAAGCGTATCACTAGAGTTTTGAAGCTTACTTCTTTGTATACCTTGCATCTCTTTCATGTTTTGCCAAATGTGAGATTTGCTTAGGGTGTAACATACACCCCCTATAGCGTCTTAGTGTCTTGCTATTGCCTATGGTTGCACTGAATAGGCTCCTGGCAAAAAGGAAAAAAATTGGACTGTGGCCTTAATTTAATTCAAAGGCTAGCTTATGAAGTGAGATTGTCTAAGGTACCCAGATGTGACAACAATCTATATTGTCAACCATGATTTGACACTCTAACAGGAAATAGATCAGATCCCTAGGACTGAAGATCTGAACTGTGGATAACAATGGTACCCCACACACTATGTCATTTTCTGCTTGTCATTTAGCTTTCATATTTTGTAAGTAGTTGTGGCAACTATTGATGCATCCAGAGGATTAGAATGAATTGTCCGTGTCTTTTGTATTTTTGGTGTAAACAAGATATGGTGGGAGGCAGAGAACTTTTTGCTGATTTCATAGGTTATTATCTCCTATAAGGTAGTTTTGATGTGCTGAGTGACCTATGCTCTTCATTTTGAGATTAGACCATGAAATAAGAAAATGCTTCTGCCGTTGAGCATTATAAATTTTCCATGACACTGTTTGTTTCTTCTGCTTTCTTCAAATGGCACTAATACCTGTAAGAGAACCATGCTTTTCTGAGATCAGTTCTCCTTTTCAGGCCAAGCAGCATCTTGCCTTGCTATGTTTAGGGGAAATTGGAAGAAGAAAGGACTTAAGTCCACATGCCCATATTGAAAATATTGTCATCGAGTCCTTCCAATCACCTTTTGAAGAGATAAAGTCAGCTGCCTCTTATGCTCTAGGAAACATTGCTGTGGGTAATCTACCAAAGTACTTGCCCTTTATCTTGGACAAAATTGACAATCAGCAGAAGAAACAGTACCTGCTGCTCCATTCTTTGAAAGAGGTATCTACATTTTAGAGGATGTTTTATTTCAGGAATATTTTCCCTCCAAGGTAATTGCTTTCTGGACTCATATTACGTTGTTGCCAACAGGTCATAGTGAGACAGTCTGTGGATAATGCTGAATTCCAGGATTCAAGTGTAGATAAAATACTTAATTTGCTCTTTAATCATTGTGAAAGTGATGAAGAGGGCGTTCGGAATGTTGTAGCTGAGTGCCTGGGAAAAATTGCACTTATTGAACCTGGGAAGCTTGTTCCAGCATTGAAGGTTCGGCTAATGATGCATTTCTTAGCTGCAAATCATTTTATTTTGGACTTGTTTTTCTGTATGCAAAATTTTTAACTAATTTTTTTTTATGTAGGATCGGATTAGTAATCCAGCTGCTTTCACCAGAGCAACTGTCGTAATTGCTGTGAAATATTCCATAGTTGAGCGGCCAGAGAAGATAGATGAAATCTTGTCTCATGAAATTTCATCTTTCTTGGTGCTTATAAAGGATAAAGATCGGGTATTCCTAATTTGATGTTCAAGACTTCTTGTATTGCATTGTCTCTTTATAATTCTCAAGTTGTCAGTCATATCTGTTGTAGTCTTTCATTATGTTGCGCTGATTTAACTTCTCATCCCATGCTTTGTTGATTATGCAGCACGTTAGGCGTGCAGCTGTCTTGGCCTTGAGTACCGCAGCTCATAACAAGCCTAACCTGATAAAGGGCCTTCTACCTGAACTCTTGCCACTTCTCTATGATCAGGCTATAATTAAGGTGTCAATGTCTTCAAAATCTAATCAGTTTTTTGAGCATTCTAGTTTAGGTTGTATTTCAAGACAGTTGAAACTGGGACACACCATCTTCATTTTGTCTACATATGTTCGTACTTGAGTTTGACTCCATTTTGGGAGTACATGCATTGGCAAAACCCGAACTCTTGATTCTTTGAGATATGCATTTGATTGCTGTCCTGAAGCTGTGGGTGAAATGATAACATTACATCTTGCTGAATACTCTTATTCCCGAGTAGTAGGATGATTGGATGCAACTTATAAAGCAAGAATCTACAACGCATTGATGAAGCACATTATCTGTCTTTGTACTTGTGTATCGTTACTTATTTGAAGCTAATCATGTGAGTCGAGAGAGATGAACAACTATAGATTGAACTTTAGTTAGATGATGGTATGAAACAATAGGCTGCGTCTTTTTGCCACAAGCATAATTCCATATTCTAGATCTCCTGGTAAGTGACCAAGACAATCGTCAAATATTATCAGCTAGCATGCTGATAACATGACTTGCTAAAACCAATTGACACATACAATATACATGTGGTATAAATTGTGATGTCGAAGATACTATTAAGTAAATGCAATACCCTCTCCAACAGTTGGAATGGGCCAGACTCTGCCTATGATCTCATTGCTAATCTTTATATGCATATTTGTGAACATATGATCATCTTATGTTCCTCTGTCTTAAGTAAATATGGACTAGGATATGTTTGTGCCCATATAAAGTCATATATAGTATGCATTCACCTTATTAGTGGTTTGTTGCATTTGGTTAGCAGCCTTTGACATCCCATGTTGGTTAATTTTTTTCAAATTCAGAACCCTCTCCTCATCTGTGAACAATTGTCTTATAATTATCAGGGGATGACAACAAAGAGAACCTGTGAATCTACTCATGAAAACTTTTACCTCACATCATTTAGGATGCTATATGCGTTATTGTTGACTAAGAGTTTGATTGTATGTCTCATAATTGAAAGATAATTCAGAACTATCAGTTACTCAGAACCTTGGACTTAAGGAGTGTCACTAATAACAGTTGATTGGTGTCATTCTCCATCATGATTATGCTTCCTTCCCTCTTGCAGAAAGAATTGATAAGGACCGTTGATCTAGGTCCCTTCAAGCATACAGTTGATGATGGACTTGAACTGAGAAAGGCAGCTTTCGAATGTGTAGACACGTTGCTGGACACTTGTCTTGATCAAGTCAATCCCTCATCATTCATTGTTCCATATCTTCAATCTGGTCTGGATGGTAGGTTTATAGCTTTTGATAGACCTGATTCTTTTATTGTTATCTCTCTCTCTCTCTCTCTCTCTCTCTCTCTCTCTCTCTCTCTCTCTTTTTAAAGTGTGTTGTTCTGGTTCGCTCTTGATTGGATTTTTATTGATGTCTGCAAATTTTCTCTTTTTTCTTGGGGATGGGAGTGAGGACTGTGTCATTAGACATGTCATCGCACTCACATGCGAGAATTTTACTGCTGAACTGCATCTTTTGTCTCCTTTCGCAGATCATTATGATGTTAAAATGCCATGCCACCTTATCCTTTCTAAACTTGCTGATAAGTGCCCCTCAGCAGTATTAGCAGGTATAGAATTTTTGCTGGTTTTTTTCTAATGAACTAATTTGTGTTTTACTTCTTCCGAAATATGCTTACAATATTATTGCTTTTGCAGTTCTGGACTCTTTGGTGGATCCTCTGCAGAAAACAATAAATTTCAGACCAAAACAGGATGCTGTCAAGCAAGAAGTTGATCGCAATGAAGACATGATTCGAAGTGCCCTTCGGGCGATTGCAGCCTTAAATCGTATCAGGTAACCATCTTTATTGTCCCTTGAAATGATAGTTGCTTTCGTAGACATATTCCTTGAATCAAGATTTAGCTGGGAATTCCTTTTCGTATAATTCTTCAATCTTCTCTCTGTGAAAAATGGAAGATTTCCATTTCTTTCTTGCTGCTGCATCTATTTCAGAATTATCATGACCAAAATGATGTTGTGAGTCATCAGTATTGTAAAAATTGAAGCTAAACTTTTACAGATCATTGAACTTCTCTTCTACTGCTACTTCTTCCATTTCTTTCTTGCTGTTGCATCTTTTTCAGAATTATCGTGACCAAAATGTTGCGAGTCATCAGTATTGTAAAAATTGAAGCTAGACTTTTACAGATAGTTGAACTTCTCTTCTCCTGCTACTTCCGATTAGTACTGCCAGGCATTTGTGCAATATACAAGTTCTAGTGTTGCTTAATCTATGCGTGAAAGGAAAATACTCTTGTTGCAATTTGATACTTCTGTTTCCTTTCCTCCTCACTTCTTTTCTCTATCTTCCTTGTTTGCCCAACCTTAGTGTAATGTATTCGTTGCTCCCATTGTTTGCAGTGGAGGTGACTACAGCCACAAGTTCAAGAATCTGATGGGTGAAATTGGGAAGTCACAAACACTCTGGGAGAAGTATTGTTCTATCAGGAACGAGTAACGTTCCTAGCCTTTACTTGTGCTACATGATACCGAATTTTCAAACAAGTTGCTCAGATTCCTAGTTGTACAAGTTTGGACAATTATAATTTACATCAAGTAATGTGAATGCGCATTTCTGATAGCAAATGGGCTCATGGAAAAGCAAGCATATAGGGATGCACCTACTTGAATCAATGCTACCATGGGATAAACGCACTTTACCCTGTATAGGTTTAGTCTTAGCTTTTTCATTCGTCATATATGCCGCGCGCATTGTAATTTGGGTCCTTATTTTGTCCTAATTGGTTTTGGGTTCATGGAATATTCAATTGAGTTTTCTTCTTGTACGAAAGTCTGAGCCTATTCTAGAGCAATTTATGAGATGTTTTTCCTGTTTAAGTGATTGTACCTATTATTCGTGCTAAATACTTCAATAACTAATGTGTACGGATTCTCTTATAGTAGGGGTGATTTGCAAAGCTCTGGCTGTGACTCGGTTGAAGAGCTATCAAGAATTACAGGTGTGTTTGATTAAAAATAATAGTTATAGTGTATTTGCAGTTTGATTATATTACAGGTGGGTTCATTAAATTTCTCCTAAAAATAATGGTTATGGAATTACTTTATTCTAATTCTAATACTGCAAATTCTATCCCAAATCTTACTTTACGTGACATTATTGATTGTAAGTAGTTTAAATTATCAAGATTTTGCTGTATAAATGGTGATGCTCATGCAAGTTGTGTACATTGAAGTTCAAGACTTTAACCAATCATAGCTTCAACTGTAACGTGAAGTTGGCATCTAATTTGATAGCGTGGGAAATTTTTTTGGGCAGCCAAAATATCTTTTTGGCGCATTTCTTTCTCATTTATAAACTTCTTATTATTCATTTAGCTGAGTATCTATTAGAAAACATCTTTACATTTTTAAAAGAAGAGTGCAACTGAGGATTTATCAGAAATATTATCTCCATATTTTCTATTGGAAATAACATCTCTTCATATCTATGCGGTTACTCTATTTATTGTTGTTGTTATTGCTATTTGATTGGATTATGTTGGGTGGGCATGATAAATTAGATATCGAATTATCTAAATTGAAGTTCTTTATATTACAATTTTGGTATTATGATATTCCGTATGGTATATGATATGCATATTTTTAATGTAGTTTATGTTGGTACAGAGATTAACCCCTTGTTTGGATGGTTGTTAACTATTGTATTGTATTGTTAGTTTAACTACAATGTTTGCTTTGATTGTTACTTAAATTTTATTGTATCGTATCGTTTAATTTCATCGTTAGGTATGACGAAAAGACTCATTTTATGTAACGACTGTTTTTATGTGGTTGCGTCGTTACTTTAATATCTTCTCATTTTTTACTTTATTTATTTATTTATTTAATAATTCTATTTTATCATTTACTCTATCTTTTCATGAAATACACCACATACCTTTTAATTTCTTGTAGATTTATCATTCAAATTATGAATGCGTGACATTATGTAACGACAAAAAACAATACAATCTATCTAAATATTGTAGTCATTGGAACAATGCAATATGATATAATATGATACAATACAACACAACATAACAATCATCCAAACAAAGTGTAAGAAAAAAAAAAGATACTTGAAACTTGTCTACAATGATTGTAGATGATTTTGTGAATATAAGTTATTTCATTTAGAGTAAAATTTGACATTTTAATGTTAAATTATTACTAAATATAGGATATGTTATTTTTGGGGATTAATTAAGAAGAAAAGTAAATCACACAAATTAGGACAAATGAAGTATAAAAAAATTCATACCATATATCATACTATCATATCGCACAGAGAATTTCAATAAGATAATTCAATGTTTAACTTATCATGACCATTCGAGATAATCCAATCAAATAACATAATAACAATAATAAATTGAGTAATCTCATAGCCCAATCCAATCAAATAACATAATAACAATAATAAATTGAGTAATCTCATAGCCCATAGGTGGGATGTAGGATCGATAATATTATTATCCATGGTGTAAGATGGGTAAAGATGTTATTTCTGCCATAGAAGGTTGATATAATATTTTTGTTAGATACTAATTGTTACTCATTTTCGAGAAAGTAGAGATGTTGCTTAGATCATTAGCATAAATATCAAATATATATAAAATAATACAGTTATATACACAATTTATATATTATATTATAAATAATACCTATAAACTAGTATAGTACAAATGGTTGACGATATACTATATCGTAAATCAAAATGGAAATGAAAAATATCAATTATACTAAATTAATTTGGTGAGATAATAATATAATCTTTTCAATAATCAAACTTAAATACCGAATTGAAAATCTCCTATTGTACCATGCTCGCTCCTAATTATGTGAGGACATAAATGGGAAAATTTATATAGATATACTGTATTAAAATTATATTATCTTTTATAGTGATAATAAATTATTTTTGCTACACACTTATAATATAATTTTAATACATATAAAACATATATAATACAATTATGGATAATAATATTACTATGTATTGATATAAGAATAAATAAATTTGTTTTTGCTAAAATCAATAATTACTTTTTTAAAGAAGTACCTTTCCAAATAATCTACATCTATCTATTTATATCTATCTATACTATATTAAAAATGTGAAGAGTCTTATAAATGTTATTTGAACTTTTTATCCTTCATTAAAATACTTTGTTTTTGACAAAATCGTCTTTTCACTATATATTTTTTTCCCTAGACTCTTGGTTGGCTTTGGTCTTTTCATATATATGGATTACTACTTTTATAATTTATCAAAGGTATCCCAATCTGTTACAATTTAGGGTTTTGCCTCCATATTATTTCTATATAGAGACTACAATAGTTTGTGATTTCAAATTGAAAAGTTTCAAAATTATTATAGGTTGGTTATTGTTAACATCACTCATAAAGCCACCCCACTTGCATTACACATTAGTTCAAAGAATTTGGACCAATCTGGAGCCACGATAATGGGTGCTCAAGTCAACTTTCTCTTCAATTCTTCGAAGGCTTACATACATGCATGATCGAACATAAATTTCCAAGAGTTGTGAAATCTCAGAGAAATCTTTTATAACGCAACGGTATAACCCTGCATGGCAGAAAAAACTCCTAATACCTTTCACAGAAATCGATGGCGGTAGTTTCTCGATAATCTCAATTTTTTGCTTTGTCAACTTCAATTCCCTTGCCGGAAATTCTGTGACCAAGCACGATGCTTTCTTTAACTGTAAAGTGACATTTTTTCCAATTCAACACCAGGTGACTCTCAACACACCTTTGCAATACATCGCGCAAATATAGCAAATACTATTCAAAAGATTGACCAACCACACTAAAATCATCCATGAACATCTCAATAGTGCTTTCAACTTTGTCCAAGAAAATAGACATCATGCATCTTTGAAATGTTGCTGGAGCATTACATAATCCAAAAGGCATTCTCTTGAATGCAAAGGTATCATATGAGCATGTAAAAGTTGTTTTCTGTTGATCTTCAAGTGCAATGACAATTTGATTATATCCAAAATATCCATCAAGGAAACAGTATCAACCCTTCTCTGCAAGTCCATCAAGCATTTTGGTTATTATTGATGCGTAGTAAAATAACCAACCTATAATAATTTTGAAACTTTTCAATCTAAAATCACAAATTATTGTAGTCTCTGTATAAAAATAATATGGAGGCCAAGCCCTAAATAGTAGCAGATTGAATACCTTTGATTAATTATAAAAGTAGTACTCCATATATATATGAAAAGACCAAAGCTAACCAAGAGTCGGTTTAGGGAAAAAATATTTTTTCCTTTTTTCTTGGACAATTATTTATTAAATAAATCAAGGAAAATAGTGAAAAGATAATTTTATCAAAAGCAAAATATTTTAATGATAGACGAAACAACAATATTTATAAAAGCATTTACACTTTTAATATAGTATAAATAAATTTCTTTATATTAAAGCAAAGAAAAAAAAAACCAATGATGATAAACACAAATGGACAATTTGAATTAAAATTAAAATAAGAAGAAAACTCATAATTGAAAAGAAGAAGCATTAAATAAGAATTTTTTGGATTAAAAAACCCGCTACGATTCACTTCAGTATAAAAATTTCCTTACTAATTAATTCTACTCATGTTTGTTTCAAGATTCATTTTTGAATTAAAATTTTTTTATATTTAGAATTTATTCTTGATTTAAGATAAATTGTCTAGGCTAGGAATGAAAAAAGGAAAATATTATAAATTGTCTAGGCTAGGAATGGAAAAAGAAAAATATTATTATTTTTTTTAATATTTAAGAATTTAAAATTAATTAAAATATTGATTATCAAATATTTTGTTAATAAAAGTATGTACTATTGCAAATTTACAAAGAAAAGAATAATTAAAATTACGTTGAAACATTAAACTACTCCTTTTCTATTTATGAATCTTTTTTAAAATTAAATTTTTATTAGTTAATTATTAAAATTAATTATTTAACTCATAATTATTCAACTCCAAATTATTACTTTATGTATTCATATAAACTATTAACATATCTCTATATTATAGGTAATTGAATTGATTTTCTCATCTTTGCCTGATCATAATAGATTAAACGATTGCATCAAATTAATACAAAATTTATTTAATTTCATTTACATGAAAATTGTATTTATTTCAATAGTAAATATTATTTATATATAAATTTTAGATTAATACGATATATACATGCAAAACATGTACACTAAACTAATTTTTTATCTAAATTTAACACAAAAAGAACAATGCGATTTTGTAAGTAATGTTTAAAATTACAAGGAATGAGAAAAATAAAGTTAAAAGTGTAAGGGGTCTAAATGCAAATATTTGAAACTTAAAAGGGTGCATTGTGACTTTCATTCAAGATATATACAAGAACCGAGCGGAACTGAAAATACCCGAAAGTTGGATTCAAATTGACCGATAAATCCTGTAACCCTAGGGTTTCTCCGACTCTGTTTTCTCTCCGGCTTACACCGGCAAATCCAATAGGTTAACGGAAAATCCTGAAATAATTTGGTAATTCTTTCGAATCGTAAGTAGTTTGGTGAAGAGAAAGGGGAAAGATGCAAAGCGATGAACTTAGCATTGAAGAATTGGCTTCGAATCTCTCTACTTACAAAGATCAACTTCAGCAGGTAAGACCCTAATTCTGTGGAAAATCTGCGCTTTCTGAGTTGTAATTGTAATTCTTTCTCGATTTCGTTTAATTTTCCATGCTTAGCTGGAAAGCCGTTTTATCTTTTCTTGATTTGATAGTTAATTGTTTTCTTGAAGTCAAACGTTAACTGTATTGAATGTCTCTCTTATTTTCGAGAGTGAGTTCTAATTAAGCGGAACTCAGAGCGTATGTAGCCATACGCATCATTGCATTGGTATCAATCGTCAAGCTGCAATTAGGTGGTTCGAGTAAGGGGACTAGAAGAAAATAGGATTTTGGGGTGGTGATTGTCCTTTTATTTTGCTTTAAAAGATACTTGATGAAATCCCTAGATGCTACTTTTCTGGTGTGTTGTAAACTCAGTTTTTTGAAGATAGAAAGTCTAAGTGTTCGATTTGAAGGAGCTTCGGAAAATGACGAGTCAACTTGGTGATCCAACCCATATAGATACCACAGCTCATGCCAAGCAATTCTTAGAGTCGCATTAGAATCAACTTTGCTTAAGGACAATTTTATTTGATAGAAGACATAAGAGATAGAGTGTCCCAGTTGATAATGTGCTGTGTCTGATTTTTGGTGATGTTATAGATATTAAGTTGACTTGGTAACATTAGAATGTTGAGACTTCATTGTACGTTGGAGGTTCTGGCTGATGCTGTCTGTGGGTGGGATCAGAATTTACTTTGCGTAAGGACAATTTTATTTGATAGAAGGCATAGGAGATGGAGTGTCCCAGTTGATAATGTGCTATGTCTGATTTTTGGTTATATTATAAATATTAAGTTGACTTGGTAACATTAGAATGGTAAGAGACTTCGCTGTACTTTGGAGGTTCTGACTGATGCTGTCTGAGGGTGGGACTAGAAGCAAAGTGTATGGTCCCTGGGCATTTTGCTAGAAGGATTAAGCAACTGTAGCAATGAAATCTGCCAAATATTGTGGAAACGAGATGTGGTTATGTTATTCCTAGTTGCTTACTCTTTCACTTCAAGTATATCTTGTTTCTAAAATGCTGCAGCTCCTGTACTTAAAATTTATAAATTTTTCTTTATTTTTTACCAGGTGCGACAACTGTTACATGATGAACCAGACAACTCCGAATATATTGACGTGGAGAAAGAGCTTGTTGAGGTGACATTATGTACTTGTTTTTGGTTCTCCACTTTTTCTTTTTTAAATGTTTTTTTTGAGAAAAATTGTTTCAAGTGTTTTCTTAATTAGTATCTCCCATTAGCGTATCACCACTATCCCATCATTTTTCTGAGATATCCATTAGCAAAAAGGTTATGTCTTCTTTGTAGATAAATATTATTTCTGTTTTTCTGAATTAATTTACAAGTATCACTTTCTTCTGTCTAATTCTCACATAAACATTATATTGCCGATAAACAAGCAGTGTGAAGGAACTATTCGTGACTGAAGAAACATAAGTTTATCATTTGATTTTAAAGGTGAGGATTTTATTTCATAGAGTAAATATTAATCCACTGGTAGTGACGCGTGTGGCGATTGTAAAATTTTGGAGCTAGCAACTTTCTCAAGGTGTCCATCACTTTCGTGTCTTGATTCCATTGCAGGTCTGCGATATGTGATGATGGCCAGCTCACCTCTATCCCATGATTTCAGATGTCACTCTGTGAATCTAAGTTTGGAATTAAAAAGTTAATTTGTTTCTTGGCTGTTGTAAAGCAAATAATACTAAACCAGCATAACTTTCTGAATTGTAGGTGATTGCCTTAACCGAAGAGCTCCTTGTAACTGCAAAACAAAGTGAAGATGGGATGGGTACGGGGACCAGTGCTGATGCATCTCATGGTTTCCACCGCTCTGAGAATTCTGATGTGGTATATCATAAAGATTACATTGTTAGAGTTATATTTTTACTCTTTGGTGGATATTCCTCTCCCTATAATTCTTGAAAAGCATCAAGTTCTTATTGAAAAAGATGAAAGTAGCTTGTGCCATTAATGATTGTATATCTAAAGTGACTTCTTGTTAATTGCTACCTTAGAAGGATCCCTTCCTCCATGTTAGTTTGTAAAAATTGTTGTGATTCCCAACCCTTTTTAGTTAAGGAGCCTCCATGGATGTAATTTTGCAAGGCTTTATCTCCTTTTTTTAAGTAGAATATTTTGGGCTCAATTGGATGAATCGTCAATATCTCAAATACTCTGTTTGGGTCTATGTAGAAATATGTGTATCTTTCCTTTTGATGGATGATAGATTTGTTACATATTAAGCATGAGTAAATTGGAATCTTCATTCTTCTGTCATGCATATTACTGATTTGATCCTTTTTCGGTTAATGGCCATAAATGTTTTGTTGATAGGCTTCTACTATGTCTTTTCATTTACTTATGCCCTATACCCTCATTGAGATGTTCTGAAGAGTTCCTTTTTTT
>JAPFFP010000001.1:30772660-30791621 GCA_026153255.1 Solanum medicagineum
AAGGTCTGCGTACATTCTACCCTCCCCAGACCCCACTTGTGGGATTTTACTGGGTATGTTGTTGTTGTTGTTTATCGAATTCCCTTTAACTAGTTTGTGTGTTTATTTTTTTAAATTTTGAACTCTTTAATTAAATGTCTGACTCTATCTGACTATGATGTTATGTCACAACTCATATTAAACCATACTGATAAAAAGAGCAGAGAGAACTTTGAAAAGACTTAATATAACCAACCAATAACATAATACCCTCCATAATTAGTGGAACTTTTATAGACATTTTACACAAATATATATTCCAATATCAACTAGGTAGTAGAGTTAATTATATGCATCCCCATAGTTGGCATAGGCACCTTAGAGCTAGAATTTTGGAGACAATTAATTATTTGTCCTAGCTAGAAGTAAAGTACATAGTAAGTAATATTGCACTAACTTAAACTATAACATCATCTCCAACAACTTTGGAATTGAATTCTTGATTTGTTGTTGCTGATGAAGATCCATCTTTTGAATACCATTTAACCCAAAATAGATAATTGAGGAAATTGAGGAAACTCAGAATTGCTAACAACCAATAGAAAAGATCAAGCCTGTCTTTGTTGAGATTGTTGTCACTTAGCCAGCCACCACCATGATGAGATGAAGTGATTTTGTTCACTAAAGAAACAAGAAGTGAGCTCAAATAAAACCCAAATGAGTATGAACAATATGTTATGGCTGTTAAAAATGATTGCATTGACCCTTTTAAGGATTGTTTGTAGAAGAACTCAATAAGTCCAACTGCTGTGAACATTTCTGATATTCCAAATATCAAGAATTGTGGGGTGATCCAAAATATTGATATGATTTCATTCGATTCCACCGCGGAAACCCTACGTTTGTTCTCCATTAAGGCTGCTGCTACCATGGAGAAAGTCGCAAAGAATAGACCAACACCTATACGTTGTAGAGGTGTGATGCCTGTTCAGACATAATATAATATAATGAGTATGTTAAGTTTGAATCTTGAATCTACTTATGATTAGAAATTATACTATAATATCGTTTAAACACCTTAACGTCTATTGAGACATAGTATAATATAATAAGTTCGTTAAGTTTGAATCTTGAATCTACTTCTAATTAGAAACTATACTATAATATTGGGGTTTAAACATTTTAAAGAGATCAATAGTCACAGTCTCACAGACTTGAACGTACCTGAATCATGACCGGTGAATTTTCTGGCAAATGGGACAAAGAATGTGTCATAGAGAGGTACTATGAAGATCAACATTATGTAAGGGATTGATTGAAGGGAAGCTGGAGGGATATGGAAGTGTTTAGTTAGTTTAGTGTTCATGGCACTTCCTTGTTGGACTGAAAATGTTTGAAGTTGTGCTAAAATGGTATTGAAAATTATAGTGCATGCAAATATGGGAAGGACTGAAATAAGGATCTTCACTTGCTCAACTTGTGTCATTGTGCAAAGTCTCCATCTACTAATATCTTTTGTTGTATTTCCATCTTGCATTTTTATGCAAGCCTTGTCCAAGAACCTGAGAAAAAAGAAAGAAGTTTAATTTCTTCGCATAATAGATAGTATAATTTTATTCTTTATCATCTTAATGATGATGTGTATTAACTTGAACTATTTGTAACAGATGATTATATTACTAACTTAATGTAATCTCATAGAATCTAGTGTAGTGGCGGAACAAAATTTTAATTAAGGGGGTTCAGCAAGCACACAAACTAGTCGAAAGGGGTTCGACATTTATTATATATAAATAAAAAAATAATTTTAATTATATATAAAGAGTACTCCCTCTGTTCACTTGTTACTGTTTCGTTTTTCGAGCTGATTTGATAAAATTTCAAAACTAAATTGAAGTAGCTAAAATCAATATTTAAAATCTAAAATTTAAATGGTTGAGAACTATACGAAAAATGCTATAAGTTGCAATCCTTCTCATATTAATATGATGAAAAAATACATCTTAAAATATTAGTTAAAGTTCATATAATTTGATCTCGATAAGTGAAATAGTGACAAGTAAAATTTTTTAGCGAACAACGTTAAGATGTATCCTCTAACCAAAAAAAAGTAGCTCCGCACCTACGCCATTAATCTAGTGTACGCAGGCCTTAACAAGATAGAAAAATTATTTTCAACAAATCCTCGTGTCTTTACATTATCAAACAAACAAGAAAGTATATTATACCTGCTAGGCTGTCATCTACGATACATCATGTAATATATTCTTGCAATATCTATATATATATATATAATATACCTGAATCTATTTGTGTGGAGAAGAATGGTGGGATTGGCATTAGGAGGAGCCTTAATAGGTTGGGTCCCATGAAGCATACGTGCATCTGATGGAGCAACAAGCTTTCTATTTAAAAATGATGCCACCAATACCTGCCATTAAACAAAAATAATAATATAAGAATAGTTAAGACCACTTATTGAATAGTTTTCTAACTATTTTTATTTTATTTTATTTTAAGGTCTAGGAATTTAAAATTTATAGTGAAGATGCCACTTTCTTTGACAGAATGACAACTTATTAATGATGATGAAGACTAATAAGAGGGTTTGTTCGAATGGTAAGTATTAAAGTTACAACAGAACAAAAAGATGATGAGACTAGCTCTTTCCTAGAATATGCATGAATCAAAAGACAACAACTTATTTATAAATTGAGAAATATTTGTAAGGATTATTTTAATTTAATGTTGTTTGAGAAAGAGAACAAAATTGCATCCATGATAAAATAGTAGTCTATGTTAAAGATTCACAAAAGTAATTCTAAAAAGAGGAAGTGGCATTAGCAAACAGAGAAAATGGCAGCCAACCCAATTCTAGATCGTAATTATTAGACATCCTTGTAATAATGTAATATTAAAAGGAGAACAAAAGTCAAACATAAAAGAAGGAAATATAAAAAAAACAAAAACCAAAAACTTGTGTCTTATCCTAAAAGAAAACACCTTGAAAAGTTTTTTCAATGCTCCATTCGTACGCGTTATGGGACCATGGGACTATTATCCCTGTCTCACCGGCCAAATAAATTTAAAATAAAATAATTTTATATTTTATTAAAATAGGTCTTTCAAAAACAGTTTTTTTTATCTTTATGAGGTTTAGTAATATTTGCGCATATTTTATCCTCAGAAACAGTCACTCTGTCTCTATGAGGTAGTAGTAAGATCTGCGAATATTTTATTCTCCCCAGACTTCACTTGTGAAATATCTCTATGAGGTAGTAGTAAGATCTGCGTACATTTCATCCTCCCCAAACTCCACTTCTGAAATATCTCTATGAGATAGTGGTAAGATCTGCGTACATTTTAGCCTCCTCAAACTCCATTTCTGACATATTCTATGAGATAATAGTAAGGTGTGCATACATTTTATCCTCCCCAGACCCCACTTGTGAGATTTCACTAGATATGTTGTTGTAGTATTTTGTTAAAATTATTACGTATTTCTTATTTCGCTAACCAAATAACCTTACCTTGTCTAAAAAAAGATTTACGTTATTTAGTACCCTATCAGATTGTAAAAAAGATATCTACTTTGCAATCTTGAAAATACGATAAGTTACATACGATATAAAGATATTTTTTTACCTGTGCAATGGGAGTGAAAATGCTTCCTTGAGGAGGTTTGTTTGTGTAAAAAAGAGTACCACAAACTAAGGAAATTAATCCCAAAGCCATAGCAGCAGCTGAGACACCAAATCCAACATCCATCCCAGAATGTGTTTGCACATAAACAAGTATTGTTAGTGCAATTAATTCACCCATTGAAAATGCAAAATAAGCAGCATTGAAATATCTTGAAAGTTGTTTTGACTGCTTTGGATTTTCTTGATCAAATTGGTCAGCACCATGGGCTATCATATTTGGCTTCACACAACCACTCCCTAATGCCACCAAATACAATGCCACAAAAAATATTAAGGCTTTGAAACCTTTTGCTTCTACACATTGGTTTCCATCTGTTAGCATGTTGCATTTTGGTGGCTTTAGTTGTGGGAGATGAGCTTGTACTGACAGTAATATGAAACCCTACACAAGTCATGAAAAATAATATTAATTAGTATGTTTATAAAGGTGGCGGATTTAGAATTTAAATTTTATTGGTTCAGGTTCTTAGTAATTTTAGTGAAATTTTATGTATAAATATATATATATATATATATATATATATATGCTCCGTGTTAGAAGTAATGGGTTCGGATAAACCCAATGCATGCATGCTCCATCCGCTTACAAGTTAAGTTGACTTACAACAATAACGTATAATGTTTCATATCAAGTGTTATATAGTAATCTAGAAAAAAGAAAGAAAAATTCTAATATGTTATATATTCGATTAAAATGCACAATATCATTCCTGGTGAGGTAAGATCTAGCCTTCTTTAGTGTACTTATCTCTATTAATATCTTTTTATTTTTAATAAAACACCAGTGGATACTCTGTCTAGTACACAAAAAGATCATGGTTAGGGGATGAGCTCTTGGCTTCAAGAATATTTATTTTTTGTCATTTTAATTTCTTCTGTTCAACCTAACCAAATATTAAAGAAAAGCTTTAGAGTAGCCTTATTTTGAGTAAAATGAAAACATACATTTGGTTTCAAAAGTAATATAATTCATGTTTTATTTCAGAGGAAACACGTTCAATTAAGCATAGTAATACGTCTTTTTCATTGTAATTGTCAAAGGACCACCTTGGTTTATGAGTTTTGAACCAACTTTTTATTATCTATGGGAATCAAGGTAGAAAGAGACAAAAAGCTGAAAGGAGAGAATGCAAGTAACAAATACTATATCTTATTTTTAAAATTACAAACTGAAAGGGACATAAAAGTAAAATGCATAGTGTACGTACCGAAAGTTCAATAAATCCAAAAATGAGTATGGTCCAGAATGAAGCAAGATAAGAGTCGGAGAGATAGCCTCCAAGCAATGAAAGGATAAAAATAGTGCCTATAAAGTTTGTCACTATATTTGCTGATTCTGACAATGAAAAGTGCATTTCATTCATAACGTAGGTTATAAGATTATTTCCAACTGCAGCTATTCCCATGATCTCAAATCCTTGCAAACCTGCATTTCGCAATAATATGAATTACTTCATTGTAACTAGGAAGCTAGAAGGACATACTATTTTTGTACCACCCCCTTCTACCCACATATCTCTCCCAAAAAAAAGTGCAAGGGGATGTATAAATATTGAAAAATACCAAGCTAGATAGGTATAATAAGTGACATTTTTTGGAAAATTGAAAATAGATGAATAAGTAGGTACATATTGTGGAGATAGTGAGACTGTTTCTGAATGAACGAAATAATGAGTAGTAGTACCAAGAACAAAGGCTGCAGCTTTCATTCCACCATGTTTGATGGGATTTGAAGGTCTTCCTCTCCAATCAACGCTTGGTGTACTATTGATGAGATCTTCACAATTATTGTTGTCTCCTCTAGCTGCCTCCATATTCTCCATATTATTAATTACTTCAATTCTTTTTTTGGCTTGAAGAGATTAATGTAAATGAGTAGAAAAGAAAAGAGAGTTTTGTGTGGGGAAATTAAAGTAGTTTCATGCTCTATGAATGTGCTGAAAATGAGGCAAGTGGCCTCTCCTATTTATATTAAAAAAATATCAACCTTATTGCTTTGTTGGATATTCAGACAAACAGACACCACTCTGGAGTTACTATTTTTCACTTCCCCACACATTATGCACACAAACTCCAATCAACCTTTAGTGGTCCCTATAAACCCTATGTTTGGATGGTGGTTCTATGTTTTCGTAATGTATTGTACTGTATTATATAATATTGTACAATATAATATAATATTTAAATATATTGTATATGGTAGTGAAGTCAGAATTTTTTTTAAAGAGTTCAAAATTTTAAGAAATATAAACACGAATTAGCTGAAAGGGTTCGACAGCTATTACATACATAAAAAATTATTTTTACTATGTATAAATAATATAATTTCTCACCAAAAGGGGTCTGGATGAGTCCTCTAATTACTATATTTTTACCATATATGTGGTTTGCTACTATCTAGTGATAATTTTATTGTTTGATTTAACTGTATGATACTGTATCATAAGTGATAAATATATAAAAATGTCCTTAATTATTATAACTATTAAATTTATCAATATTTTTTTAATAATTTTTTTTGATAAATACATAGAATCAAGTAGGGAAACAAACTAATATATCGCCAATCCATACAAACAACACAAGAAAACAAAAACGCAAGAACTTTAAAAACGAACATAGAAAAATAGACTGAAACATGGGAGAAAGCCGAGAGGTGAAGGAGAAGCTTCAAAAGTTGATGCAAAGGAAAATGAGTTATACAATTTTGAAAATGGGAGATATATTAGGATAAAGTTTAATAAAAAAATAAAGGTTAAATTAGCATTATTTAAAATTAAGGGGTCGTTTGGCTGGGAACAACTTATCCCAGGATTAGTTATCCTATGATAAGTTATCTCACCATGTATATGGGAGAACTTATCTCATCACTATGGTATAAATGATGGGATAAGTTATCCAAAACTTGTCAACCAAATAACAAACCAAAATTTTATCCTTTCACAATTTTTTTATCCCATCACTATTTATTTTTATCCCTCACACCAAACAACCCCTAAGGGTATACAACAACAACAGCATATCTAGTGGAATCCCATAAGTGGGGTATGGAGAGGGTAAAATTCACGTAGAACTTACCACTATCTCATAGAAATAGAGAGACTATTTTCGGGAAACCCTCATCTCAAAAATCAAGTCTCATATAAGCAGAATATACTTGATATGAAAATAAAAGGAAAAAAAGAATGACTAATAATGAAAAGGAAATAATAGTATATAAATATAAAAAAATAACAAATATGATTCTCTTACTAATCACATCATATCATACCACTAAAAATCACCATGCAAACGAGTTACAAAAGAAAATCTTATTAGTTTCGTTGGTTCGTTATTTAATTTTTTATTTATTTGTCTTTCTTTTTCTATCACATTTAAGGGGGATCAAGAAAAAGTGTGTAAATATCATCTTCAACTTTTACATTCACTATTTCTTGTGTACAATATTAAATAAATATATTCACTTGTATTTGTATGGTTAAAAAAGTCATTGGTAATTTCACCTTTTTTATACCTGTTTTACTTTTATTTGTAAGTATTCTTTATTTTTCAATATTAGATGACTTAGTATAATAATAATTAGGAGTTATAACTAATAAAATTATCATTTTATCTAATTTTTTTATTTTTTAAAAATATACCAAGTCAAACATGAAGAAGAAAACCTGTCCGGAGGTAGTATTAGTTACACCCATCATTTTAACACTATTATTTCACGTATTTATATCGATTTTGACAAATGATCTACTGATTTTTTTAAGATATCAATCCCTGTTTAATTTGCTATAAAATATTCTGAGTTTCACTAATGTAAAAGTAATTTTTCATTATTTGATAATTAAAAAAGTAATTACAAATATGTATTATGTGCCAAGGAAAAGGAAACAAGCAATTTCGGTAATTTTCTGTGAGTGTTAATCCACGGATTCTGACGCTGTAGGGGGCTGCGGTGCTACTTTCTCGAAAAGCCATACGAGTGGGTCCGCAAAGAGTCCATCAAGAGGCCACGGTGGCCGTCGGCGATGGGGGACGCCTGGTAGGATTTTATGTGCGAAGGAAGAAGAAACATGCGATTTCGGTAGTTTTCTATGAGTAATTAGCCAACGGATTCTGGCGCTGTTAGGGGCTCCGGCGCAACATTCTTGAGAAAACATATGGGTGGGTCCATAATTAGCCCGGCAAGAGGTACAGGTGGCACGGCGGCAGCAGCGGATGCCTGTTAGGATTTTATGAGCCAAGGAACAAGAAACAAGCGATTTCGGCAGTTTTCTATGGGTGTTAGCCTACGGATTATAGCATGGCAAGGGGCTCTGCTGAAACTTTCCCAAAAATCATAAGAGTGGGTCCCCAACAAGCCCGGCAAAAGGCCCAGATGGCCTGGCGGCGACGAGGGATGCCTAGTAGGATTTTATGGGCCAAGGAAAAGGAAAAAGGTGATTTTGACAATTTTTTGTGGGTGTTAGCCCGAGGACTCTCGCGTTGCAGGGGCTCCGGCTCAACTTTCTCAAAAAATCACACGAGTGGGTCTAGTCCGAGCTCGACAAGAGGCCTGGGTGGTCTAGCGGTAGTAGGGGACGCCTGGTAGGTGTTTATGGGCCAAGGAAAAGGAAACATGCGATTTCAGCACTTTTCTATGAGTGTTAGCCCACGGATTCTACGCTGTAGGCGGCTGAGGTGCAACTTTCCAGAAGAGTAGATCTGCACCGAGCCTGGCAAGAGGCCCAGGTAGCCGGGGGGGAGGGGGATGCCAGGTAGCATTTTATGGGCCAAGGAACGGGAAATAGGCGCTCTCGGTAGTTTTTTGTGGGTGTTAGGCACGAAATTTGGCGTTGTAGGGGGCTTCGATGCAACTTTCCTAAAAAATCATACGAGTGGGTCCGCAACGAGCCCGGCAAGAGGCCAGGGTGGCCCGGCTGCAGCGGGGAGTGCCTGGTAGGATTTTATGGGCAAGAAATAGGAAACAAGCGATTTCGACAGTTTTCTGTGGGTGTTCGCCAACGGATTCTGGCGCTGCAAGAGGCTCCGGCGCAAAATTCTCCAAAAATCATACAAGTGGGTCCACAACGAGTCCAGCAAGAGAACAGTGTAGACCGGTAGCGGAGAGGGATGATTAGTAGGATTTTATGAGCCAAGGAACAGGAATGAGGTGATTTCCGCTTTTTTCGATGGATGTTAGCCCACGAATTCTGGCGCTGCAGGGGGCTCCGGTGCAACTTTCTTAAAAAATCATTCGAGTGGGTCTGTAACAAGCCCGTCAAGAGGCCCATGATGGGGGATGCTTAGAAGATTTTATGGGCCAAGGAATAAGAAACAGGCGATTCTGACAGTTTTTTGTGGGTGTTAGCCCACGAATTCTGGCGCTGCAGAGAACTCCGATATAACTTTTTCTGAAAATCATACGAGTAGATCCGCAACAAATCCGGCAACAGGCTAAGGTGGCTCGGCGGTAGCGGGGGACGCCTGGTAGGACTTTATGAGCCAAGGAACACGAAACAAGCGATTTCGACAGTTTTTTGTGGGTATTAGCCTATGGATTCTAGCGCTGCAAGGGACTCCGGTGCAACATTCTCTAAAAATCATACGAGTGGGTCTGTAACGAGCCCGTTAAAAGGCGAATATAGCCCGGTGACGACGGGGGACGCCTGGTAGGTGTTTATGGGCCAAAGAACAGGAAACAGGCAATTTCGACAGTTTTCTGTAGGTTTTAGCCCAATAGATTCTGGTGTTGCAGGGGCTCCAGCGCAACTTTTTCAAAAAATCATATGAGTGGGTCTACGACGAGCTCGGCAAGAGGCCCAGGTGGTCTGGCAGCGGCGGGGGATGCCTGGTTGGATTTTTTATCTGCCAAGGAACAATAAATAGGCGATTTCGACAATTTTTTGTGGGTGTTAGCCCACGGATTCTAGGATGCAAGGGGCTCCGATGCAACTTTTTCTGAAAAATCATACGAGTGGGTCCGCATCGAGTCTGCCAAGAGGCCCAGGTGGCCCGGCGGTGGGGGATGCCAGGTAGGATTTTATGGGCCAGGCGATCTTGGTAGTTTTCTTATGGGTGTTAGCCCACAGATTCTGGCGCTGCAGGGGACTATGACACAACTTTCCTAAAAAGTCATACGAGTGGGACCGTAATGAGTCTGGCAAGAGGCTCAGGCGACGCAGCAACGGGGGACGCCTAGTTCATTATAAGCAAAATTAATTAACCATCCACAAAATAAAATTATGAAGCAACCCTTTATAGATGCAGATTAAATTTAATTTGTAGTATAGTGTATATTTAAAGATTCGTTAATTAAGCTGTCAACACACAAACAAGTCATATTCTAAAAATGGTATATAATTGTCTTTTATATGATTTTATAGTTTTAATTATTATTTTTTCGAAGTGCATATATGACAATTAAACTCTTTTTATACTTCCTTTTTTCAATGCTTGAGAGACCAAAGTTGAGAACATTGTTCCTCAATTTTTTATTTTCTTTTCTGGTCAACAAGAACTCCAAAATGTAATATACATAATTTCTCATTCTTTCTTTAATTTATTTCAAGGATCTTCTTGGCATATATTTAATTTTACCACCAGATTTTATGACAAGATGGTAATTAATAGTCTGTTTGGTCAAGTTTTTAAAAGTCAAATAATGTTTTCTCAAAAAAAATAGTATGAAATAATCTATGTTTGATCAATAAATTTTTATAATATTTTTGAGTAATAACTAGAATACGAATAAGCTTTTCTCGAAGCATTTCTCAAAAATAGAAACAACTTCAAATGTACTACGTATCAAAAACACTTATTATCTCTCAAAAGCTTGATCGAGCACCTTATCTTTTAGAAAAATAAGCATTTTTTATCTTGTAAAATTTTAACCAAATAAACTATAAGTACCACATCAATTAATAGTAAAATTTTATATTTGAACTCTGAATATAAAATCGTCTTTAATAAGGAAAAAAGAATCTTTACATTAAAGTATGACTTCTAGCAAATCAATTGAACCTAATCGCAAATTAAAAAGTCAAATTAATCGAATCGCAAACCGATAAATACTAAGATTGATTTTATTTTATTTTCTCAAAAAAGTCATGCATGCTTATCTCAAATTAAGCAATTTCATCTATGTGAAATGTACTTAGATTGAGTTCACCAACAGCCCACTTCTCTACATTTTCAATTCAAAGTTGTATATAAACAAATGTCTAATACTTTTTAATGGAAAAAAAATCATCATCATAATAAAAATATATATATAGCAAAGGTCAACCTATTGTTTTCATCACTTTGATAAAAGCATTCTTTTTGGAAATTCTTGATATGTCAAACAAGAAATAAAATAAAAAGTGTCAAAGGTGGATTCAACTTTTCATCTACTTTCTGCACCAAAAATATGGGCTTTTGGGGCCATTATTTGTGGACTTTTGCACCAAGAGTTGTAAATAAAGTTATCCAATAACATTTGTCCATAATATAGGACTCGGACGCAGGCGTTCGATATAGGTATGGATTTAGAGATTGTATTCTTCATGATCTAATTGTTAAGTTTTGGAGATATGAATCTATTTATGGATACTGATACAGAGATTTGCCTAAAATAATTAAAATAACTAAAAATAGAATGATAAAATCAAAATTAGGAAATATTACGTAGAGAACTTGACAAAAATCTTAGAAGGAGATGAAAGGAAAAGGAATGACATAGAAATTTCTATATAAAAGGTATTCCACTTTCTTCAATTTCACCTTAGATTTTGAATTGATTACAATAATTATTAACTTTTTCTATCAATTTTCATCAAAGTATCCGAAATTAGCTGACCAAATCAGGCATAGATCTCACACCCATGTCGTGTCAACATAGATACGGCACCCAAAATGAAGTGTCCGAGTAACTTAGGTTTTATACGTGTATCTATATTTTCAGAAAACAATGATTGTAATGTATAGACTATTAAATTAAAGTATAATAACATGTGACTTGTGTTATCCCCAAGGTATACAACGTGCCCCTGCTCTGCACTTTGTAAATTATTCTCCCTAAATAAATATAAAGTGTAACATTATTTAAAATAAATATGTTAAAAATAATTTATTTTCATCGTATGAATATTCAGTTTGATTTCCCATTATCTTTTTGGTTGACTCGTGCATGTTACATGTTGTATTCAGAATTAGGAGTCAAGAATAACGTCTGGAAATTCTAAATATATAAAAATTATGAACAATGTGAATTTATTATCAGAAGAATTAAGATTTATTAACTATGTGATTAAATTTTGCATAGTTAAATCACATCGTCAGTTAATAAGGTTACGTTCCTAATTTTTATATTATATCACACATGAGGAATATACATTTATCAAGTATTATATCATATTATATGAAAATTATTATAGATAAGATGACTATCACTCAAACGTCTAAAAATAGTCCACGTACATAAATATGACAAAACACTTCTGAATCCTAATGTTTAAAAAAATGGTTAATTAAATACTCACTTTGTTTGAAAACGAATTACATAATTTGACTTGAGATGAATTTTTAAAAAGATTTTTTTATATCAATCTGATCTGTGAGAAAATTTTCATCTATTTAAATTTAAATGATATATAAGTGAACAATGATCAGTTTGAGGACACGTTTTGCTTTATTCCATTATATATTTATATTGGTCCAAATAAGATTGACTCACAAAATATTTTTTTATTTTCTCATAAAAATATTTGCTTAAAATAATAATTAAACCATTAAAATAAAAAATGACTTTTCTAATAAAAGCACGAGACACAAATCAGACGTGTAGCATTTCACAATATTTATTGTATCCTTCCTACCCTCAGCATACCTCATCTTCACCGCAAGTAAGCAACCTCGTAATCTCAATCCCTGCCACTAGTACTACATACATATATCTATCCACATCCCATAATATTTATGTTGATTAATATAATTATACACAAATATTTTTATTTGTTTATATACATAACAAAATAATCAAGTTATAAAAATCCACCTATATTTCAAACACGTATTATTTTCCATCTTACCAAACACACCAAATTAAAAGATCCTTTCTTTTCAAGAAAAATAATGTTGAAGACATTTTGTTATGAACAATCATTTTCATGGGTGGGTACTAGAAAACTTTAGTACTAGGAAATTAGAAAAGTGATTTTGACCATACGTATTATTATAAGGTTGAGTGAAAAAAAATCAAATTTTGATTCTGTTTAATGTTCTGAAAAATATATTCTAATCACAAATAAAATATGAAGAAACATAATTTTTATTGATAAACAACATGGGTACAAATTTGTTCCTCCGTTGATTCTTCTTTCATAAGATGATTTTGACTTAATTTTGATCTCTCATAATACCTTTTATATAGGCATAAATTAGGTTTAGGATAGAGTAATCTTCAAGAAACCCTAACTAAAACAAAACTAATTTTATAGGATCCTACAAAATTTCAACATCCGCGGATTCATTTTATTTTCTGATTGTATATTATTAGTTCTAGTACAAATTTAGTTCTTTTGTCGACGTAAAGTGTTGTTATCCAAGTTATCTTTATTGACTATAAAATATTTGAGGGGAAGTATCTACCCACATTAACTTTATTATATAATATATAGTCCAATTTACTGTACAAATAGTGTTTTGCACATGTAGCTTCATCAATTCAGAATAATAATGCACACAATTTTGGTCAATATCATTCTCAATTGGTTTATTCTTTTTTAAGTAGTGTCCACATCTTATGGATCTTGCTTGGTACAATGATTTTATCTTTTAAGAATTTCAAATACAATTAAATTTCTTTATAACAATACTGTTTGTCTAAATATTTTTATAATATTGTTAAAATCACGTGAATGTGAATTGCTATAAATTTGAACATTATAATACTGAAATGCTATCATAGAGGATGACAGAAGGTTTGGATTGCTATGCACATGGCATGTCTACAAAATATTCTAATATCTCCAATCTCTTTGAAGATGTAGAAGGGACTTTCTTATATATGTGTGAAAATAATAAAATCTTTCAACTTTCTAATTAAGTGATGATAAGAAAGCCCTTATCTCCATCAAGATATTAATTGATCTTATTTTAGATAAAAAATTTATAATGTTAGTTGCTTATTACAATTCACCTTGTTAACTTAAATTCTAGAATGATACATATGTCAATTTGACAGCCATTGACATTGTTTTCCTTAATTTCCTCTTGTCAAGGAACTGGTGGGAATTAATGTCACATAAAAATATTGTTAGTGTAGTACAAAGTGTTAGTGATGTTGCATCCAACATACAAGGTGAGGTTGAAGTGAAAGCATAGGTTTTTAGTACATTTTGTGGTCCCTTTTAAATTAAATTTTAGAAAAAGGAAGTCAATATATATGATACTCTATTTGTCCAATTTATTAGATATTGATGTTTATTTTTATTTGTTTAGTTTGAGAATCAAGAGATAATTGATCATCTTTTACCTATTGTGCCAATTATTTTCAATCATTTCTCAGTAAGTGAGATGACTTATAGTAATAATTAGGAGTGATACAATAAAATTATTATTTCATTTATTACTATTTAATTTATGTGGTACTTATTGTATTTCGAGAATTAGACAGTTTAAATTTATATATTTATAAAAAGTAGTATAAGTCACCAAGATAGAGGATTCAAAATACATTCAAAGATACAGTTATTTGAGCCTCGAAATCTGAAAAATGTCACGTAAATTGGAACGAAGAGTGTGCTAGGTGAAACATAATAAGTAAACATTGATGAAGGGGGTAAATATATAATGTGACATTTTTTAAATTCCAAGATTTCGACAAGTTTTCTTTCTTTTTTTATCGTATTTTTTCATATTTATTTAAAATATCTTTAAATAATAATTACTGTAATTTATCGTCCTTTTTTATATAGTCTTCAAATATATATATTTGAATCTACGATTAAAATTACATTATTTAACTCTTAAAATTTAAATTATGCCACATAAATTGAAACAGAAGATTTTTGGACTTTGGAGTTGTCCCTTCTTTCACTCTCATAAATTCCTCTTCATATCCACCGCAAGTTTTGGCACTTCTTGGATAGTTGGAGTGGCCATTGCATTTCCAATCTATAATGCCCTCTAGTATAGTAAAATAAAAATTCTCAATGACATCAAGACCTTTTTTTTGACTTTTTAATATTTACTACTTCCTTTTCTTCTTCAAAATTAATGCAAGTATGACTTAAACATGAGGGTAATAATACATGAACTTCTTCAAAATATTTACCATATTGAGATCATTTTTACAAACTTATAATTAATCCCACTTTAATTTATTATAATGTATGATGATCATTGAGGAGATTTTGTTTTTGTAGTTCATGATTACAAATGTTAGTATTTTAATTAGTTATATGACCCGTATTGTTTTTTGTTGGGCTTAAATGGTTCAAGAATGGGGTAATTAATTACACTTTTATATAAGGGAAAAATACCTCATATATCATTTTAAGAACACAAATTACAATATTTAAACTTAGTATTTTATGCGCTCTCTATCTCATATTATATGAGTATCTTTCTATAAATACTTGTCTCATATTATATGGACACTTACTGAATTGGGATATAATTAATTATTTTTTTTATTTTACTCCCACCATTAATATAATACTCAAAAATATCATGAAGCTGATTAATTATTTTCACATTCAAAGAGTAAACTATTCCGATATTTTATGTATATTTTTTCTAACTTATTTAATGTACATTGATATAAATAAAAGGTAAAATGGTAAAATTTACTAGTTTATTAATGATTTTTTAATCACCGTATAAAATGAAAAGTGTTCCTATAATATGGGACGATGGTAGTACAAACTTAGAAATTGACTTAACCTGGCAAATCCCATTTATCATTGTATTGTATTAGTATAGACAAAAAAATTATAATTTTTTATTGTAATATGAACGAGTTTTTAGTTTTTCAGATGTAGAAAAATATACACCACCAAAAAAGTTTTTGTAAAAAGGAAGTAGACGATATTTATAGGAAGGTAAAGAGCCAAAAATTGTTGTTTAAGCCCAAAAAAAAACAATACTAAGATTTTCTTCTGAAATTTATAAAAAAGGAAAAAAAGAAAAAAGAAAAAAACCATTGTAAGGTCAAGTTCTTCTGTTGTTAAGTAAATATTTTGTTGTTACTTTAAGGTAATGTTGCTTGTTGAATTATAACGTTATCTTGTTGATATGATATGACACAAATTAAAATCTTAGATTGGATTATGCAATAATAAAACAAATCCCAGATATGACGAGATTATACCATATATGTATATAATATATAAATATAACTCCACTAAAGAATACATACCATAAACTCAAGTTACAGTAAATTTAAATGCAAAACAAAATAAGAAATGATGAAAAGCACATACATATATATAGTGCAGGTACAACAAGATTTGCACCATGTACAAATTCCAGGAATGATGAAATGCATATTAATAGTGCACCAATTATTATTGTCCCTACTATTCAATTGTTTCGTCTTGACTTGATCTGACATCAAGTTTAAAAAACTTTTTAAAAAAATAAATCTCATAATTTCAAATATCAAATTTTATAATTTTAAATATATCACGTAAAATTAAATAAAATAAATTGAAATAAAATATTTTGCGTATATATGGTGTCCACGTGTGTGTGCTCCTCTATTTATTTATTTAAAATAACAATATTTTAATCAAAGTCAACGTATCATTGTCGGCAAAATGAGGGGGGAAAAGTAAGCACTGTGAGATTATATAATCTATTTCCATTGATAAACTTCTTGAGGAATGTAGAAAAAATCCCATGATCTTTTTAAGATTAATGGAGACTTATATCATATCACTTGAAAAAACAGGTGTTATATTAATTAAGTGGCATTTTGAGTCATGGAATTTGTAATTGTAATGATTACTACTGCTATAAGCAAGCAATTAGAGAAGCCTTCATTTTAAAGTAAGTAAAAAATGGCTACAAAATTTAAATGCAATCGATGTGCATATATTTTACAATTAAGTAGAAAGGGATGGATATTAGTGGAAGGAAACCCAAAAAGGAAAATTATTTCTTTTTGATGAGTTGGAGGTGTGTATTTATTTTGGAATTCAATTAATTTTTAATTTACGTTGTATTGTAGTCCATCCCATCTACTTATTGTTGAAGGTCAATTGTAACTTCCTCTCTCGAGATTGCTATTCGTATCGAGTCAAGAAGAATTGAGTAATTGGTCGGGGAATCGGGCATCAACCCTCTTGGATCCGGTAGGAGCAGGAGTAGGTTAGCAGTGGCGGGTGTACATTCAAGATTATGGGTGCTCAAGCACCCATTATATTTTGGAGCCAACACTATTATTTATTTAGGAAACCTAGTAATTTATACAAATATGTAAGTTGAGCACCCAATTTTAATAACAGCTTCAAATTTGAAATAGTTGAACACCCAACATTAAAAAATTCTGAATCCACCACTATAGGTAAGTTAGTGTTGATTCGATGAAAAAAAAGTGACGTGTACGTAAGTAGACAACTATATTAAAGACCTTTACTAATTTACATTCCTCTCATAAGATATGACAATTAACTGAAATTTTATCTTTGTGAGATCTCATGAGGTCAGCAAATTTCATATCTAAATGATATTTTATGTATTAGTAGGCTAATATATTGGGAGGTGTATGAAATATATATGAAAAGGATGATTAAAATCTTTATTCATGTAATGTCCATAAGAAAAAGCTTTAAAGACGATTCTATTTTTATGACACGAACTCGAAACTTTAGAATTTTTTTTTTAAAAAAAAATGAAAGAATGGTTTAGCACATTCAAAGCCTTTGACCTCTGGAAATTAAAAGGGGAATTTTTGATGTGTTATATATGTTGAGTGCTTATCTAACTAACCAATTAACTTAACCTTTTTGACAATTTTCTAGTCCAAAGAGCAAACGTGGATCATCAATGAAAAGATTTGGTTGAATTCATTAAAGTATAACTTACATAAATCCTATATATTTTGTAGTTAATTTCGACAAATATCAACTTTTTCCAAAATTATCAAAAATCTCTTATTTTTAATACAAAAAATGAAACCAGTGATACATGTAAAAAAGGTAAAAGCATTAACGGATTTTAACTATGATACATGAAGAAGAAGAAATTATAATTTGTATCAGTATGTGTTGCAGTTTTGTATCATTTAAATTTTTTTTATAAATTTGTAAAGAATCGAAATTTCATGAAATTATACATAAATTAAAATTGAAACTCATTTCTTAATATTTGCCTTTTCCCTAAAAGAAAAAGAAAATGAATCTACAAAAGTTGACTCATTGTGTATGGTGCTAATGGAATCCAAGAAAGCATCTTTATCCATTATCCATTACTCCTTGTTTTTTCCTGGAAACAGCATATATAACAAATTTCTTTTTATTTTATTCTTCTTTTGAAAGAGGTACGTAGATTTTGTATTTTTAATATTGCAACTTGCAAGCATGAATATAGTTCGATTTGCGTTTCAACTAACACAATATATTCACTCTAATTTTATAAATTCAAAAGAGTAGCGTGTACATAACCTTGTATTTATCTCGTAAAGACAGAGAAATCATTTCTAATAGTCCGCCGACTTAAATGAATGAGAACAACAATTTATTAAAAAAAGATACAGTAAGGAAGAAGTCATGTTAACGTAAATATGTAATAATAAAATCAAAGAATAAGAAAGAGTAAGTCATTATTCAGCTTTCTCCCAAAATTCATGCTTAACAAAAATTTCAATGCACAAGGCTATCCTTTTTCGATGATCAGACAGAAAGTAGGGAGTTATATACAAACAGCCCTGATAATAAGGAAAACTGGCTAGCCAATGCGCGATTACCTATTTTAAGTTTCTATTTTAATTCTCAATCACAATGTTGAGATGGGACTTCATCAAGGATCTGTGCTGAGTCCGTTCCTCTTTGTCTTGGTGATGGACGAGCTGACGCGATCCATCCAAGGAGAGGTACCTTGGTGTATGCTTTTTGCAGACGACATAGTTTTGATTGATGAGTCCCGAGATAAAATTAACGATAGATTGGAGGCTTGGAGACACGCTCTGGAGTCTAAAGGTTTCAAATTGAGCAGGACGAAAACGGAGTACTTGCACTGTATTTTCAGTAGTGGGGGGGTTGAGGCAATCCCGGAGGTGAGGATTGACACCCAACCTATCCCGAAGAGAGATAAGTTTA